>JAOEGL010000006.1:6854463-7329463 GCA_034509955.1 Urosaurus nigricauda
CAAGCAGTCTCAAAGTGGAGTGTGTTTGGGGCCAAAGTTATTAAGGCTCTTTGACCAGCTCCCCAAATCCACTGCAAAACTACATTTGCCTCAAAATGTGATCACTTTGATTCACTAGCCATGGGGCGACCTTCTTCATTGTGGATGATGACCCTAAAGATTTAATCATTAATCTGGAATGAAAGGTCAGAAAGGCCCTCTAAGGCCACGGTTAGGAATATATGTGGCCCTCCAGGTATTTTGGGGGGTTGCAAACCCCATCAGCTGTAGCAAGCATTAGATATCGATGGCTGCTGCCACACTGCAAGATTAATGCAGTTTGACACTGCTTTAATTATTGTGGCTCCATCTTATCCTGGGGTTTGTAGTTTGTTGTGGCACCAGAACTCTGACAGAGAAGGCTTTATATCTCGCAAAACCATGCATCCCAGAATTCCATAGTATTAAGCCACGCCAGTTAAAGCGGTGTCAAACTGCATTAATTCTGCAGCGTAGATGCAACCCAAACAAAAATAGCATAGTGGCAAATATTGGCAGGTAGGCCCTCACTAAGACCATAAAATCCCACTATACTTTATTTAGAGTTTCAGATCAAGGAAACCCCACAATAACAGGGCCTTGCTGTCCGCAAGCATTACAACAGCTGAGAGACAGTAAAAGACGTGAAAGAATTAACAGAACTGTATGCTTTTGAAAATAAATAAATACGTAAATAAAAAAATGCCCTTAAACAATTTGCAAAGCATGCTTTTCTAAGCATTTTTAGGTCCTCCAGCATGGTTCTATGATCAGCTTTTGGCAGATGTTGACCACAGAGTTGCACTGGAGATTCCTAGAAAAGTCTGCTCCAAGGTAAAAAGAATATATATATTTTATTTGCAGTTTTTTGCACATTCACAGGAATCCTTCACCCCTAACCCCAACAAATATGGAGGGACCACTGTATATGATTCAGCCTAGCATAGGTCCACACGGGGTACGCAGAGCCATACAGGACTGCCACATTGGAGAAATAACCCAGTTTGGCACCGCTTTAAGTGCCCTGGCTGAAGGCTATGGGATTCTGGGAGTTGGAGTTTGTTGTGGGGCCCAGAGCGGAGCGGAGCTCCGCTCTGGACCCCACAACAAACTCCAACTCCCAGAATCCCATAGCCTTCAGCCAGGGCACTTAAAGCGGTGCCAAACCGGGTTATTTCTCCAATGTGGATGCAGCCTATGTTTGCTTCAAAGCAGCCAGTTGCTGGTTCGTTGCAGTTACAAGCAAAATGTTGGAAGGGATGGACTTTGAATGCGGACAACTTACAACACCGGGTCAAGGGTTAGGAGACCCAGTGTAGCGTAGTGGTTTGAATGTTAGGCGACAACCCTGTGGACCAGGATTCGGTTCCCAGCTCAGCCATGGGGACCCATTGGGAGACCCACTGGGAGACCTTGGGCAAGTCACATTTTCTCAGCCTCGGGGGGGAAAGCAATGGCAAACCTCCTCTGAACAAATCTTGCCAAGAAAACCTCTTAGGGTCTCCATAAACTGGACAAGACTTGAAGGCACACAACAACAACTAGGCATAGCTTTTTATCACACACCTTTGGGACCTCATTTACTGTTAAACATATTTTTTAAAAACCCCTTGACCTTATCTTGAATCCATTTTAACATGTAAATTACATTGACGTCAAGGGACTCCCTTTACCTTTAGCTTAATATGTTTTCTTTTTTATCTTGTTTAAATTATCAATTGGCTTGTCTGAACAGTTCGTTGTATATGATCGGTTTGTTGACCCAAGATCTTACGGTAAAAAGGAGGGATAATAATATTTATTCAAATAACTGTATTATTGGACAGTTTCCCAAAATGACAATGTTACAGGAGAAACCAAGGCTGTGTTCAGAGTAATGTAAACCATGACCTGCAGTGGATGGATCTTCATGGGAAAAAGTTAGGTTCCACCGAGATTTGAACTCGGATCGCTGGATTCAGAGTCCAGAGTGCTAACCATTACACCATGGAACCGTTATGGGTCATTTTATTTTTCACTTTGCATTGAAAATATATTCCTGGCTCCATTGAAATATTCAAATCCTGCAATGATCCCATCTCTCTGGGATAAGCTTTGAGAACTTTTGGGCCCATTTTAGCAGATGGTGAGGGAAGCTGGGAGTTGTAGTTCAACGGCCTTTCTCACCCACCCCTGGACTGCAATCCATGCCATGCAAAAATCTTCCTTTAAATTAGTCCTATTTTACTCATGGGACTTTCTCTTAAAGGCATGTTTGTAGCATCAAACCCTTTTCAAGCTACAGGACAGTTTTTTTTAAGGGACAGTTTTGTTGCTACAAACAAGGAGGATTTCATTCAAATGGAGTTAAAGTTCTCCTTTTTTTTGAAACCTGGGAGTTGGGTGAAAGGGTTAAGGAAAAAGAAGGCACCACTGGGATTCGAACCCAGGATCTCCTGTTTACTAGACAGGCGCTTTGACCAACTAAGCCATGGCGCCCCTTCCAACAAAAGGCTTTGAAGGACTCTCCCAGAATCTCAGCAGGTTTATCCAGAAGGCCTTTATTTCTCCTAAGAGTTGATCAGGGAGTAACTGTTCCCAGAATTCCCCAGCACTGAGGAAGGGCAGTTAAAAGCAGTCCCAAACTGGATTATTTCTGCAGTGTGTTCCTCAGATACCTGGAGTAGCCAAGGAGGATCTTGATCCTCAGATGGTATGAGTAGGCAAAGGAATGCAAAAAGTTGTGGTTAAGGGCATGGCAATGAGGTGACAAGGTCAGCCACAAGGAACAGGCAAAATGAATGGCATGATCCAGGGTTGACAATCAGGAAGTTTGTGTTGTACCTCTGGTTGTTGTTGTTGTTGTGGCTTCAGTTTGTATGAACCACCACAGAAATGCAAAAGTTGTGGTTGAGGGTGTGACAGTGAGGTGACACCTTCAGCAACAAGGAATAGACAGGATCACAACTGGGAGGTTTGTGTTGTTGCTGTGCCTTTTTTACTTATGGCAACCTTAAGGTGAACCCATCATGGGGTTTCCTTGGCATGGTTTGTTCAGAGGAAACGTGCCCTTGCCTTCCTCTGAGGCTGAGAGAGTGTGACTTGGCCAAGGTCACATCCGCAGGTTTCAAGGCCGAGCTGGAGAACCAAACCCCGGCCTGCAGAGTTGTAATCCAACACTCAAACCACACTGGCACAAATCACACCAGTAAAAGATCCATTTCCTTTAACTTGTACGTGGGTTGTGTGCCTTCTTCAGTCTTATGGTGGCCCTAAAGCAAACCTACCATGAGGTTTTCCTTGCAAGATTTGCTCAGGTGCAGCTTGCCTTCGTCCTCCTTTGAAGCTGAGAGAGTGTGACTTGCCCAAAGTCACTCAATGGGCTTCCATGGCTGAGTGAGTAAGCTTAAGCAAGCTGTCCCTGCTTTTGCAAGGAGCTGAGCCTTTTATACCTCTTAGGGTTGCCTTGTTTGCAGTGAAAGCAGCTATGATAAGGAAACAAGAAGTAGAAAAGGGCCTCAGATAGATTGTTGTGCCAATTACAAAAAGAGGAGTGGAACCAGAGTCAAATATTTTAGAGAGCCCTTTTAATGGAAGTTTTAACTATATATGTTTTTTTTTTCCCTATTTTATCTTGTAGTTTTTTAAAATGGTCTAGAGACTTATTCAATAAAGATGTGCAACCTGTAAACAATGTTAGTCATAGCTCTGCATCTTGTCCTGTTTCTTCTCTTTCTTGCTCCTCTTCCTTCTGGAAGGGTGGACCAGATGCAAAGGAGGACAAGGCACCGCGAAATGGAGGACACTCAAGAAAGAGGGAGGGCAGAAAGCTCAAAGCCCTCATGGAAATATACATCCATGCTTCTTAGTGATGCTCAAAATGGAGGGCATTTTGGAAAGCCTCCTGGACAGAAGCTTGAAATGGAATACATGTCCGGGAAAAGGAGGACGCCTGGTCATGTGAGTGCTGCTGGGACATACAGTCCAGGAAATAAATTGGAGGACAGAGTTATACTCGCAGTGCCCAGCAGGGGGAGCTGTTCTACAACCCAGAAAGACCTCTGCTGTGAAAAACTGGAGCAGCAGAGACTCTCATTATAATGACAAATCTGGATCATCCACAGCTCACCTTTCTCAGGGCCAATTCAGGGCAGTTTGGGATGGGGACTCAAAGGCCATATTTGGGATTTGGTTAGTCTCTTCTCTCTTGCACCTGAGTAAGACTTCCAGTTTCTCTAAGGGTTTCCTTTTTTAAAATCCCTTTAGCAGCAAAAATGCATGGGTTTTTTTTTTATTTCCCCTCCTTAGCTGAAGAAACCGAGCATCAAAACAGAGCAGGGGACCAATGACAAGGAGGAAATTGTGGAAAGTGAAGAAAGAAGGAAAATAAAAAAAGGTAAACTCCAGGAATAACCTGGATCTTGCTGCTTGCTGCCATTTAAGAAGGAAGGTGGAAATTAACATTGCAGGTAGTCGTGGCCGAGTGGTTAAGGCGATGGACTAGAAATCCATTGGGGTCTCCCCGCGCAGGTTCGAATCCTGCCGACTACGGATTCTTTTTCCATTTAGATTTTTGCATTTTGACTTCCTTGAGTCTTCTATTTTCCTTACGTGGCTCCCTTCCATCTCCACGCTATTTTAAATGGCATGCCTTGGTATAATAAATTCAGTCTGCAAGGTCCACCTTGGGAAAGGGATCTTGCATTTAGGCTGCATCCACACTGCAGAAATAACCCAGTTTTTTTTTTTTTGACACCACTGGTAGAGCTGCCATAGGCTCAAGGCTGTAAGATTCTGGGGAGACTGTCGTTTTGGGAGAGACATTGAGGCTTCTCTGTCAGAGAGCCCTGGTGCTACAACAAACTACAGTCCCCAGAATTCCATAGCATTGAGCCATGGCAGTAAAAGTGGTGTCAATGTGGGTCATCTCTGCAGTGTGGATGAAGCCATTGTCTCAAAAGTGCCACATACTGACACTTTCTTAAGAGTTTTGGCTTCTTATTCAAACCCCTCTCATCCACACAGGTGATAATCTCCTCTGTGTGCATTGTGTTGGGCTGTGACTCTGGAGATCAGGGTCTGGGTGACCTTGGGCAAGTCACACTCTCTCAGCCTCAGGGGCAGGCAATGGCAAACCTCCTCTGAACAAACCTTGCCAAGAAAAAAAAAACCCAAAAACCCAGAGAGGTTCACTTGAAGGCACACAAAAACATACAACAAGAACAACAAATGCCCAGGAACCCATGTCTTCCAGTTCTAGGTATTTCAAGGAGAATAATTTCCTGAAATGATAAGAGGAGGAAAAAAAGCTTCCTTAGGTACCAAGGGGTTTCTTGGTACCCAAAGAGGCTTTTTCCTCCTCTATCATGGTATTTATATATTATTATTTATACATATTTATATATTCTTTATATATTGATATTAATATATTAATATTATATAGCAATTAACAAATTAATAATATTAATATAATATTTAATATTAGTATATTAGTATATTAGCTTTCAGCTCCATGCAGAGAGAGGGAGGGAAAAGCTTTCTTAGGTACTAAGAAGTATTTTTTTTGGTACCTAAGGAAGCTTTTTCCCCTCTGCATGGAACTGAAAGCTAAAATATTAGGCATATATAAATAGCATATTTCTGGCATATATTACCAGCTTCCTTAAGTAACCAGGGGTTTCTTGGTATTGATTTCCCCCCATCTATCATGGTATTGATACCTTTCTTTAATATGATATTTATATACAGTATGCCTAATATATTAGCTTTCAGTTCTATGCAGAGGGGGGAAAAAGCTTCCTTGGGTACCAAGGGGTTTCTTGGTACCTAAGGAAAGTTTTTTCTCCTTCTATCATGGTATTTATATATAACATAAATATGGTGTGTGTGTATGCATATGTATATATATATATATACACCTAATATATTAGCTTTCAGTTCCATGGGAAAAAAGCTTCTTTAGGTACCAAAGGGTTTCTTTAGTACCTAAGGAAGCATTTTGTTGTCCTCTGCATGGCACTGAAAGCTAATATATTAGGTGTATATAATATATAATATATATTAGGTGTATATAAATACCCTATCAACATGCTCTGCACAGGTGTACTCCTTATCTTTATACCCCATCTTTTCAAAGGCTTTCGTAAGCAGCTCCTCGTTAGTATAGTGGTAAGTATCCCCGCCTGTCACGCGGGAGACCGGGGTTCGATTCCCCGACGGGGAGGTGGCTCTGACCTTTTATTATTTATTTTTAAATAAATTTTATAAATATTTTAAAAATATTTTTAGGGGAGGAAAGACAAACTGAATTAAATCGAATACAATTTTTTTTTTAAAAAAAAATTAAGACTTTGTTTGCCACGTTTTACCAAAACACCTACAAATTCCCTAATGCAAAAAGCATGGAGCTATTCAGGTCCAAAACACTTTGCAGAAATAAATACAGAAATCAATCCTTGGCTCAAAGCAAGGGGATTCTGGGAAATAGTTTTGGGAGGCCTCGAGCCTTCTTCTCTGTCAGAGAGCTCTAGTGCCACAATAAACTACAATTCCCAGGATTCCCTAGCACTGAGTCGAGGCAGTTAAAGCGGTCTCAAAGTGGATTATTTCTGCAGTGTGTTTTGGAGCTTAGTGTCCTCTGGCCTCACAAAGGTTGGAGGCATCTGGGATCTCAGAAGAAGTAACTTTTTTTTGCTAAAGAATTAAAATTTTATTTCCTGGCCTTTGGAAGGCTTTGTTCTCAGAGCCAGGAAGAAATGCAGAGATATGTACTCATAACATTGTTTCATATATATCTATGTCTATCTATCTATCTATCTATCTAGATATATTCATATGTATGATTTTTTAACACCTTTGCCTGATGAAGAGGCCAGTGGAATGTCCAAAGCTTGCAATATGTATTTTGTGCATTTTGGTTGGGCCCATAAAGTCATCATTGCTTTGTGGATTTGGGGTGTTACTATACTTTATTCTCAGCTTCAGGGAAAGGCAATGGCAAACCTCCTCTGAACACATCTTTCCAAGAAAACCCCATGATAAGGAATGGCCTTAGACAACAACAACAACAACAACACTCATCAGAACCACAACACACTGCAGAAATAATCCAGTTCGAGACCACTTTAACTGCCCTGGCTCAATGCTAGGACATTCTGGGAACTGCAGTTTTGTGGGACATTGAGCCTTCTGTGTCAGAGAGCCATAATAAAACTACAATTCCCAGAATCCCCTAGCACTGAGCCAGGGCAGTTAAAGTGGTCTCAAACTGGATTATTTCTGCAGTGTGTTTTGGACCTGAGTTATCTTTGGAAATGGAAGAGCTAAACAGCCATTTCTTCCCAGCTACAAAGGCATGGAATACTGTGCTATGCTTCCTTGATCATTATTCCTATTTTAAGTAAGCAGATTTATCAAAGACTTTAGTAACAAGGTGAGGAGCAACAGCCACGCCACAAAATAATTGTGACTTGCACCTGAGGAAACAGGAATTGCCAAACAAAGACCACTTTCAAGAAAGGAAGTTGCAAAATGGGCTTTGCATCCGTAGACGAGGTGGCCGAGTGGTTAAGGCGATGGACTGCTAATCCATTGTGCTCTGCACGCGTGGGTTCGAATCCCACCTTCGTCGACATCCCGT
Organism: Urosaurus nigricauda; assembly: GCA_034509955.1. Classification (NCBI taxonomy): domain Eukaryota; kingdom Metazoa; phylum Chordata; class Lepidosauria; order Squamata; family Phrynosomatidae; genus Urosaurus; species Urosaurus nigricauda. The sequence continues at coordinate 6,862,100 of JAOEGL010000006.1, forward strand.
TTTTTTAATTTTAAAAAAAAATCCCAAAATATTTCCTTTGGCACATTCGTCCTAAATTTGTCCAGAGACTTCAACTGACTAAGGATCTCACACACATTACACTCAAATGGAAAGTCTCAAAATTGTTGGGATTCATTCTGATTTCCTAAACCTCCAATGATTGGGTGCAGGCACTTTTCATTGGCTTTTCTAATAGCAATGTTTAAAAATACTGTAGATATCTCTTCACTAGTCCCTAAAGACGGCTAAAGGCTAATTTTGTACCCTGTTTTTTGTAATTATTATTGTTATTATTTTAGAAGTTCATTTATTCTCAATTGGAGACAGAAGAAAAACTTCCCTCCGCCCGAGCAGGGACTTGAACCCTGGACCCTCAGATTAAAAGTCTGATGCTCTACCGACTGAGCTACCCGGGCTCCTGTTTAAAAGGCTTAGAAAGCTTTTACAAAAATAGAAAGTAACCCGGAGTAAAAGTATTTCAGAAATTAAACTGTTGTTTTTTACTGAGTTAATTTTGCCAAAGCATATAGCCAGCAAATAGGTGAGGGTTCCTTGAGAAATGAACTAGAACAGTTAAATTAGTTTGGTTAATATTTTAAGAGCATCCTGACCTATTTTTCAAGAAAATGTCCACTCTGCATACTTGATCTCCAGACAGAGGCAATTCTTCTTTCCTTTCTCCTTCCCTCATTTTCCCATCTTGGGGAAAATGCTGCCAAGATTATGAGAAATTCCTCTCTGGAACGTATACTTGACCCCTCAAAAGGATCCAGTTTAATAAAACTTTGTTTCCATCAGGCCTCGTTAATCTTAAAAGATATAGCTGTCTTAGTCTCTAAAAAATCAGTTTGTAAAGAGAACTGTGTAACAGTCTACTTCCTCAGATGCATTTGGAACCAGACTTAAGTCTATGGGAGTTCATGCTGTAACTTCTTTCTTTCAGTTTGTCTCAAAGGCACTACAAGTTCTCTTTGTTCGTTGTTGATTAATATAGCATCTAAAATCCTTGCATTTCTATCTGGTGCACAAAAGATGGGAGCATGGACTTTGTAAATCGCATGCGTAGCCTCCATATTACTTCAGGACAAAATACACTGTAGAAATAATCCAGTTTAAGACTGTTTTAACTGCCCTGGGAATTCTGGGGACTGTACTTTGTTGTGAGCTCTAAATGTCTCGCAACACTACAGCTCCCAGAACTCCCCTAGCCAGGGCATTTAAAGCCACCCCAAACTGGATTATTTCTGCAGTGTGTTTTGGCCCTTGGTCTTATATGCTTCGATTGGGTTTAAAAACACTGTATGAAAATGCTGGAATTCTATATTGTGAAAGAGATCTAGAACCTCACCAAAGGATCTAGAGTACACTTAGCATAAGAGGAAAGCTGTTCTTATGGACTGGTTTTTGGAAGCTTAAACTCTTTGCTGTCATTGACCCTCTGCCTCCCAAGCTTGTTGTGTGTGTGTGTGTGTGTGTGTTTGAAACTGATTTAGCTCTTTTTAATAGACCTTTTTGGTCTTTCGCGTGTTAATTTTTTGCTCATTTACTCGGACAAAAAGCAAGAAATCCTACTTGCACGTAATAGCTCCTTTGGTTTTGCTGCTTAACAGGCTGATGTTATATTCAGTTCACTGGCATCTTCTTGACTGAGTCCACATTGGAGAGATACCCCGGTTTGGCACCGCGTTAATTGCCTTGGCTCAAGGCTATGGGATTCTGGGAGTTGGAGTTTGTTGTGGGGTCCAGAGCGCTCTGGGCCCCACAACAAACTACAATTCCCAGAATTTCACAGCATTGAGCCATGGCACTTAAACCGGTTTATTTCTCCAGTGTGAACGCACCTCTAGTCCTGCAGAAGGAAGCGACCTTTGCGAGAGAAGACTAGAGAGAGAACTAGCTAGAAGCACCTTCCTTGGCGCTCTTCTTTATTGGCACACCTGGCTCACAGCAATTCGGAGGCAGCTCATTGGCTGGCCAGCTTCCCCGCACTGTCCAATCAGGATGAAGAGAACGCACGCTGATTGTTAGCCATTGGCTGGTCGGCTTCCCCGCACTGTCCAATCAGAATGGAGGGAACGGCGCTGATTGTTAGCCATAGGAGCTCCCCCTGCAGTGGCCGGCCAATCAGATCACCAGCTGGCTGGATATGCAAATTAGGGAGGGGAGTATAAATATAGAGCGGAGGCGCGAAAAACGTCAGAACGGCTTCCGCTGCAGAAAGGAGAAGGTGAGTTGCAGCGATGCCTGAACCAGCGAAGTCAGCTCCTGCAGCCAAGAAGGGCTCGAAGAAGGCGATCACGAAGACCCAGAAGAAGGGGGACAAGAAGCGCAAGAAGAGCCGGAAGGAGAGTTATTCAATCTACGTCTACAAAGTGCTGAAGCAGGTCCATCCAGATACAGGCATCTCCTCCAAAGCCATGAGCATCATGAACTCTTTTGTGAACGACATCTTCGAGCGCATTGCTGGGGAAGCTTCTCGCTTGGCCCACTACAACAAGCGCTCCACCATCACTTCCCGGGAGATCCAGACCGCCGTCCGGCTCCTTCTCCCCGGAGAGCTGGCCAAGCACGCCGTCTCCGAGGGCACCAAGGCCGTCACCAAGTACACCAGCTCCAAGTGAAGTGGCTTGGCTCCTCCGGGGCCTCCCAACCTAAAGACCCAAAGGCTCTTTTCAGAGCCACCCACTTTCTCATTAAAAGAGCTGCGATTATTAAACCTCTTATTGAGCAATGGAACATGAGGGCAAGCTGTTTGTCTTTCCAGTGGTCCCCAAACAGTACCTTTTAATAGGAGTTTTTGGACTTTGGCTCCCAGGAGCCTCAGCCATGTGGGCCAATAGGTTGGGATACTGGGAGCTGAAGTCCAAAATCTCTTATTGAGGAGTACAGTTTGGGGACCACTGAGAAAGTTCTCCCAGCTTCCTTCATTGGTAGTCCTTTCCAATAATTTATAAATTTAGTGATTCTTTTCTCCAAATAAAGCTCAACTGGTGTTGAGCCTCAAATGGAAAGTACTTAATATAGATCCACAAGTCTACCATCCAATTTATCTTTGTTTATGTTGCTGATAGTAACATGTTTATTAACTATTGCCTCCAGCTCAAACACATAGATGTAGAATCAGCATGCAGGGAGATCTTGTAACATCGGAAACACACCGCAGAAATAATCCAGTTTGAGATCACTTTAACTGCCCTGGCTCAGTGGTAGGGAATTTTGGGAACTGTAGTTTTGTGGGACATTTAGCCCACAAATGAGACAGGGTATTTAAAGCAGTCTCCAACTGGATTATTTCTGCAGGGTGTTTTGGGCCAAGCTGAAAGAAAAAAAATTGGCAGCATGAACTTTCGTAGACTTAAAAATGTACTGCATTTGTCCAAATACATCTGAGGAAGTAGACTTGAAGTCTAGGAAAGCTCGTGCTTCCAACTGGTTTATTTCAGTTCATCTCAAAGGTGCTACACAGTTCTCTACATACTGCATATTGGAATGGCCTCTAAAATCCTTGAGGCCTGCAAATTAATGGAAACACTTTTTTTAAAGCAATTTTTTAGCAAGTTGTGTCCATTTCTTTCTGCATTTCCCATAACTTGGGCCTCAGTCTACTTCCTCAGATACATCTCAGGAGGTGCATGGAGATTCCCTACTAACAGGGCTATTTCTCTGAATTCTACCCCAGGAAATGTAAGAGGGTCCAAACCCCATTTTTAAGAGCATCATTAGGAGATGCTTTTTCTTTTTCTTTTTTAGAAGCCCATATTGCTAGTCTTACAGCCAGTGAGTCTGAGTCCCAACTCAACCATGAAACCCACTTGGTGACCTTGGGCAAGTCACATTCTCTCAGCCTCAAAGCAACCTCCTCTGAACAAATCCTGCCAAAGAAAACCCCACGGTAAGAGTCGGAAACGACTTGAAGGCACACAACAACATTGCATCTGAGGAAGTAGATACATCAAGGAAACCTCATGCTGCCAACTTGTTTCAGTTAGTCTCAGAGTTGCTACAAGATCTCTCTACACACTGACTCTACAGGCTAACATGGCTATATTTTTGAATTCCAACAACATTGATTTAGTCTTGCTTAGATCAGTGCCTAATCTGATTTTCACTTTGAACTTTGTCTTATTTCAGCCATGGCCTCATTTTCCACCAACAAATTTGTTTAGGACCACATTTGTTGCTGGGAAATACGTTGGTTCAGATAGATGGCAGATAGATCTCTTTTGCAAAATGCAAAAAATAAAATTTCTCTCTTGCTCTGGTGCCATTTGGAGCCACTATCACTTGTTGTTTTTTTAATTGAGCAAATGTTCAATTTCTCTTTGGAGGCAAGTTTTGAAAGTAGGCACCCCTTCCTAAGGCCGGTTAGCTCAGTTGGTTAGAGCGTGGTGCTAATAACGCCAAGGTCGCGGGTTCGATCCCCGTACGGGCCAGTTGGGTTTTTGCCCTGGTTTATTATATACTTCTGTTTTAAATGAAGCCTTTCATTATCATCACCATTATTTGTTATGCTGCCGTTTCTGCTCAAAAATCCACCAAACGATACCTTTATTGGAACAATCAATATGTACATTATACATGCTGCAAGCTTTCGAAGCTCCACTGGCTTCTTCATCAGGCAAAGGTGTTAGAAGTTACACATAGGCCTGCATTTTGCTGGGTTTTGTTCTCAGTTCAAATAGTGTGGAGGGGTATTATTTTCAGGCTGGGACCTCCTCCTCCTCCTGGTCATCTGAACAAAAAACAGCAAAATGCAGACCCATAGAATCATAGAGTTGGAAGAGACCCCAAAAGGGCCATACAGTCCAACCCCCTGCCATGCAGGAACTCTCAATCAAAGCATACCAGACAGATGGCTATCCGAGGGAGTGTGTTCCACTGTTGAACAGTTCTTACTGTTAGGAAGTTCCTCTTAATATTAAAGTGGAATCTCTTTTCTTATAGCTTGCATCTGTTGTTCCAGGTCCTAGTCTCTGGAGCAGCAGAAAACAAGCTTGCTCCCTCCTCAATATGGCATCTATACAGAGCTATCATATCACCTCTTAACTGTCTCTTCTCCAGCCTAAACATACCCAGCTCCTTAAGTCTCTCCTCATAAGGCATAGTTTGCAGACCTTTCACCATTTTAGCCAACCTCTTCTGGACAAGCTCCAGTTTGCCAACATCCTTCTTGAATTGTGGTGCCCAGAACTTTACACAGGATTTCAGGCCTGACCAAAGCAGAATAGAGTGGCACTATTACTTCCCTTGAGCTAGACACTATACTTCTATTTAATGCAGCCTAACATCTTCCATTTTTCTTCTTCTCTTGCATGGGTTTTAACACCTTGCCTGATGAAGAAGTCAGTGGAGCTTCAAAAGCTTGCGCCGTGTAATTGTGCATTTTGGTTGGCCCGATAAAGGTATCATTGTTTGGTGTGCTTTTTATTTGCTCTATGGCCAACACGGCTACCCCTGAATATTATTAAGCTGCTGTTCTTAGTCCCAGCTCAGTGACTAGGAATCCCTACTCTTCTCCCCTCAGTATGTGAAGAGATCTTGTAATATACCTTTGAATCTAACTGAAAGAAACAAATTGGCAGCATGAGCTTTCATAGATTTAGGTCTGCTTCCTCAGATGCATTGGGGTCTAGTTTTCCCTCAGGATAAGGAATATATAAGTACTGTATATTAAGATTCCTTAATATTCATTATTGCAGCAAACTGTTCCATTTATTTGCACAAACACAGGGGATGATTTTCTTAGGTGAAATGGAGCAGTCCCTGTGGCTTCAGTTGCCCCTGTCATTCACTACATGATCTCCTTGGGATTTTTAAGGGATCAAAATAAAATAAAATAAAATAAAAATTGTTTTGCGTTGGCCGGGAATCGAACCCGGGTCAACTGCTTGGAAGGCAGCTATGCTCACCACTATACCACCAACGCATCTGCGGACACAGCTGGCTGTAAAGCATCACAAGAAATTTCATTAAGGGCAGCAGCATTGAGGAAGGCTGTATCTGCTTTATAGAAATGATCCACTTTGACACCACTTTAATTTCCATGGCTGAATGCTATGGAATTCTGGGAAGGGCAGTTTGGTTGACACAAAGTGTTGAATAACCATATCACGCTGGGGCTACATCCTCCTCACTCCAGAAATAATCCAGTCTGACACCACTTTAACTGCCATTGCTCAATACTATGGAAATCCTGGGATCTGTGGTTTGTTGTGGAATTCCATAGGCACAAACTGCACTTCCCAGCATATTCCATAGCACTGAGCCACGGCAGATGAAGTGGTGTCAAACCGGATTATTTCTGCAGTGCAGAAGCAGCCTTGGTGTGTGTGATATGGTTATTCAACGTTTTATGTCAAATCCACTGATGCAAGAGGCCTGTTTTAATTGAAGCTAAAAAATAATAATTTATTCAGGTCACTGCATGCAGCTCTCAGGGAATGAACCAAACTGAATGGAGAAAATGCATATAATCCATTATTAATAATTGAGGGATTTTCGTCATTACTTTAAACAGTTTCAGTATAAAATCTAAGTGAGGGATGAAAGAGTCCAGCAGCAACCTTTCAGACTTTATTTTAATACTGTATGAGATTTTGTGAGTATCAGTCAATCCACTTCTGCAAATGGTGTGTTAAGGTCTAGATTCTAAATTACAATACAATAATCCAAAGGAAGATAAAGGGGCTGATGGAAATTTTTAACCCTCTCTAGGCTGCATCTGATCAGTTTTTAGCCAGTCATGTCACCTACTATATTTTTTCCTTCCTTGTGTGGCAGGTATTTGGAGGGTTAGAGAGTCAGGCAGCAAGAAAAAGAAGGAATGCTCCATATAAAGGACTCTTCCATTTGGAAAGAGCTGTTACAGTTTGGGCCTTGAAGACCTGGAAGTGAGGAAGCACTGAAACGAGAGTGCCACTGAAAGAGGCAAAACTGAAAAATAAATTTACAAAATAAAAATAAAAGTAGGGCTCGTCCGGGATTTGAACCCGGGACCTCTCGCACCCAAAGCGAGAATCATACCCCTAGACCAACGAGCCAGCTGTTCCCTGTTTCTTATTTAACGTGTACTATTTGGAAAACACTAAAGCAAACCCTCCTAGGAAACTGTGTTTACTCATATGGGAACATAGGGTGCCCTGCCAAAAAGAAAAATGCTTCCATTGAAAGTTTTTCCATCTGAAACCTTCTTGAGATGTGCGCCATCTTGTGGCGTTGTGGGGTTTGTGTTGCTCTGTTGTGTTGCTCTCTCCAAGGCATCATTGATAAGGATTAATCTGTTACAGCTGCACTGGGAACAGTTGCCATCCTCCTTTTGATTTAAAACAAAATTAAATTTTGATTTAACACAAATTAAGGGCATTCAGAGTATTTCACATGCAAGTCTTTAATCTCAGATTATATATATATATATATATACTGTATATATATTTGTTGTTGTTGTTGCTTACTTAGGGTGACCCTAAGGTGAGTCTATCATGGGCTTTTCTTAGCAGAATTTATCCAGATGGAGGGTTTGCCATTGCCTTCCTCTGAGGCTGAGAGAGTGTGACTTGTCCAAGGTCACCCAGTAGGTTCTTATGACTGAGCTGGGAATCAATCTCTGGTCTCCAGAGTCCTAGTCCAATACTCAAACCAGTATGGTTCTCATAATATTATTATATACAGTAACATGTTATATTCATGTCAGGTAGGCTTTTATACCATGTGTGTGCTTTAGCTACGTTTTTAACTTTCGTTTATATGTTTATATAATTATGCATTGCTTTTTGCTTGTTGGTTTTAATTGTCTTTTGAAACTTTGGGCCCCTTTCTGGGGAAAAGGCGGCCTAGAAATAAAAATACATACAACTCTAAAATGGTATTTCACTTTCACATTCTCTAATGATATACTCATTTTTCCAAACCAAGGTAGAGGTGGATTTCAACTCAATGAATTACTGCTCCTGCTTAAAAAGTATACTCTAATATTAATTTTGTATGTAAAGGGCCTATAGGTCTAAAGCATAAATAATTTCTCCTCTTTTAATCTAATTTTTTTCCATGGAATATTGTAATGACATTTAAACAGCTGGTAGTCGTGGCCGAGTGGTTAAGGCGATGGACTAGAAATCCATTGGGGTCTCCCCACGCAGGTTCGAATCCTGCCGACTACGAAGAAGTATTTTTTTTAATCATTATTATTACTATTTTTAATTGTTGATGTTTTCTGTTATACAAGAAAGCACTGATACATTTCCTTAGAAAAACTAGTTTTTCTTCACTATTTAAAGCAGTGGTTCCCAAACTCTGGTCCTCCAGGTGTTTTGGACTTTAACTCCCAGAAAGCCCCAGCCAGAAACTCTGGAATCTGAAATCAAAAACATCTGGAAGACCAAAGTTTGGGAACCACTGGTTTAAAGAAACCTGTTCAATATACATACTATAGATAGATAGATAAATATCAAGGAAGTAGGTTCAAGTCTAGGAAAGTTCATGCTACCAATTTATTTCATATATATATATATCTGCATGCGCGTATATAGTGTGCACACACACATTTCATACATACACACATGTATATATATGTATGAAAGACGCTGAGAAAATAGGTTTTATTTTTTATTACTGCATTTGTCTTCTTGTATTTTATTGTGTTGTAAGCTGCCTCGATTCTGTGGGAGAGGTGGGATAAAAATTTAAAATTATTATTTGAAAGAAGCTGGGATCATGAGCTTCCTTAGACTTGTTGTACATGTTGCTTATGTGTAAATGTTTATAGATATATAGATATAATTTTCCAAACATGTTCACAACTGTGCTATCCATCTCCTTGGAATCTAAACCCAGCTGACCCCTCAGCAAGGGCAAATTTAACAGAAATCATTATTTATTGCAGGGAGGCTAACACTTACTATCAAGTTTTAATACTCCAGGTTGTGTATTCCTCGTTTCTACAGATAATTCACCCCTAGATAAAAGTATTACATGTTAACCAACAGCCACCAAAGACAAATGAACTTACTGCACTGGTAATATTTAAGCCTTGCATTCAGGGAGAATACCGCCACCTAGTGTCTCAATGGTTTTGGAGTGAATGAGAAATGAAAAATAGAGCTACCAAAAGATATAGTCCAGATATTATTAATATGGGTGCGTTGGTGGTATAGTGGTGAGCATAGCTGCCTTCCAAGCAGTTGACCCGGGTTCGATTCCCGGCCAACGCAAATTGAATTTTTTTTTTAAATAAAAAAATAATGGATTGCATTTTTTCCGTTTGGTATCTTTCCTTAGTATGCAAAAGAGGTCTTTCAGCAGCATCTTTGAGGCTAACGAAGAGAAGTTGGCAGCATTAGCTTTCCTAGACTTGAACCTACTTCCTCAGATGCATTTGAAAAGGGAAAGAAGTCGGTGACACGAATTGAGGAAAATGAAGCCTACTGAATCTTATGCTACCAACTAAGCTTCCAAGGGTGCTGCAGATCCCTTTACATACTATTAATCCCAATCAACCCCCCTCCCCCCCCCTAAATTGTAATTTTCAGCTCTTTCTGTGAGTCTGTGGTGGCTCTTAAAAGAGCCTTTTGGGTGTAACTAGAATGTCTTTCTGCTTCGTGGAGAGTGAGCGGCTGTCTAAGCCCTCTCCCCGCGGATGCGCCTGGCGAGCTGGATGTCCTTGGGCATGATGGTGACCCTCTTGGCGTGGATGGCGCAGAGGTTGGTGTCCTCGAAGAGCCCCACCAGATACGCCTCGCTCGCCTCCTGCAGCGCCATCACCGCCGAGCTCTGGAACCGCAGGTCCGTCTTGAAGTCCTGCGCGATCTCCCGCACCAGGCGCTGGAAGGGCAGCTTCCGGATCAGCAGCTCCGTCGACTTCTGGTAGCGCCGGATCTCCCGCAGGGCCACGGTCCCCGGGCGGTAGCGGTGGGGCTTCTTCACTCCCCCGGTCGCCGGGGCGCTCTTACGGGCCGCCTTCGTCGCCAGCTGCTTCCGCGGAGCCTTCCCGCCGGTGGACTTCCGAGCCGTCTGCTTCGTGCGAGCCATCGAGGCTGGTTTCCTCACAGAAAAGTCTTCAAGACCTTCAACCGACGAAGAGCAGCGAGAAAATGAGCCTCTGAGGCTCTGCGCCGGGTTTTTATAGGCTGCAGCGCGGCTCCTGATTGGACGAGAGAAAGGCCGGCGACCGTTGAAGTTTGATTTTCCCGCGCTCGGCCCTGATTGGACAGATTGCCTCCCTCATCCCTTTAGCCGCTGGAAGGCTTGTTTGCCTCTCTTTTACCTCAGAAAATGGCATGTTTTGACGAAACACAGGAACACACACAGAAACACATTCACCCAGAACAAGATAGATATGTATTTTCCGGATAAAAATGCAACTATTTTATATATATATACACATCAACATATTTATTCTCTTACTCTGTCCCCTCTATCTATCTATCTATCTATCTATCTACCTACCTCTCTCTCTACATATAATGGACAGAGGGAAAGAATAAATATATTTTGTGTGTGCATACACACACACACACGTGTATATGTATGTGTGTGTGTTTGTGTATATATATATATATATATATACATATACACACACATGTAAATATATATGTGTGTGTGTGTATATATACATACATATATACACATTTGTATATAAGAATACAAGTACGAGTTTCCCGTATGTGTATACACACATACACACATATAAATTTATTTATTGTCTTCCTCAATCCAATATATATCTATATCTATATATATCTGACAGAGGAAGAAAATAAATTTATGTGTGTGTGTATATATATATATACACAATCATATATACACACATACACATGCATATATATTTATTGTCTTCCTCTCTCATATTATATATATATATGAAATGAGACAGGAAGAAAATAAATATATTTGTGTGTGTGTGTATAGACACATACATATACACACATACATGCATATGTATTTATTTATTGTCTTCCTCTGTCATATATATATATATATATATAGGACAGGAAGAAAATATATTTGTGTGTGTGTGTATACACACACATATACACACAAACATTTATTTATCCTCTTCCTCCCTCTTCTCCCAACTGAGATGTGGGCCTCCATTTTCGAAACCTCAGACTAACTTCTCCTCAGAGACTTCTTTGAGGCTCCCTCAGAAAACTGTTGGTTTCACTTCGATGAGAAGCTGACTGTTCTAGATTTTTCCTCAGCCCTTTAAATTTTGTGTCACCTAGTCTGAGGAAGAATTCCCAAGGACTCAAAAGCTTGCACGCTTTGTTTGACAGAATTGTTGTTGTCATTGTGTGCCTTCCGACGAACTGAATCCCACATTGTGGGAGAAAGGCAGGATAGAAATCCTTGAAAAAAATAAGGACAGGTTGCTTACCTGTAACAGTATTTCTTCGAGTGGTCATCTGCGAATACATACAAATGGGTTATTCTGCGCCTGCGCAGGCAACTTCGGAATCTTCTTAGAGCTTTTAAATGCGTTTTGGCGGTAGCCCCGCCCACTCTCCAACTGCCTATATTAGCCGGTTTCCCGCCTAAACCCTCAGTTCCTTTATGGACGCAGCAGCAGCAGCCCAGGACCGAAGGAGAGGCAGGCACGACTATGAGGGGAGGATGGGCGGGATTTGTATGTATTCGCAGATGACCACTCGAAGAAATACTGTTACAGGTAAGCAACCTGTCCTTCTTCTTCGTGGTCTCTGCGAATCATACAAATGGGTTCAGACTAGCAAGCTTAGTTCAACGGAGGTGGGAGTGCCATGCCAGACCAGAGAGGCATATTGACCCCAATAACAATCACCAGCCGGGAAACCATGCCCAAGGGCATGCAACATGGGGACGCACAGTCCCGTTGATATGACGACTCTACAGAGTTGTGTAGAAAACCCAATACTGAGACGTAGTCGAACAGTCACCAAAACAGGTGGAACATGCTCATTGGTAGAAAAACAGGCTTGCCAGCTAACCGTATGTCACACAGACTGCAGGTAAACTTTGATGGCCCATTTTAAATGGCAGGTGCAAACTAAGGACAGGGAAAAACCCCGCCCTAAATAGCCCAGGTCTGTTGGTAATGGAGCTACTGAATAGGTGAGTGACATGGAATACAGGAATCTCACTGATGTGAGCAGCTCTTTAAAGGTATCAAACAAAGGTCTGGTATACAGACATTGTCTAGTCCACGGTGGATTGAATTCAACATGAAGGGCAAAGGGCTCACAATAATGTGAGGCTGTACAGGCCGGGAGGCTGGTATGCAGAAAGAGGGGCGTACAGAGCCCTCAGACTTGAGATGTGTCATTCAAAGAATATTGAAAGTAGGAAAAAAGAGCAGTGGCCTGATAAAGCCTCCCGAAGCCATGATTTGGAGATTATAGCAGTGACAGACACAGCCTAGAATGCTCAGTAGTCTAAGGCTAAATGTCATCCTTACAGAGTATGAAGAAGACAATCTGTGGTCAACAATGATATGGCTGGGAAGTCCATCCATAGAGAGAGAGCGTATACAATTGCTGTGACACACAAGACATGCTGTATTGCCGCGTAATATTCAAGGGCTATCAGCATGAAGCATGCCGATCTTGGTGAACATGAGAAACAAAAACAATAGTGGCTAGTACAATGTCAATAGGACTAGTCACAGCATTGTAGAAGTGAAGGGATACCACTTTGTCAAGTTGACAGATGTCCCCGTGGGGACGGTATCCCATGACGTGATGTCCTGCAGAAGCTGTATCAAGGATATCATAACATGGCAAGAACAGCCAGAACTGATAGGCAAACAGTATAGCAGGAGTAATCTCATGTCAGTCCATCCTGAACGGCCCTAGGAACAAACCTGTTCAGAGCGGCGGAGCCGGAATAGGCTCTAAGAGCCATAAAGTCCAGTTCTCACCAGGTGGTACAAACACCAGGCAGCATGTCAGAAATCACCGTAATGTAATCCAAAATGCTTGAGAGGCGGAGGGCAGGGCTCTCTTAGAGGAGAGAAACCCCAGGAATTCGCAGAATGCATGTTTAGCCTTGTCCGGGTTGCAGGCGAAGGTCTGAAATATCCCCCACCCATTTAACATCTTGGACCGAGGTTCAGGAGAAACAGGATGATATGGCACCAGTCGGCTAGGAAAGATGGGACAGATATGCCAATCTCAAGATCTTCAGACATCCACATGGTATACAAATCTTTAAATGGAGGCCAGAAAGGGGATATCTCCAGAGGGCAATCCTGCCCAGAGCAGAAAAAGGAAAGGAATTGTAGCAATTTGCCACCTGTTGTAAGGAAGAAAGTGGCCTCAACAAGAACCCCTTGGAAGGGGCCTGTGAAATAAACATGTGTTTCTCACCATACCTAGTGGCCCTTGATAAGAGGCATCAACTGCCTTAGATGACACTCACACCAGAAAGTGGTAAAACCTTTTCCTGTGGATGGTCTCTGAGTGAAGATGATCACAATTGAGCTGGTACTGGGTGCATAATGGAAGGCATCCCTAGGAATGGAGGTGACAAACTGATTTATGAGACTTAATTGTACAGTCTTGAAGCTTTTCATATAGTGAAGGATTACCTGTAACCAAAGTGAACAGGTTGTGCTCCCAAATTTTACAGAGGGCAACTCAGAAGTGAGACTTGAATGTCTACCTAAAGTGACCTTCAGCCGTCCTGCCTGAGAGGAAGGACATCGTTATGAATTGTACATGAGAATGGTGAAATCCCCCATCAGGGAGCACCACATCCCCTGAATTGGTTCTATAGGGAGGCAAATTTGAGAGGCAAATTGTAGGAGGCAGAAAGGCCTTGAGAAGGACGGGGACAGCATGGCCCCAAGTTTGGCAATGCATCTGCAGATAGCGACCCTCGGTACCAAGGAGACAGTATGGACCTGAATCCAGGAGGCCAGAGCCAGTGGCACTTCATGGTCCCAAATTGACTGAGTGCTTGCTGATAGGTGACCACAGTACTGAGGGAACAACTATGGCTTGAACCCAAACCAGCATGCATCATGCTGGCTGAGAGGAATAGGAGCATACGGCAGTGCCAATAACGTCCCTCAGAAATTGGAAAGCGAGCTGCATTCAAATCCTTTTGTGCAGCTCAAACGGTACAGATGTTGGGCCCTTGATATTCATCTTCTCAAGGAGAGTCAGGCCAAAAAGAGCCATGCCCTTACGGCAATCTGGCTAACAGTCAATAATCAGGGAAGGCACCATGTAAGATCATCTGTAGGCCAACCAGGGACACCCCGGACAGCCTGGGGCTGACACGCCTCGAAGCAGGGATGGAAGGCAACCAGCTTGATCTTGAGAAGAGTCAGGGACCAAAATGAGAGAGGTAGGTAGTGAGCCAACCAGAGGCTCAAAGTGTGGCTATGAGTCAATTGGTTGGACCCCGGACACTCGGGGAACAACGAGGGTCAAAGTTGAGCTACAAGCAACGAGGGTCAAAGTTGGGCTACAAGCCAATCTGTATTAGTCCCACGAGTCAGGGACCGATGAAGGTCGAAGCCCAGCATCCAGCCGATCACTGTGACTCAGAGAGTCAGGGACCAAGGCGAATCGCCGTCAGGATATAAGTCAACCAGTATGACTCCAAAGAGTCTGGGACCAATGAGGATCGAATTCAGGCTGCCATCCAGTCAGTACGTGACCGAAGCAGATCGAAACCGTGCTGCCAGGCAACCAATTTGACCTTGGAAAGTCAGGGAGCAATGAGGGTCAAAGTCGGGCTGCAAGCCAAGACGTATGACCCCAGAGAGTCCAGGACCAATGAGGATCCATGACCCCGAAGGGTTCGGGATCGATGAAGATCCCAGTACTTCAGCCAGTAAACGGTTTTACCTCGGAGAGTCAGGGACCAACGGTGCACGAAGCTGGGCTATAAGCTAATCGGTATGACTCAGAGAGTCAGCCATCAAAGATGATCGGTGCCAGGTACTGTGTTGTCAGTATGACTCTGGAGGTTCCGGGACCGATTCTAATTGAAGTTTGGCAGCCATCTAATTGATCTGATACCGTGGAGTCCGGGGCCGATGAGGATCCACGTCAGGCTGCCTGTCAAAGGTTTTGACTCCGAAGAGTCAGGGACCGATGAGGGTCGAATTCAGGTTGCAAGCCAATCAGTATGATCCCGAGATTCAGGGACCAATGAGGACCCATGTTGGGCTGCCAGTTAAACGGTTTGACTCCTAAGAGTCAGGGACCAATGAAGGTCGAATTCAGGCTGCCAGCCAATCGGTATGGACCTGGATATTCAGGGATTGATGAGGATCCATATCGGACTGCCAGTCAAACGGTTTGACTCCAAAGAGTCAGGGACTGATGAGGGTCGAATTCAGGCTGCAAACCAATCTGTATGACCCTGAGGAGTCAGGGACTGATGAGGATCCATGTCAGGCTGCCAGTTAAACGGTTTGACTCCAAAGAGTCAGGGACCGATGAGAGTCGAATTCAGGCTGCAAGCCAATCGATATGACTCCGACAAGTCAGGGACCGATGAGAGTCGAATTCAGGCTGCAAGCCGAACAGTATGACTCCGACAAGTCAGGGACCGATGAGAGTCGAATTCAGGCTGCAAGCCGAACGGTATGACTCCGACAAGTCAGGGACCGATGAGAGTCGAATTCAGGCTGCAAGCCAATCGATATGACTCCGACAAGTCAGGGACCGATGAGAGTCGAATTCAGGCTGCAAGCCAATCGGTATGACTCTGACAAGTCAGGGACCGATGAGAATCCACATTGGGCTGCCAGTCCAACGGTTTGACCCCGAAGAGCCAGGGACCGGATCAAATCCACATTGTGCAGCCAGGCAAATGGTTTGACTCCGTAGAGTCAGGGACCAATTCAGATCCACGTCGTGCAGCCAGCCAAGCGGTTTGACTCCAAAGAGTCAGGGACCGATCAAGATCTACGTTGTGCAGCCAACCAAACGGTTCGATACCGAGGAGTCTGGGATCGACGAGGTTCAAGACGGGCTCGAAGCCAATTGGTATGACTCCGAGGAGTCAGGGACCGATGAAGATCCACGTTGGGCTGCCAGGCAAATGGTTTGACTCCAGAGAGTCAGGGACCCATGGTTTGACTCCGAAGAGTCAGGGACCGATAAGGATCGACGTTGGGCTGCAATCCAGTCACGTTGGCTCCGGAAGATCAGCGACCAATGGTGACAACATCCAATCGGTTTAGTCCCAGGGAGCCGAGACTGGCGACGACTGAAGTCAACTCCTCTTCAGGAGAATGAAGAGACAAAGCCAGGTGAATGGCCCTGAGACAATTTGTCCGCAGCAAAAGAGCGTCCCTAGCCATGGCGAGGAACAAAGGCTGTTGGCCATTCTATAAGTTTCTCTCAGAGATAAGAGGAAAGTGCGCCAGTGAAGCGGGCGCCATTTTAAGAAATTTTACTCCGGAATAATGGGGCTTTGCCAAACGCGCCAGTAAGGCAGGCAATATTGGAGACTTTTCCTCAAGAAAAAAGGCGGGAAAAGTTCTGCCAAGCGCACCAACTGAGGTGAGCAGTCATTGTATCAAAAAAATTTCCTCAGAATTTAAATTCACATTAAATTACGCGATTCTCTAAGATATCGCTGAAGGGGCTGTTGTTAAAACAGCTTTAGTTCAAAGTTTAAATTCATTTTCAGCAAGCGATTCTCTAAGAAATCGCAGGGCAGTTGTTGTTAAGACAACTTTACCTCAGAATTTAAATTTATATTTAAACATGTGATTCTTTAAGAAATCACAATACAGTCTGTCGTTAAAACAGATTTATTTCAGGATTTAAATTCACATTTGAGTAAGTGATTCTGTAAGATATCGCAGAAGGGTTGTTGTTAAAACAGCTTTAGTTCAAAGTCTAAATTCACATTTCAGCAAGCGATTCTCTAAGAAATCGCAGGGCAGTTGTTGCTAAGACAACTTTACCTCAGAATTTAAATTTATATTTAAACATGTGATTCTTTAAGAAATCACAATACAGTCTGTCGTTAAAACAGATTTATTTCAGGATTTAAATTCACATTTGAGTAAGCGATTTTGTAAGATATCGCAGAGGGGCTGTTGTTAAAACAGCTTTAGTTCAAAGCCTAAATTCACATTTCAGCAAATGATTCTCTAAGAAATCGTAGGGCAGTTGTTGTTAAAACAACTTTACCTCAGGATTTAAATTTATATTTAAATATGTGATTCTTTAAGAAATCACAATACAGTCTGTCGTTAAAACGGATTTACTTCAGGATTTAAATTCACATTTAAGTAAGCGATTCTCTAAGAGATCGCAGAGGGGCTGTTGTTAAAACAACTTTACCTCAGAATTAAAATTTGCATTTAAGTACATGATTATTTAAGAAATCACAATACAATCTGTTGTTAAAACAGTTTTATTTCAGAATTTAGATACACATGTAAGTAAGCGATTTTTTAAAAAATCGCAGTGTAAGTCATTGTAAAAATAACTTTACCTCAGAATTTTAAATCTACATTTAAGTCTATAATTATCTAGAAAAAATAGCATTTGTTTCTAAAATTATTATTATTATTATTATTATACCACCAAAACGCGGATTGATCCTGTTAAATCGAGTTAAAGTCTGACAGGAGAACGAAGCTCTGAAGAGTTCCTAGATGCTGCTTGTGCGGCGGACAAAAGGAACTGAGGGTTTAGGCGGGAAACCGGCTAATATAGGCAGTTGGAGAGTGGGCGGGGCTACCGCCAAAACGCATTTAAAAGCTCTAAGAAGATTCCGAAGTTGCCTGCGCAGGCGCAGAATAACCCATTTGTATGATTCGCAGAGACCACGAAGAAGAAATACTGGGTCCTTTGGGTTTGGATGGGGCCATCTTTGTTTGTACAGTAGTTGGTTCAAAGGCACATCATAATATTCCCAGACAGTGTTTGTTTCAAGTCAGCCTTTGCTTTTGCATATTCCATTTTATTTTTATTTTTTGCCCTGATAGGGAGATCTCTTGTACAGATTTATTTATGAGGAAGCTGCTTTGTATTTTAGCCTGGTAACTAAAATATTATGTTCTCTGGCTGAAGGGTTGAAATGGCAGCTGGTGCTTTTGGTTATTAAATCACTTATTTGGGGCTTAACTAGACAGGATATTCTGAGATCAAACTTCTGGCTTTGAGAAAATGACTCCAGATCATATCTCAATAATAATAATAATAACAACTTTATATATATCCTGCCTCTCTGTCAATTGAGGCATCTTACAAATTCAAATTACATATACCTGTAATCCCATGTACCAACATCCCACCCTCCCTTAAAACATCAATTAAACAATTACTAAGAGAAGCAGCCTGACTGTGATATAAGTTAAATTCAAACAAAAACCCACCAAACAGCAATCCCTTTATTGGCCAAAGGAAAGGTAATAAAAATAATAAAAGGTATTTTATTTATTTTATTTCACTGTTTGGTGGGTTTTTGGTTAAATTTACTAAACGGCCAACACAGCTACTCCTGTATGTTTTCTGGAATAAATGGCGTGTGGGTGTTTCCACTTCAGGGATCAGAAATGGTTAAAATTCTGGTCCTGAAGCCTTCAGAGTTTAACATAATTTATTTCCATCTGTTCTTGGCAAGAACAGACTTTCACATTATCCACCGTAGATGCAGAATAGAGGGAAGCTTTCTGGAGGAAATGAATCACTGCATTGCAAAACTAATAGGGAATATATATATATATATATATATGTATATACATTTAAAAAGCCCGCCCTAACAGCAGATTGGCTCATCTCCAAGGCCCCACTTCGGAAAAACAAAATATAACGCTTCTTTAGTTTGAAACTGCCGCCTAAACCATGGAGGAGGAGGGGTTGAACCGCCAAGCAAACCCAAAGTTTTCCATGCCATGTCCCGAAAAGCTCGATTTCTCATTTCCAAATGCCAGCCCCACACCTTTTAAAATAACTCCCTATAAATAAAAACCCATCCGTGACACCTTTCTTGTCCAGCCCACAAGCACAATGTACATGTTGCAAGTTTTCAAAGCTCAATGAAGGTTTCGCTGATGGATTTTTCTTTGTATTTGTTAAATGACCAACATAGCTACCCCCTGAATGTTTCCCCTATAAATAGTTGAGCTGTGGGTCTTGGAACAAAGAATCTATACTTGCATGCCTGAAATGTTGGCTTAAGGCTCCACAATTCCAATGAAGAGGGATTTATTAATTTTATTTTGCTCTGTACGTATATGTGTATTGAAATATATAAATACTGAAGAAGCCACTTGAATTTTAGTTTTCAGACCCAGCCGCCCCAATAGTCCTGTCAGAAAGACTTGATGGTCCTTTAAGAATTAACAAATGCATTGCCATGAGATTTCTAGGAGTGGAGTTTCTCCTACTAGATGCAATAATACAATATATCAGGATACAGGGCAAAATTATACATTTTTGTGACACATTTGCTGGACTTTTGTTACTGTAACACGACCAACAAGGGCTGTGAAATGTATCTTGTGCTCATGAGACCTAGATACATGTTGCATAAAAAGCATAAATATTGCAATAATCTTGCAAAGTTTAGTATAGGGATAATTGGAACGCCCCCAGAAATGGTACAAGCTCTTTCTCCTAAAATGGCAGCTCTTCAAAGTGTATTTTTGTTACTGAAACCCACTGACAATGACTGTGCAATGTATCCCACAGGCGTGAGGACTTGATATATGTTTATACCATGTTGCATGAAATCATAGAAATCGCAATAAGCTTGCCAAGTTTGGTATAGGGTTACCTTGGAATATCACCCCCCCCCACAAAGATACAAACTATCTCTGAAATTGCAAGTGGCTCTAAAGTCTTTGTTACTACGTGAAGTTGGACTATGGCCGACATACACTATTGTTTGTGGTTTTGGGGGGCTATGAGGCTGTGTTGTAGAAGAGTTTATTCCTGATGTTTCCCCAGCACCTGTGGCTGGCATCTTCATAGAAACTGAGTATCAATTGAATTGATATCCTCAAACATCAAGGACATACATAGTCCCTGGCTTCCACTCCACCAAATGCATCTGAGGAAGTGGACTTAAGTCTCCAAAAGCTCATGCTGCCAACTTCTTTCTTTCAGTGAGTCTCAAAGGTGCAAAAAGATCTCTCTACATGGCTATTATCTTTGAACAATAAAAATAATACTAATAAATGCATCTGAGGAAGTGGACTTAAATCTCCTGCTGTCAACTTCTTTCTGGAGAAGAGAAGGCTAAGAGGTGATATGAATATGATAGATTTGTTTAAATATTTGAAGGGATGTCATTATTGACGAGGGAGCAAGCTTGTTTTCTGCTGCTCCAGAGAATAGGACCCGGAACAATGTTTGCGAGCTACAGGAAAAGAGATTCCACCTCAACATTAGGAGGAACTTCCTAATGGTAAGGGCTGTTTGACAGGAGAACACACTCTTTCCTTGGAAAGTGGTGTAAGTTTTTAAAGGGAGTTTTTAAAGGGAGGCTGGATGGCCATCTGTTGGGATGCTTTGATGGAGAGTTCCTGCATGGCAGAATGGGGTTGGACTGGATGGCCTTTGGGGGTCTCTTTCTACTCTATGATTCTATGAATTCTACAGAAGTGTGGTATAAGCATAAGGAAGCAGACAGAGGCAACTCTCCGAAGGCTGGTGCTCCCAACTTCTTTTTTTAAGTTGCTACCATGTTGTATAAAACCATGGAAAGATTGCAAGAGGGATTGCAAGTTTATAAAAAGCTGATTTGGTTTCCCAGAAAAGTTCTCCCAGCTCTTTCTCTGAAGGGGTGAGTGGCTCTGAAAAGAGCCTTTGGGGGGTTATTATTCTTATTAATCCTCTACTTGGCCTTGGCCTTGTGGCTCTCGGTCTTCTTGGGGAGGAGGACGGCCTGGATGTTGGGCAGGACCCCTCCCTGGGCGATGGTCACTTTGCCCAGGAGTTTGTTCAGCTCCTCGTCGTTGCGGATGGCCAGCTGCAGGTGCCTCGGGATGATGCGGGTCTTCTTGTTGTCTCGGGCCGCGTTCCCGGCCAGCTCCAGGATCTCCGCCGTCAGGTACTCCAGCACCGCAGCCAGGTACACCGGCGCCCCGGCCCCGACCCTCTCCGCGTAGTTCCCCTTCCGCAGCAGACGGTGCACCCGACCCACCGGGAACTGCAGGCCGGCCCTCGACGAACGGGTCTTCGCCTTGGCCCGAGCCTTCCCGCCTTGCTTCCCGCGTCCGGACATTATTTGATTCCTTGCGAAGAAGAAACACCTACAGAAAAAACCTCTTTACTCTCTGCAGAGTCAGACACGAGTGGAGACAAGAAGGGTCCCCCTTGCTTTTTATTCACTCCCGCAGCTCGAAATGGCGCGTTCTGATTGGCTGGCTCTGTGCTTGGAATGTTGACTGACCAATAGCAAAGACGCTGGCTCCTGCCGGCCAATGGGAAGGCGGCGTTTTGTACCACCCAATGCCGGCCCCAGTTCTAGGATTCTCTCATTTGCATACTGGTCTCGCCCGCCCAATAGGAGGCAGGCGTCTCTCAGCCAATGGGAAGCGGAGGCTCCAACGCCCTAATTTGCATACTGGCCCTATAAATAGGGAGGGAGCAGAGTCGAGCCTTCAGTTGTTTCCAGTCCTTTGCAGTGAGTGTGTTGTTTTGCCTAGTCTGCATACAATGCCTGAACCAGCCAAGTCTGCTCCTGCGGCCAAGAAAGGGTCCAAGAAGGCAGTGACCAAGACCCAGAAAAAGGGGGACAAGAAGCGGAAGAAGAGCAGGAAGGAGAGCTACTCCATTTATGTCTACAAGGTCCTGAAGCAGGTCCATCCAGATACAGGCATCTCCTCCAAAGCCATGAGCATCATGAACTCTTTTGTGAATGATATCTTCGAGCGCATTGCTGGGGAGGCTTCTCGCTTGGCCCACTACAACAAGCGCTCCACCATCACTTCCCGGGAGATCCAGACCGCCGTCCGGCTCCTGCTGCCCGGAGAGCTGGCCAAGCACGCCGTCTCCGAGGGCACCAAGGCCGTCACCAAGTACACCAGCTCCAAGTAGATCCGTCTATTTCCCAACCAGACCCAAAGGCTCTTTTCAGAGCCACCCACTTCCTCAGTAAAGAGAGCTGTGATTATTAAACCTCTTATCAGCAATGGAACATGAGGGCAAGCTGTTTGTCTTTCCAGTGGTCCCCAAACAGTACCTTTTAATAGGAGTTTTTGGACTTTGGCTCCCAGGAGGGCCAATAGGTTGGGATACTGGGAGCTGAAGTCTGAAATCTCTTATTAAAGGGTACATTTTGGGGACCACTAAGTTCTCCAAACCTCCCTCACTGGTAGTCTTTTCTAACAACAGATTTAGTGGTTCTTTGCTCCAAATAAAACTAATTGAAAGTACTAGGGCTGCATCCACAGTGGAGAAATAACCGGGTTTGGCACTGCTATGACTGCCCTGGCTCAAGGCTATGGGATTCTGGGAGTTGGAGTATGTTGTGGGGCCCAGAGCGGAGCTCTGCTCCGCTCTGGGCCCACAACATACTCCAACTCCCAGAATCCCATAGCCTTGAGCCAGGGCAGTCATAGCAGTGCCAAACCCGGTTATTTCTCCACTGTGGATGCAGCCTTGGTTTGGGTCCACACAGGTCTACTATCTGTTGCCATCCAATCTCTCTGCTATCTTCCTGACAGTATGGACATCAGTATGTAGAGAGATCTTGTAGCACCTTTGAGACTAAACTAAAAGAAGTTGGCAACATCAGCTTTCCTAGATCTCAGTCTACTTCCTCAGATGCTTCCGGCGGCGTGGAAGCCAGGAACAGACCTATATATGCTATAGGTATGTGAAAATGTCCGCTCTGGGCCCCACAAGAAACTGCAACTCCCAGAATTCCATAGCCTTGAGACAGATAAGACTTAAAGCAGTGCCAAACAGGGTTATTTATTTCTGATCTAATTCCTTGTACTTGGGCGCCACCTTGTGGTTCATTTCAGTATAGACCCGATGAAAAGCAATATTTCAGATGGAAGGGCTGCGAGAAGGGAGCAGCGCCTGGCCGGTTAGCTCAGTTGGTTAGAGCGTGGTGCTAATAACGCCAAGGTCGCGGGTTCGATCCCCGTACGGGCCAGAAAGCAACTTTTTTTTCTGTTTTAAGTCTCTTAAAATCCAAAATTGGAATTTTGTCTCAAATGTGAGTCTATTGGCTGCATAAGTTTTGGATATTGTCGGATGCAAAACCATGGTACCTCTTCTTGGGCCAACCAAAATGCACAATTCCATGCTGCAAGCTTTCGAAGTCACACTGGCTTCTTCTTCATATAATATGTATATATTATTTATTTGTTTTTTGGAAACAAATGAAATATGAAGCCAAAAATTGCCATAACTAGAAACAATTACATTACAACACAACATTGAACGAAAAATAGGTGGGGCTCATTTCAGGGCCAGTCCTCTACAGGCAGGGCCTCAAAACTTATGATTCCTCAAATGTATGCTTCAGAAAGTCTTTGTCATAGGAAGTGTGTTCCATGCAAAAGATATCCTCCCCATCATGACATCTTTACTGAGGACTGAAACAACATGCAGGCATCTAACATCTGCAATGTTGCAATGTTTGCAACATCTTTGTCTGATGAAGAAGCCTATGGAGCTTCGAAAGCTTGCAACAAGTATATTGTGCATTTCAGTTGGTCGACAAAGGTATCACTGATGGGATTTTTGTTTGTATTTGTTAAATGGCCAACAAAGCTCCCCTGGATGTTTTCTGGATGTTATTGGGTTTGCTATATGGCCAACACAGCTACCCCAGGATATTATTATTATTATTAAATAATAAATAATTTTTATTTATATAAAATAAATACAGTTTATTATATAAATTTATTATATTATATAATTATAATATTATATATATATATAAAATAAATTTATACATAATATATATTTATATGTAAATATATATATAAAATAATTATATATATATATATATACACATAATAATTATATATATAACTATATATAATAAATTATATGTATATATATATATATATATATATAATTTATTATATTAAATGTAATATAAAATTTAAATAAATTATTTTTATTTATATGTTTTGGATTTCCAGATACTGCATTATAGCAGCAAGAAGAGAACCTTAAAGAGTCAGCCAGTAGACTGGGACTTTACTATTTGAGGTTTCTAGCTCCAACAAAAGTAAAACAATGTTCCCCTTAATACTGGGTCTGGATTAAGCAATTTTAGATTGGAATATAGGAATAGAAGGAATAAATAAAAAGTGTTGGGGAAAAAGAGTTCCCTTTGCGTTGGCCGGGAATCGAACCCGGGTCAACTGCTTGGAAGGCAGCTATGCTCACCACTATACCACCAACGCATCACACGGCTAAGCATTCCAAAGAGCCTCCCATATAGTTGAGAAACCTTGGAGCGTGATGCTCCTGCGCTTCCATAGGACAGCGCCCTCAAGTGTTCGCTTTGGTTATGACAAGATGCTTCCATTTATGCCAAAGTTCTTCCAACTTTCTCGACCAAACCTATTTCCTCCACAATCGCAGAA
This sequence comes from Urosaurus nigricauda, assembly GCA_034509955.1. NCBI lineage: Eukaryota > Metazoa > Chordata > Lepidosauria > Squamata > Phrynosomatidae > Urosaurus > Urosaurus nigricauda. The sequence goes on from JAOEGL010000006.1 coordinate 6,886,614, forward strand.
TAAAGAAGTAGAGGTGATCATCTGGATTTCTATAGCCCCCTTTCCCCCCTCCTTTTCTATAGAACATATATTTTCATTTCCCCCAAATATCACTGCACTGGTCTAAGGAGGGGGAAAGCCCAGAGAACAAATCCTCACCCAGTATCCAACAAGGCCTGGAATGGAGGATGTTATAGGTTACCGAGTTACCCTTTGAGGAGCAAAACTAGTGCTCCAGGTGAGGCTCGAACTCACAACCTCGGCATCGCTCTCACTAGTACTGCTGTATAAGTACCGCGCGCTAACCGATTGCGCCACTGGAGCGGCTGCTGGGTCCCCTTCTGCCCACTTTCCCTTCTGTGGCTTCCTTTTCCTCCTGCAAGGCTCAGCTTAGCGTCTGTTTTCCATTTATATTATTACAATTCTAAGGATTTGGGGAGCCTCCTTCCCTTCAGAAGGGGAGAAAGTCTATTATTAAGTCACTCTTCATTTTATGCTGTTTAAAACTTCATTGTTTTAATTGGGGTTTGTTTTAAAAAATGGTAAAGTTTTCAAAGATCTTGCATTTGGGCGCCACCTTGTGGTTCGTTTTAAAAGTGTTTTCGTTTGGTGAGCCGCCTTGAGTCCCTTTCTGAAAGAAAGGCGGCTTAAAAAATTGAAAGTTATTATTATTATTATTATTAACATTTATTTATATAGCACTTTAAATTTATTGTATTATTATTATTATTATTATTATTAATCTTATCTCTCGCCTTTCTCCCAATATAAGGACTCAAGGCGGCGTTCTTCCAATACTGTATACAGACTCAAGTTCAGCAAGCTGCGAAGATTTCAGCTGGCAATTTGAGAATTTATTATCACTGTATAAGTGATAATACCAGACAAATTTATATCAAATAGGAAGAGGGAGACCTAACACTTTCCTTCGGGTATTACTTTCCCACAGAATAGGAGACAGTATAAAAATGTGAAATTGGAGCAATTAAAACAAATGCTTTGTGCAACCTTTAGAGTCGCACAATACTCTTTGTCAGGACAGAGACTTCATTAGAAATAGCAGAAGAGCACAGATCACTGTTGGAGGATTTTTGCATCCTTAGATAGGGAAGGTAGATAGGGAATTCCTGCATGCAAACTTTCCTCTCTCTCTTTCTCTCGCTCTCATTCAAACTCGCTCCCCATTTGGGACCGACAGACATTTTCTTTCAATGACTTTCAACTGAGCTGTTCCCATCTTCCTGCCTTCTCAACTTTCTTTAGGAAGATTTTGAGATCAAGATTTGTTTTCTATTCGAACTATTCCCTAGCTAAATGAGTATATAGCCTTTATGTAAATATAGATTAAGGCCATTAGTAAACATTTGTTCTGAACTACGAGCTACTTTGCGTGTTTTGTTTTTAGTCAGTCTCAAGGCTTGTTCCCACTATGATTTAAAGAGATTTGCTGATCGGATTATATGTGCCTCGTTCCCACTGAAAACGGTTTCTGAATGGACTGCAATCGGTTCTAATCGCGATGAAGTGAGATAAATGAACCATTTAATTAAAAATAATAACAATTGTAAGCCATTCTGAGAGCCCTTAGGGCTGAAGGGCAGGGTACAAATACTGTAAATAAAATAAATAAAATGCATAGAATCTATATATAGAATTATACCGGTATAGAATTATACCGGAGGACTTACAAATGCCTAGAGAAATGTTTTCTTTAGGAAACTCTAGGTTCTCCAGCAGAAGTCTATGGTCAACTTTTGGAAGAGTTACACCGGAGGCCCGAGAGATTCCTAGAGAGAACACATTCATCAAAACAGCAAACAATCAAATCCACAAAAGTTAGAGCCACAAACGTGGAGGGCCAACTGTTTCTCATTAAAGTATGGAAACATCCTTTAATAGCCCTATTATCAATTGAGGAAGCTATCTATCATAGAGAAGCACAGGAGCATCACTCCCACAGTTTCTTGGCTATAAAATGAGAGCTCATTGGAACACATCACTTAAAGGGATTGCTTCTGTGTTTATGTCAGATGTATTTTACAATTTAAAAGGGTAATTGAGATGCCAGTCTATGGGTTGTCAGTCATTGCAGAACACAAGTGTCTGCTGAAGGTTGAATGTACCATATTATGGAAGATATGTATATAGGATTGGAGTGAACTTTTATGGGATGAATAAAAGAAATAATTTTTTTAAAAAAGGTATTGCTTCTGAAAATGACATATTTTAGAATTATGCTTTTTTCAGTGAAGAAGTGAAATAAAAGTATAGTAAAACGGCTCTGAAACATAGGGCCAAAACACACAGCAGAGATAATCCAGTTTGAGACCTCTCTAACTCATTGCTAGGGGAATCCTGGGAATGGTAGGCTGTGTTCACACTGGAGAAATAAACCGGTTTAAGTGCCATGGCTCAATGCTGTGAAATTCTGGGAATTGTAGTTTGTTGTGGGGTCCAGAGCGGAGCGGAGCTCCGCTCTGGGCCCCACAACAAACTACAATTCCCAGAATTTCACAGCATTGAGCCATGGCACTTAAACCGGTTTATTTCTCCAGTGTGAACACAGCCGTAGTTTGCCCCAGAGCTCCCTGACAGAGAAGACTTACAGTTTCGGCCCCAAACCCAGGTATTGGGATACAACCTCCAGTCCTGGAAGGGGTCACTCTCCCCTCAAAGAACTGTATTCGCAGTCTTGGGGTGCTCCTAGATCCGTCGCTTGACATGACAAATCAGGTGAAGGCGACGGTCAGGAGTGCCTGTTATCAGCTTCGACTGATACGCCGGCTGCACCCTTTCCTGGAAGTTGGGGACCAGACTGTAGTACATGCGCTGGTAACCTCACGCCTTGATTTCTGCAATGCACTCTACATGGGGCTACCCTCGTGCTTGGTCCGGAAACTTCAGCTAGCTCAGAACATGGCAGCCAGACTGGTCTCTGGTACATCCCAAAGAGACCATATAATACCAATCCTAAAATCGCTTCACTGGCTGCCCATTAGTCTCCGGGCCCAGTACAAGGTGTTGGTTATCACCTTTAAAGCCCCAAATGGCTTGGGTCCAACCTATCTTTGGAAACACTTCCTTCCATATAATCCTCCTCGCACGCTTAGATCTTCAGGGAGGAACTTGCTACAACCTTATAAAACAACGCTGTCCACAACCTCCCAAAAGACCTTCTCAACTATCATGCCCAGATTGTGGAATGGCCTGCCAGACATGATCCGTCATATTACCACCTTAAATAGCCTTTAAAAAGCTGTAAAGATGGACCTCTTCCGGCAGGCCTTTCTTGAATAGTCTCTCCTGCTATCTAAAGAACTTTAAGAACTCCGACCGCACTTTAATCAAGGACTATAGTTTGTTGTTGTTACTGTTGTTGTTTTGTGGTTTTCTTTAAAGTATGTGTTAATTCTTATATTGTTTAATTGTATTTTAAGAGGGGGGATTGAGGGGTTTGAATGTATGTTTTTAATCTTTGTAAGCCGCCCCAATTGCATCTTGTAGAGGGGTGGGATATAAATATTATTATTATTATTATTAGTCTCACAAAACTATAGTTCCCAGAATCCCCTAGCATTGAACCAGGGCAGTTAAAGTGGTCTCAAAGTGGATTATTTCTGTAGTGGTTCCCAAACTTTGGTCCTCCAGATGTTTTGGATTGGGACTTGAAGTCCAAAACACCTGGAGGACCAAAGTTTGGAAATCGCCGGCCTAGAATAACACAGGGCTGGTCCCATTGCATGCAATTGGTAGCCTAGTCTTCCCATGTGATAGTATTACTTGTATAGGATGCTTCCATAGCCTCCATACTCTAAATAAAAAAATACTCTAAATAAAATGCTCCATGTTTGGGACCACTGGTGATGATTATGATGATGATGTTCAAACACCACTGGAGCATCTATGGAAGATCTGGAAAGAAATGAACTAGAAAGAATGGAATCCCATTAGATGACACTTTCTGTCTTTTTTTTTCCAAGCAGAATTGCATAAATCTGGAGAGGACTTACTAAAACAAATGACAGTACTTGCCCATAGAGAATCATAGGGGAATACTTGCCCATAGAGAGACCATACTTGCCCATAGAGAATCATTGGGGTAATACCTGTCCATAGAGAATCAGAAGGGAATATTTGCCCATAGGGAAGCATAGGGGAAACCATACTTGCCCATAGAGAGTCATTGGAGTATACATTGGGAAATCATTGGGTCATAATTCCCCAATGATTCCCTATGGGCAAGTATTCCCCAATGATTCCCTATGGGCAAGTATTTTCCTCTGAGGCTGAGAGAGTGTGACTTGCCCAAGGTCAAGGACCTTGGTGAGAGTTTTTTGTTTTTCTTTTTCCTTTCTTCCAGATGAATTATTGATTTAATTAAGAGCCAGTATTTCCTCTTTTTCAATGCTGGAAATCCAAAGTATTTTTTTAATAAAATAAAATAAAATAAATTGGATTAAATACCAGCAAAACGAAACGTAGTCGGCAGGATTCGAACCTGCGCGGGGAGACCCCAATGGATTTCTAGTCCATCGCCTTAACCACTCGGCCACGACTACCCCGTTTCAGGATCTTTCGCAATGTGTGTTGTTATGGAAACGGACACCCGAAAGCATCCTCCTCTGAGATTGTTGCAAATGGAAGGGGTTTTTTTGTGGAGCCAGCATGGCACCCCTGCTCAGCATTTAAAACCCACTGGGTGACCTTGGGGGAGTCACACTCTCTCAGCCTCAGGGGAAGGCCATGGCAAACCTCCTCTGAACAAATCTTGCCAAGAAAACCCCATGATAAGTTGTCCTTAGGCTGGCCATAAGTCGGAAAAGACTTGAAGGAACACAACACAACACACACACACATATGAAACCCCACCAAATATGAACTGGGCATATTAGGTGTTAATCATCTTTGTTCCTCTTTGCTCCATGGACTACTTTTTCTTTGTATATCTGCTATTTTCTCTGATCTGCAGTTGCACCTTTACTGATCCATTTTACATTGTTCTTTAATTCAAGACTTTTGTCATAATATAATTTGTTTCCTTGTGTTTTTCTGTTCTTATGTCTAGCTTTAAAAAAAAACTTGTTGTGAGCCACCTTTTTTTAAAAAAAATTATTAACAACCCACACTGCAGAAATAATCCAGTTTGACACCACTTTAATTGAACTGTCTCAGTGGTATGGAATCCTGGGAATTGTACTTTGTTGGGGCACCAGACCTCTCTGGCAAAGAGGGCTAAGTAGCTCACAAAACCACAATTCCCAGAATTCCCTAGTATTGAGCCAGTTCAGTTAAAGCAGTGTCAAACCTTCTTGTTCATTTATGCATTGCAAACTATGTTGAGGCCTAGTTCTGGAAGAAAGCATAAGATATAAATCAAATAAATACAGTGGGCTCTGGGTATCCACTCGGGTTTGGTTCCTGGAAAATACCAAAATCAGTGGATGCTCAAATCCCATATATACAATGATGTAGTAAAATGGCGCACCTTATGTATATCGTGCCAAAATCAAGGTTTACTTTTTGGAATTTTTTAATATATATATATATATATATATTCATGCCGTGGGTGATGGAATCTGTGAATGCAGAATCTGTGGATACGGAGGGCTGGCTGTAACACATTTTTCAGACCTAAAACTCTTGGGAAGCGAACACGATTTCACGACTAAAGCACTAAAGTGTCCAGGCTTGTTGCAGGTTCCTGGAATTATAAATTCACATAATTTCTCACCAAATAATAGAGAAAAGGGGTGACTGGAGGCTCCTAGGTCAGGAGCATGATGAAACTCCGGCAAGTTTTATTCTGAATTGCAAAGGAACTAATGGACTAAAGCCTGGAGTGGATTTGCTGCTCCACTGAGGCTGTGTTCACATTGGAGAAATAAACCGGTTTAAGTGCCATGGCTCAATGCTGTGAAATTCTGGGAATTGTAGTTTGTTGTGGGGTCCAGAGCGGAGCGGAGCTCCGCTCTGGGCCCCACAACAAACTACAATTCCCAGAATTTCACAGCATTGAGCCATGGCACTTAAACCGGTTTATTTCTCCAGTGTGAACACAGATCTACTGAGCAGACATAACAGGCTGGTATTCAGTATCGCAGTTACAGATTCATAACCTCGACTGGCCCGTATTCATATTCACGATTGAGCTTATCCCTATAAACTCAATGGTGGTTATATATAACATTCTGATTCTTTCAGACCTCTATTTCTATTTTGTTCTTTCCTGCAGTCTGGGGCCTTGGCACTTTTGGATATTGATCACTTTATACTGCAGTTCTCCATGTTGGCCTGACCAGTATCCAAAGCGATTTTGTAACACCTTTGGGATTAACTTGGAGTGCATCTGCACTGTAGCAATAATGCAGTTCGACAACACTTTGAGTGCCATCGCTCCATCCTACGGATTCATGGGATGTGTAGTTTTACAACATCTTTAGACTTATTGTTTTTTTGTGGATTTTTTGGGGGTCTGTGGCCTTCTAGAAGAGTTTATTCCTGATAATAATTCCTAGAAGAGTTTATTCCTGATGTTTTGCCTGCATCTGTGGCTGGCATCTTTCAGATGCCAGCCACAGATGCTGGCAAAACATCAGGAATAAACTCTTCTAGAACATGGATGCCACAAAGCCCCCCAAAAACTCTAGCAGCCATGAAAGCGGTTGACTTCACATCCAACATGCAAACCATACGCCGCTTGCATAGCTCTCCATTTAAAAAGTAAGAAAGCTGAATGGACCTCCTTTGCCTAGTCTGGTATCCAGGAATATTTGCACAGAGTGAGCACAAGGGTATATTTTGCAAAAAAGTATATTTGCTCTATGGGATGGGGGGGGGGAGAAAATAAATACAAGTGGAAGCCAATGCATTGTGCATGAGCCATTTTTTTAAGGCAGATCTCTCTAGCTTTGAAAGAAGTGGGGACAGACTCACAGAGTGGTCCCCAAACTGTGCCCTTTAAAGGATTTTGGACTCCAGCTCCCAGAATCCCAGGCTATGTTCCAACATGGCTGAGGCTTCTGGGAAATGAAGTCCAAAATCTCTTAAAGGGCACACACTCTTAAAGGGGCCACTGACAATAACATAACCTCCAGACAAGAAGGATAGGAGGAAGGATAGGAGAGTCTTGGGATCTTCCCAAGGAAGGACCAGATTTTTACCATTTCCTTCCCTGAAGCCCTGGGCAAGCCCACTCTTCACTACCCTTCAGGGGCAGCCCGGGCCGAGCAGCTCCTCGTTAGTATAGTGGTAAGTATCCCCGCCTGTCACGCGGGAGACCGGGGTTCGATTCCCCGACGGGGAGGTGGCTGGAATTTTTATTTTTAAAATGAGATTGCCAGTATTTTAGGGAAAAGCTCTAACAGTATTTCTCCAATGGTCTCCTTTTCTTCCTATCCCCCCCCTCTTTTATTTTATTTTTTAAAAGAGTAGTCGGTTGTACTATTGAGTTACACCGCTGCAGAAGCCAACCACTCTTCACTCCCCCCAGGAAGGACACAGTGACCTAAAGTCCCTTTTGTTGTTGTTGTTGTTGTTGTTGTGTGTCTCCAAGTCATTTTTGACTCATAGGGTTTTCCTGGCAATTTTCTTCAGGGGTTTTTTTTTTTTTTTTTTTTTTGCCATGGCCATCCTCTGAGGCTGAGAGAGTGTGACTTTCCCAAGGTCAGGCCATAGGTTCGCCTTTCTTGCTGTTGTGGTGTGTCTCCAAGTCATTTTTGACTTATGACAACCTTAATGGGAACCTATCATTGGGTTTTCTTGGCAAGTTCCTTCAGAGAGGGTTTTCCAGGGCCATCCTTTGAGGCTGAGAGAGTGTGGCTGAAGGTCACACGATAGGTTCGCCTTCGTTGTTGTTGTTGTTGTGTGCCTCCAAGTCATTTTTTTAACTTATGGTGACCGTAAAGCAACCCTATGATATGGTTTTGTTGGCCTGTTTCTTTAGAGGGGGTTTGGCATGGCCATCCTCTCTGTGGCTGAGAGAGTGTGACTTACCCAAGTTCGAGCGATAGGTTTGCCGTTGTTGTTGTTGTTGTTGTGTGCCTGCAAGTCATTTTTGACTCATGGTGACCCTATGGTGGCCCTATCATAAGGTTTTCTTGGCAAGTTACTGCAGAGGGGGTTTGCCATGGCCATCCTCTGAGGCTGAGAGAGTGTGACTTGCCCAAGGTCACCCAGTGGGATTTTCTGCAAATAATTCCTTATTAGGTATCAGGTAGGCTTTTTGCAGTTTACGTATCTGCACGGCAGAAACAATCCAGGTTGACACCACTGTAAATGCCAAGGTTCGACTCTGTGGAATCCTGTGATGTGTAGTTCGTTGTGGCACCAGAGCTCTGTGATGGAGAAGGCTAAATGTCTCACAAAACTACAAATCCCAGAATCCTGTAGCATTGAGCCGTGGCACTTAAAGCGGTGTCGATCTGCTTTATTTCTGCAGTGAGGATGCGGCCCTTGTCCCTGTTCAAATCCACTCCTTCCTCTAATTATTTGTATTTCTCACACTCAGGCATAGTAACCAAGGGAAGGCAGGAGGAGCGTACAAGGGGGTATCCAAAAGTTTTAATGATCACCTTTTTAAAAAATTGTCAGAAAGTGTGTTTTGATTTGTAGTTGTTAACTTATCTCTATGTAGTCACTATCTAGATTTATACATTTTTCCCAGCGTATCTTGACCCTCCGAATACCTGATATTATAGAAGTCTGCAGATTGCACTTTACGAGGGGGGTTTGTAAAGTAATAATTATCACCCAGAAGTTATTATGGCATATTGATGAAATTTATCAGTGTCATCCTTGGTCCCCAAGTGCAAATTGCTGAGAAAATGAACTCATTGTGTCCTTTATTTTTGTGACTGGCTCTGCCAGAAGTGACTAAAGTGTAAATCTTCATTATTATTATTATTATTATTACACCTGTTGTGTAACTGCGTATGGAAAAAAATATCTCATCTATTTCTCTGTCCATCCACAGATTTTTTCTTGGATATTCCTTGGATCTCTCTTTTTCTCAAGAAATTATACAATTAATAAATTGTAAAATTTAAAGCTGACTTCCTTCTCTCAAGTAAAGGAACCATCACAAGTCAAGCATGAAGATAAAGCTTTCAAACAATCTTGCCAGTCACGGTATATATATACTGTATACACCTATATATATACACACACACACTATATTAGTATACTATAATAATTATATTATACTATATTAAGAAAGTATATATATTTTATGTTATAGCAGTAATTATAGAAGAAGTATATTATACGACGACTACTTCTTCTGCTTTCATCGATTTATTGGATTTATGTTGACCCTGTCGTGGGGTTTTCTTGGCAAGCTTCTTCCGAAGGGATTTGCCCTTGCCATCCTCTGAGGCTGAGAGAGTGTGACTTGCCCAGGGCCACCCAATGGGTTTCACGGCTGAGCAAGGACTCAAAGCCTACTCTCCAGAGTCATAAATTCAGCGTACAAACCGTTACACCATGCAGGTGTATTACACTGTTAGGAATACAATAAACCCAGGGAGCTGGTAATTTATTGGGACAATCTAGTGGAGGCTTCGTATCAGTTATAAAGCCAGGTCAGCTATGCATGTGCGCTGAATTTGGTTTATCCAGTGGGATCCTTGGTGCCACCGTGCTGAAGTGAAAAATACCTAAAAGTGCTAGTTAGTAAAAGCATTAGTAGTATCCGGAGTACCTAATGTTATTTTCTTGGATCACGACTCCCAAAATCCCCAGCCAGTGGGACCAGTTGCTATGCTGGTTGGGGCATTTGGGGCATTATGGTCCAAGATAGTAAATTTCCATACTCTGAGTAGTAATCGTTGCACAAGCAGGACCTTCAATGTGGCTCTTTTGTGAATCCTGTTCATTGAGGATTTGCACAATCGACTCTCTAAGTACAGTCCAAAAGAAACACACAGCGGAGGATGATAGTATTAAACATCCCATTCAAGATCCCAATGAATCCCGCCGTGGGAGAAAGGCAGTATATAAAATCCTTGAAATAAAATAAAAGCATTTTTTTTCTAATATTGGGACTGACATTGGTATACTTTGCCTCTGCATCACCGAAAGTATTCCTGATGCAAAACATGAAGACTTCTGGAGAAATTCAGTGTTCTCTACCTATAATAATAATAATGTATTTATATGCCGCCTCTCCCATTTAGGAAGGAGACAGGCTGGATTCCAAGGAAACATCTTCCTTGAATGGCAAATGGACATTAAATGCCCTGGAAACAGGAAATGCAGGCCTAGGGCTAACATCTTCCATTTGTTTTCCCTCCTGCTGAAGAAGCCAGTGTGACTTCGAAAGCTTGCAAGATGCAATTGTGCCTTTTGACTCATGTCCCAGTAGAGGCATCATTGTTTGAGATATTATTGGATTAGCCAACATGGCTTCAGTGTTATGGATTTCTGGGACAGGTAGTTTTGTGATGAGCTCTTTAGCCTCCTCTGCCAGAGGGCTCTGGTGCTGCCACTACAAATCCCAGGAAGTGTCTACACAAGTGCATTGTTTCTGCAGTGCAGGTTTGCTCAGGAGGAGAGGAGGAAGAAAATGGTCTGATTTCTCTGCCAAATTTGTCTCTGGAATAAAGACATTCTGGAAAGAGTTTGCTCTGTTCATGCATTGCACTCTTTGGTCTTCTGCTGGTGCAAAGGGAGACATTGCAGAAGGTGAAGCCAGGCCTGAGCAGTAGGGAGGCAGGGAAAAAGGCGTTTTCCAAGAAGGTAGTGTGGCCGAGCGGTCTAAGGCGCTGGATTTAGGCTCCAGTCTCTTCGGAGGCGTGGGTTCGAATCCCACCGCTGCCAAAGTCCTCTTTTCCTCCCTTCCATTCCACTCAAAATGAAGGAAAAACACCTTCCTTAAGAAACCCTGGCATCATCTCCTAGCCATCTTATTACTGTATGATCCCCACTTAGTTGTTTTTGGCCCTGCAGCAACAATATTGGCTTCCCCCTCCCTTCCAATCCTCCTTTTCCTTCTGGTTTTTTACAGCCATCCAACATTGACACTGCTGCCTTTTTTGAACACAGACCCCCCCCCCCCCCCAAACCAACCCAGATTTGTGTTGTGGACATTAATTTGGAGTAGTTGCAGCATGGCTCTGAGTCCAAGAAAGCCTCCTTGGCCCCCCAGTGAAGTGAGCATTGCCTGGGAAGAATTCAAGAGGGAACTGGATCCTTATTTCTGTAAAGGGAGGAAGGGAGAAATCCCTGGAAGGAGGAGAAAACAAAATGCAGGAAAAAAGGAAGTGAGACTTTGTAGGTTAAATTCATTGAAAGGTTATAAGAATTAAGGGAGAGCTGAAGAGCAGCAGCCCGGCTAGCTCAGTCGGTAGAGCATGAGACTCTTAATCTCAGGGTCGTGGGTTCGAGCCCCACGTTGGGCGCAAAGCTTTTTAATTGGCAATTCCTTTAATTTGCAAGAATAAATGATCGTTCCTGTCTTTTTTAGAAGCTAAATTACAGGTTGTTTGAGACCGGCTGCCTTTTGTTTTGTTTTCAAAATAGGAAGCCTATGAAAATGCATTGAAGGAGTTTGGGCTTTGAATCCAAAGGCAAAGTTTTGGCTGGAACAGATGCAAAAAGGAAGGGAACCCATCAGTATATTTGTAGGGTCATCCTTTTCTTTTCCCCCCTTCTTTCCCTTTTTCAGTATTAAAAATATTTAGGTTTTAAACATTTTTAAAATTAACATTAAATTTAGTTACATATACAATATAATAAATTATTGTTGTTGTTGTTGTGGTTTGATTTATGTTTTTATGATTGGGGAAGAGTTGGGTTTTGGGTTTGTTTCCTTTAACTTGTAATTTTAACTGTACAATCTGTTATTTTAGATTGATGTGATCTGCTTTGATTCCTTGAGAAAAAGCAGAAAATAATTAATAATAATTATTATTAATAATAATAATAATAATAATAATGCTTCACAGACCATGATATACATGGGCCCCACAACAAACTACAATTCCCAGAATTTCACAGCATTGAGCCATGGCACTTAAACCGGTTTATTTCTCCAGTGTGAACGCAGCTATCACCTGCCATTCCAGATTGATCTGACCCAAGCTTTCCTCTGAGCTTTAAAGGACCTTTGCATGGCTGATGAACCCATACCTTGAACACAGCTCCCATGCATTGCTATTCCTGCAGAGAGAGACAGAGAGAGGGGCAGAAGGAGGAGCAGCCAGAGCCAGCTGGTAGCGTGGCCGAGCGGTCTAAGGCGCTGGATTAAGGCTCCAGTCTCTTCGGGGGCGTGGGTTCGAATCCCACCGCTGCCAAGTACCAATTTTTTTTTGGTTTTACCTATAATAGTACAAAATTCGCCTTTGAAAAAGGAGTGGGTTGCATTCCCCAAACGTCCACTTAGAAAATAATATAAAATTATTATAGGTTTGATTTAAATTACTTTTTTTTTTTGCACCTCTAAAGGAAGGAGTAGGCAAAAGCCACCTTCTCCAGGCTGCTGCAGCAAGTGCAGAATTAATGCATCTTGAGATCATTTTAACAGGGATTTGTAGTTTGTTGTGTCCCCCCAGAGCTCCCTGGCAGAGGAGGCTGAAGATCTATCTCACAAAGCTATAAATCCCATCCTTCCAAAAGCATTGAGCCCAAGTGGTGTCAAACTGCATTAATTCTGCAGTGTAGATGCAACCTGTGCATTGCTTGGGGGTCACCATAAGTCCATGGAGGAAAGCACATACAAATGCACACAGACCAATATCCATCTGTGTTGTTGTTGTGTGCTTTCAAGTCATTTTCTACTTATGGCAGCCCTATCTTAGGTTTTACTTGGCCAGTTTCTTCAGGGGAGGTTGCCATTGCCATCCTCTGAGGCTGAGAGAGTGTGACTTTGCCCAAGGCTAGCAATTGAATGGGATAGGATGGCAAATATTCAGGGGGTGGCCATGTTGGCAGCAAAGCACCATAACATCTAAATAACAATGAAATGAAATAACAATAAAATAATATATAATATATAATAAAGAAATATAAATAAATAAAACTAAACAATAAAATAAAATCAATAATGACAATAATAATATATATAAATATAAGATATATGAATATAAATAGATAAATAATAACGCTAAAATAATAATAATATATAATAAATATAAAATATATAAATATAAAATAAAGATAAACAACAAGAAAATAAAATCAATAAAATAAGAATAAATATAAATAACAATAATATAAATATAAACAATAAAATACAACAAAATAAAACAATAGCAACGAATATAACATGTATAAATATAAATAAATAAAAATAAACAACAATAGAATAAAATCAATAAAGTAAATAACAACAAATAACAATAATATATACATAAATAAAAATATAAATATAAATAAACAACAACAAAGGAAAATCAGTAAAGTAAAATAAGAATAAATATAAATAACAATAATATAAATAAAAATAAAAATAAACAACAATAAAATAAAATAGAACAATAAAATCCACAATGCACAAAAAAATCCATCTTGATGATGACGAAGAAGCCAGTGGAGCTTCGAAAGCTTGCATCATAGACTTTGTACGTTGGGATATGACAAGACAAGATTTCTCGAAGGACAAATGGAAGACATAGTTCTTCTGGAGGGGAGGAAAACTCAGCGTCCCTGGGTGGGCTCGAACCACCAACCTTTCGGTTAACAGCCGAACGCGCTAACCGATTGCGCCACAGAGACCCGCTTGAAAATGCTTTCTAAAAATTCGAGGACATTCTGGAATGGAACCCTTTAAAAACAAAAGCAGAGTTTGCAGACTGTGATAAAGGCCCACTGGCACAAACAGTCCTGGGATTTGTAGTTTGGCAAGGACCAGAGCATTCAGGGAGGCCAGGTGGAACAACCTTATTATTATTATTATTAGGCCATAAATTTGCATGGCACTTTCACAGGCATCATCAAAACTTATTAATAAGAAAACAAAAATCCATCATCATCATCATCATCATCATCATCATCATCATCATCTCACTCCAAAAACACTATATCCCATTCAGTGGCTTTTACTATCAGGAAAAATGGATAGATAAATTTTGATACAGTTTTTTTTTCCTCTCTGTATATAGATTTATCTTTTTAAAATATGTTTTATTCTTTTAATAACTATCTATTTTAAATATTGTAATAATTTAATTCCTTTTTAATCTATTTTATTATTATTATTATTATTATTTAATCTAATTTTTTATGTCAGTCCTGGGGAAAAAATAAATAAATATAATAAATAAAATAAATGAATAGATAGCATTGTAGACAATGGTTAATAATAATAATAATAATAATAAGCCCTAAAGGCTATCAGAGCGGCTTATAATTATTAAAATTATTATTTTCAAATTGGTTAATTAAATAATTAATTTTAATTATTATTATTATTAAATATATTTATATTAATTAATTATTTTTAATGGGTTAAGCCTAAATTGGGGGGAAAAAATTCTACCAAAAATATTATGGGGTTCTATTTATGAAAGATGCATTTTAAGATCAAATATTTTGGATTTAAAACAAAATTAGAGCAAAGTTATCATTGAAATAAAATGAGGAATAAAAAAAAAAAGATTTACTGGCAGCGGTGGGATTCGAACCCACGCCCCCGAAGAGACTGGAGCCTTAATCCAGCGCCTTAGACCGCTCGGCCACGCTACCGAACTGAAAACAGCTCTGCCAGGAAGCCACTTAGGATCATTATTAGCAACATATTCTTTTCTCTTGCTTTGGATTTGCTCTTTTCTCCCTTTTAATGAATCAAAGCGAGTTTTTAAAACATTGTTGCAATATTAATGGGGAAGCAAAACTAGATCTCTCTTAAAACGAGAAGGAGAGAGAAAGGATCAGAGCTCCAGTGTTTGGAATTCAATGTGAACACACCAATGCAAAGAGCCCCTGGGTGTTTTAAAAAATAAATTACAGTATATATATATATATATATATATATGTCAGAAGTAATGAACATTTATACTGTAGTAACTATAAGAAAATGCAAAATATAGAAACAGAGGAGCAATGCAACAACAAAAAAACACATGCCACACAAAACAGTGAGATACTAGGAAGCATAAAGAAATAAAGTCCAAACACACACTGCATAATTAATCCAGTTTGAGACCATTTTAACTGCCCTGGCTCTGGAGGCTGTAGTTGGTGAAACATTGAGTCTTTTCCCTGGTGCCACAATGAACTACAACTCCCAGGATTCCCTAGCACTGAGCCAGGACAGTTAAAGTGGTCTCAAACCGGATTAATTCTGCAGTGTGTGTTTGGACCTCAGTTCAGGTGGTGCAGAGGGAGATCCATGCTAAGTCCATGGCTTGAAAATATTTTTTTTTTAAAGTATAAATTCCACATAGCAAACTGCCCTGGCTCAGTGCTAGGGAATCCTGGGAGTTGTAGTTCATTGTGTCTTCTGTCTTTTTAAATTATTGTAACCCGCCTTGAATCCCACGGTGGGAGGAAAGTGGGATATGAATGCTTGTAATAAATAAAGAAGTAAATAAATAAAATTATTAGTCGTGCTCAAAAGTGGAATATAAATTCTTCAAATAAATAAGTAAATAAGTAATATGAAGATAATAAGCTCTGGTGATGGGGAGCACGAAAAAAAATGAATTAATGATAAATTAGTACTGTAATATTATACCTTTGCAGAATTATGAATAGTATTTGATGAAAAGAAGACAATAGGAAGAATGAAGATAGTCATAATAATTTTGTGTGTTTTAATTTTTTAAAAAATTACTGGTTTAATTAACATTAAATGGCTTGATAGGAATGAGATTTAGATAAGTTAGTAAAGGATGGATAATTAATGTGATTTATTACATATTGTGTGTGGAATATTATGTAAAATGTATTTTAAATACTATTTTATGTGGGTTATGTTATTATTTTAGAAATAAAATTTAAATTTATTTTGAAAAAAGAATAAGATTTAAATGAGGTAGTAATGTTGGAATACTATGTAAAAGTTATTTTTAAATACTATTTTATGTAGGTTATAATATTATTTTAGAAATAAAAAATTTAAATTTATAAAAAAAGAATTTAAATAAAGATTTAAATAAGGTAGTAATGGAATGTTATGTAAAATATATGTTTAAATACTACTACGTAAGTTATAATATTATTTTAGAAAATATATATAGAAAATTTCTAATATATATATAGAAAATATATATAGAGAGAGAGAGAGAAATAAATAAGTAATTATTTATTTATTTCTAAATAAATATCTATTTCTAAATAAATAAGTAATTATTTATTTCTATATATAACTATGTAAGTTATATATAGAAATAAATAAGAAAATCAATGAAATGCTTAGTCATGCTAGACATGAGAGAGGAAGAGAGGCCCCTTTGTCTTTGAATCCGCGCGGGAAATTCGAATTCCAAAAGGGGGCGGAGAGAAAGCGCGATTGGTGGGCCCTTAGCCAATCAGGAGCGAGCAGGCGGGCTATAAATACGGAGCGCGCGCGGCGCTCTCGCTCAGTCTTCCTTTGTCCGGCGGAGAGTTCGGAGCTCCTTTGGAAGAAGGTAGGAAAGCGAAGCGTCTCCGATGGCTCGTACGAAGCAGACGGCTCGGAAGTCGACCGGCGGGAAGGCTCCGCGGAAGCAGCTGGCGACGAAGGCGGCCCGTAAGAGCGCCCCGGCGACCGGGGGAGTGAAGAAGCCCCACCGCTACCGCCCGGGGACCGTGGCCCTGCGGGAGATCCGGCGCTACCAGAAGTCGACGGAGCTGCTGATCCGGAAGCTGCCCTTCCAGCGCCTGGTGCGGGAGATCGCGCAGGACTTCAAGACGGACCTGCGGTTCCAGAGCTCGGCGGTGATGGCGCTGCAGGAGGCGAGCGAGGCGTATCTGGTGGGGCTCTTCGAGGACACCAACCTCTGCGCCATCCACGCCAAGAGGGTCACCATCATGCCCAAGGACATCCAGCTCGCCAGGCGCATCCGCGGGGAGAGGGCTTGAGGGGGCGCCGGATACAACACACAAAAGGCTCTTTTCAGAGCCACCCACCACCGGCTCCCGGGAAGGGCTGAGCCTCGCTGCTCTCGGATGGGACTACAATTCCCAGCATTCCCTGGGACAGTTAAAGCAGACTCGGGCTGGGTTTCTGCAGGGACCCCGTTAAAACAAATGGCAATACTGGCCCATTGGGGAATAATTGCCCATAGGGAACCGTTTAAGGATTCCCTTTCTATATTCCAGCTTCTATATTCTCTATGGGCAAGTATTTCCCTATGATTCCTTATGAGCAAATAATCTCCAATGATTCCCTATGGGCAAGTGTTTCCCTATGAGCCAGTATTGCCCATTGATTCCCTATGGGCAAATATCCCCCCTAACGTTTCCTTATGGGCAAATGTTCCCCAATGATTCCCTATGAGCCAGTAATCTTCCCAATTATTCTCTATGGGCAAATATTCTCCAGTGATCCTCTATGGACAAGGATGATTGTTTCCCTATGGGCAAGTCCCCCCACTCCTGGGAAAAGGATTCAAATACAAGTATTCCCCAATGATTCCTTGTGGGAAAGTATTCTCCAATGATCCTCTATGGGAAAGTATGGTTTCCCTACTTGTAGTACATCCCATTTCTACAGTTTGTTTTTTGTATTGTACTCTTAACAGCAGCAAACCCAGTGCCAGTAAAGCCATTGAATCCCTAGGTATACAATCCCTGGAGGTGAAGAAAAGAGAGAAAGAAAGAGTGGGAGACAGGGAGTCATTTAGGAATTAAGCAGAAGGGAAACAAGAAGATAAACAAACCAGCAAGAAAATGAAGGAAAGCTACATACACACATACATATAAATTTTGTAAAATTATACCTAAAGTGTAAGAATGTAAGATTGTAATTTTGAAAATAATAATCCCTAGGATTCCCTTCCAATATTGCTTGCTTCTCTATGTCTCGGTGGAAGACAGCCCTAGTGCAATTACTCCTCCGGGTTAATTAGATTAATAATTTATTTACTCCTCCTGGCAGTCCTTATCTAAAAACGGCATTGTCAGGAGTGGGATTCGAACCCACGCCTCCAGGGGAGACTGCGACCTGAACGCAGCGCCTTAGACCGCTCGGCCATCCTGACTTCCGGGAAGGCTTCCCCTTTTTTTGCTTATATAGGACCCCCAGCATTCAACTGGAGCTATCCCCTCTTTCTCCAGTTGCTACCAATAGAAAAAACTCCCACACTTTGGTCCTCCAGGAATTTTGGACTTCAGTTCCCATCAGCCCCCCCTAGCCAGCTTGGCCAATAGCCTGGGATTCTGGGAGCTGAAGTCCAAAAATCCCTTAAAGGGCTTAAACTGCGTGACTAGAGACTATTGGAACCCAGGAGAAGGAAGGGAAATAAAGTGGCCACGAGGGGGCGCTCACTCACTCATAGTCTAGGTGCCTTTTGAGAATTAAAAGCATGCTATATATATATATATATTCCTCAGCATCAACGAATATGTGTATAATATATATTTTTTTGATTTCTCTTTTTATTTACTGCCTTCTGGCCTTTCTCTCTTTATGTTTGCATAAATTGGAGCCATTGCATTAAAAATGACTTAGCAGAGGATGGTTTCGATCCATCGACCTCTGGGTTATGGGCCCAGCACGCTTCCGCTGCGCCACTCTGCTGCTTGCGAAAAGCAACCTCCTGCAAACCCCTTATAGGACCTTTCTTCCCTCTTTATCCTTTGTTTCCCAAAGGGATAATGAGTCTTTATATTACTAATTGAGTTTGGGACAGTATATTAATAACAATACTATCATTCCTAGTGAGAATTGTGAACACTACTTGTGAGACTGCTGTTCTTGTATTGCATGATGTGTGTGTGCTGTGGCATGATTTTCTATTAGCATTTCTTTTCTTTTCTTGTACAAAAAAGGCCTTTTGCATTTAGTAACTGGCTTCCATCCAAACAGCAAATATTCCTGCTTTAGCCCAGGGCAACCTTTACCCACTTCCTCATTGCACCTTGGATGCACCTGCACTGTAGAAATAATGCAGTTTGACACCACTTTAAGTGCTAAGGTTCCATGCTATGGAGTCCTGGGATTTGTAGTTTTGCTAGGCCTTTATCCTTTTCTGCCAAAGAGGGCCTCTGCCACGCCAAACTACAAATCCCAGGAGTCTGTAACATGAAGCCAGGGCAGTTAAAGTGACAATCTGCATTATTTCTAGAGTGTAGTAGATGCACCTTGTCATGTTAAGATTGTTGGATGTTGTACTTTGTAAATGTTGGGTGTTGCTTTCATGGTGCAACAACATCCAACATCCATAAATGCAATAACATCCAAAATCCACATATTAGTAAATATATATAACATAGTACAATAGCATCCAACAGCCACAAAGCAAATACAGCAACATCCAAAACCCACAATCCCTTTATCAGTACAGATATAACACAGCACAATAACATCCCAAATCCACAAAACAGTGAAATTTTTAATATGCACAAAATACAGGTTGCAAGCTTTCGAAGCTCCACTGGCTTCTTCACCAAACAAAGATGTTGAAAATCATACAATGTTTGGGAGAAAGGCTGGATATCAGTAAATAAATAAAAATAATAATACCTTTGATGATGCTGTTGTTGTTGTTATTGTTGTTGCAAGAGATGCTTCCAAAGTAGTTTTCTCCAGTTCCATCTTATTTTCCAGATTGTGGTAGTTGGCATGTAAGGCAATATGTTATTTTACTAAATTCATTTTTAAAAAACATTAAATTATTGGATAGATTTTTTTAATGGGATAATTTACTGAGTTTTTTGTTGTTGTTGTCATCTTGTTTTGTTTTTTGATGAGTTTATCAACATAATATATTGCCTTGGGATGTAAATGGTTTGTTGGTATGTAAGGCAATATGTTATATTCATAAACTCATAAAAAATAGTAAATTATCCCATTAAAATTATGGGATAGATTTTTTTTAATGGGACAATTTACTGAGCTGCTGTTGTTTTTTGTCTTTTAATGTGAATAATTTGTTTGTATGTAAGTCAATATATTAATAAATTCATTTTTAAAAAAAAACTCAGTAAATAATCCCATTTAAAAAATCCATCCCATAAAAAAATTTAAGGAATAATTTACTGGTTTGTTTTGCTTTGTTATGAGTTTTATTAATATAACATATTGCCTTTGGATGTGAAAAATTTGTATGCAAGTCAATATGTTATACTGTATTAATAAATTAACAAAAACCCTGTAAGTTATCCCATTAAAAAAATCCATCTCATAAAATGTTTTATGGAATAATTTAGTGGTTTGTTTTGTTATCAGGTTATTAATATAACATATTGCCTTACATACCAAGTTATTCATATCCTATCTGAAAAGTTTCCTCAGCTATTAACTAATTCCTCATCTCTCTCTCTTTCTCTGCATCATATTTCCTATATTAACAGTTTTTCATTAAAATAATAATAATAATAATAATACATTATTATTATTATTATTATTATTATTATTAGCCTCCTCCCTCCACCCACCCCAGGAACACTGTTTCCTTTTTTAATTTCTTTTTAATTTCATGTAGAAGATCATTTTAAACTGATTCCATTTTAAAACATTTTAATACCCCTTAAAATACAGTCTTCTATGCAGGAGATGCACCTCTTGGATATATATGTGGCCCTTGGTTTGTTTGTTGCATCTTATTTTGTAGTCAGCTTATTGTGGAAAGGCCTGAGAGGCTCTGCAAACCATCTCCTGCCAGCAGAAGTTTTTAAAGAAAGCACTGCAATTAAATTAATTAAACAGAAATTAAAACGAGGGGTCAAAACCTTTCGACGAAGGTGGGATTCGAACCCACGCGTGCAGAGCACAATGGATTAGCAGTCCATCGCCTTAACCACTCGGCCACCTCGTCTGTATAGGAACCGATGCTCTGCTCTCTTCCCTTTGATTTTGATAACAGAAAGATAAGCCATTTATTGTTGCCTCTTTTGCAACGTTGCCTTTGATCTCTTGCAAAACAAAACCTCGACATCCTTGGGCCTGTTTTCTCCGAATGAATGGAGCAACGCTGAATTCTTGGTCCCTATTGACTATATTCTGTTATCATTTTTATTTTTGTAAAAACAACCCTAAAAGTGTCCTTGTGGTGTCATGCGCCTTTAAGTCTTTTTTCTGGCTCATCCTAGGGTTTTCTTGGCCAGAGGATGTTGGCTGTTTCCTTCCCCTGAGGCTGAGAGAGTGTGACTTGCCTTGACTTCCACCTATTGGACCCACTGAGTATGGATCCTCCTCTTCTGCCCTTGCTTCTTCCCATTGGCTTAGCCCTTGGAGATGCTGCATGGGATTTTTATTTTATTTTTGCATAGAAAGTACTGATTCCTTCCATAAGGGCTGGTTTGTTTCATTCAATCTCATTTAGCTTGGCCTCTGTTTCATCATCATTTTGGAAAGGACACAATCTGTATTTTTTAAAACGGTGCGCTTATGGCTCATCAGGAAGAAAAGGCAACCCAGTGGCCACGAGGTTCCATAGTGTAGTGGTTATCACGTCTGCTTTACACGCAGAAGGTCCTGGGTTCGAGCCCCAGTGGAACCATGTGGAGGTTCTCCTTTTTTTAAAACATATATATGTACAAAAATTACAAAATGCCCACAAGCACAACATTGTGTTGCAATTTAAAGACAATTTCGAACAGAAACCCACTTTATTGCCCAGCTGAAATGCACAATAGACTTGTTGCAAGCTTTCCAAGCTTCTTCTTCAAGCCAAGATGTTGCAAACCAAAACAGGAGAAAAAATTAGGGTGTGTTTGTTAGCAACAACAATTGTGTTGTTCCTGTCCTTAGTTAAGCTTAGGCCTCTGTTGTTACTCTTTCGCATCATGGTGTTAGGCTATTAAAAGAGACATGCTCCGTTCATCAGTGCATATATAATAGTACAATTATTATTATTATCATCATCATCATTTATTTATATAGCTAGCATCCACAAAGCAAGTACAATAACATCCAGAATCCACCTACTAAGTTAAAGAATAGTCTTAAAATATTGGATGCAAGTTTTCCAACAGAGAAAGCATTAAATGTCTTAACTCTGAATAGGAATAGAAAGAAAAAAGGGGAATGCAACTGGATTAGGAAATCTTTGCAAGCTGGATCTTTGCCAGGGGGACCCTGGGGAGGGCTCTCACGCTCCTTTCCTCTCCAAAACTGAACAAAATTGATTATTTTAATTGCAACACCAAATTAAAAGAAAAAATTGCACTTTGGCCCGTACGGGGATCGAACCCGCGACCTTGGCGTTATTAGCACCACGCTCTAACCAACTGAGCTAACCGGCCACGCTGCTGCTTGCTTTCGACTGGATTCCCTATCACAAAATGCAATGCAGGAGTCCCTAAGATCCCTGCGAAACCTGCTGGGTGAGTTCATTTTGCCTTGGCCTGGTGCTCCCCTCCTGCTGCATTGATCTCATAGAAACCCTAGAGTTGGAAGAGACCCCAAAAGGGCCATCCAGTCCAACCCCATACAGCCATGCAGGAACTCCCAGTCAAAGCACTCCTGCAAGCCTCTCCACCCATACATTCTTAACCCACTGAGCGATTAACAAAGAGGCATTATTTTGCTTTTTCTACCTGCATGAGCCTATGCTCAGATAATCCTTTAAGGCATCAAAAAAATTCAGTCTTCCCTTTGCTCCTTTTTCTAGGAGAACCTGAGGATGGGAAGGGCAAAATCATGTTCATCTTAACTGGGCCACAGAATTCATTAGGGGATACTGGGCCAGTCTTGGTTACACATTGGCACAGCAGCACTAGCAAGTACATTTCTACACCACTTATCAGTGAAGTAGCACTCACTAAGCAGTTTACAACATGTAAGCCAATTGTCCCCAAGCTGGATCCTCATTTTACCAACCTACAAAAGGATGGAAGACTGAGTGGACCTTGGAGCTCTGCCTGGGATCAAACTCACAACCTTGTGGCTGCACTACTGGCATTTAGCTACTGCAGCACCAGGGCTCCACCACCATGGACAGCTCCCCAAACATACCCCCTTCATTGGACCAGCCAGCTTCTTAATGTTCTTATTAAATCCATTGTATTATTGGTGACCTGCTGTGTTGGTCATCATTTCACTTCATGGGGTGTGTGATGACGGGTCGATCGTCCACAACAAAGAAATGATGAATGTCACCTGGTGGCTTGCCAGCCCCTTCCCCTGTCTCAGCACAGACCTCGTACTTTCCGGCTCAAACTGTAGGAAACCAGGCATTCTTTTGCTCCAGTGCTTAGCCCCAGAGCATGGCTTTGTTTCCTATTCCTCCCCTTTTACTTATTTGGCTAAGTGTGTCATCTAAGCAGGTCGGTTTCAACACAGGACAGAGCCACTTCTTTTGCCCCATGCAGACCACCTCTTGGTCTCCCTTCACTGGAGACAGTCTATCTTATCAATATCCTTTTTGAACTGTGATGCTCGGAAACAGACACAGTGTTCCAGGTGAAGTCTGTCCAAAGCAGAATAGAGTGGCAGTGCTACTTACTACACTCAATCTTGACACTATGATTTTTTTGAGTGTGCTGTTTTGCTGCATTTATTATTATTTTAAGGAATTTGCTTTAAAGCGGTTTAATTCTATAGGTAATTTAATTGTATTTATGGCCTTGGAAATGCTTCTAACTGTAATTGTTCTAATATTTGTAAGCCATTTTGAATCCCAGTGTTATGGGAAAGGCTAAATATAAATGAGTATAGAACAATAATACAGTGGGCCCTTGGTATCTGCTGGGGTTTGGTTCCAGGACCCCTGTGAATATCAAAATCTGAATATTCAAATCCCATTGAATACAATGGCATAATAAAATGGTATCCTTTATATAAAATGGCAAAAATCAAGGTTTGCTTTTTTGGAATTTATTTAATTTTTAATATTTTCAAACCGTGGATAGTTGAATCTGTGGATAAAGACTCCATGGATACTGAGGGCTGACTGTGTATCGGTTGTGTCATCTCACTCATATCTCCTCTCTGTGAATTTCTCCTCCACTGAAGCACATACAGACAAACAGACACGTGGTTCTAAAAGTCAAGTTGCATTTATTGGCACTTTGAAAACTGCATTGGTCCCAACTGATTCCACAATTAGATCATTCATTCCTTGTTACACAATGTCGACTTCCAGTGTTCAGCAGAGGAGCCGCACACCCATTTTTCTGTGACTCCCTCCCAAGTTCTGTAATGTGGGAGAAAGGACTGAAAGGGTGAGGAGCCCAGCCTATGGCTAAAGAGAGCAGCACCTTGGAAGGGATTGTTGGGTTTTATCTCATCTAGTCCAGCTTCTGATTAGTGACAAAGAGCAGCTTGTGAGGAGGCCCAAAAAAGTCACTTTAAAAAGAGAAAACCCATCCGAGAAAAATCAGGTCATGGCTGGCCCTGAGGATAACGCAAACACCACTCGCAAGCATTCTGGAACATGCGAAGCCATGGTGAGACCTTCATGGACTGGCGCCAGGAGCTGGGCATCCATGGCCACTGCCAGGGCAGGACACAACGCTCTGGATGAGGCATCATTGCCAAGTGGCGGCCATCGGGAGAGCAAATGCCTGCAATGCCCAGCGGGGAGCCATTGGGATTGAGAGGATATTCTTCAGTCGGCAGCCCCTGGTCATCCACATAGCGTAGTGGGATCAAGCGAGCGGCACGCACCTTAGCCAGGACTTCAGGGGAGCGGAAGCGCATTCGACCTGTGGAGAGGCAGCATGGATAGATGGATGGGAAACACACACAAATCCTTATCACACACTGGCTCTAGAGTATTACAGATACTCCATTTCAAATTACAAACCTCAATGAACACAGGCTATTTCTAATGACGTGAGTTTAGCTTCCCATTGTTAACATAATGACAATCTGAAAATTTAACATCCAAATTTTCCATATTATTCAGAAGCTATCATTATTTCATCCTGTTTCTAGTTATCTGCACTAAAGTTTTATGAAGCCAAGTTAATCTCACACATACACCCCCAAATAAATACAGAAGAAAATAGGCATTACCTTCACCATGTGCCACCCAGATGCCCAGGGTGGAACCAGCCATACCCTGCAACATCAGCGCTGGACTCTCCTCAATGCCCAGGCTCACAAAACGTGACTCAAAACGCCCAGAATTGTTAGGACTCAACAGCAAACCAGGCTGGATGGTGCCACCTAGGAAAAAGTCAGACCAAGGGTTTACTGGAAAGGGTCAGATACAAAATTTCCTGTGTGCTATAATATCAGAGGTGCATTTAACGGGTGTCCACAGTTGTCTCACTTACCTACATCCTCGGTATTTGACTTGTCCATTCCCACCCAGCCTAGCAACGCCATCAACTGGCAGCCATTACAGACGCCTAAGCTGAAGGTGTCTTTGCGTCGGTGGAATGCCTGGAACTGAGCCCGGGCCCGAGGGTTAAAGGTCACTGACGCTGCCCAGCCTGGAACCAAAACGTGGAAACTTGATGTTAGAACAATAAAAAATCCCTTTCAGATCACAGCAAAGCATCGAAAAGCCACCTTTGGGACTCCATGTTATCTCAAGAGAAGGAGTCGCAAAGGTGACTTTTCCAGCCTCTGGTTCATGTCCCAAATCTTGTCTTTTCCAGCATCCCAGCAAAAAACAAAGACCTCTGGGAATTGACAAGCAGAGTACAATGCAGACAGGCAGGTCAGCATCTCACAGATTCTCACAGATTTGTGACAGCAGAAGAACAAATGGAGTATGAAGTAAAAATATAATTATATTAATAATATAATTATATTTTCCAAATCCCTGCAAATGATTGTTAATTTAAATGGAATGTATTTCCTCTAATTATGGGAGGGGAGAAAAAAAAGTATATTATGAATTATGGATCATACAATTTGTACTATGTACTATGTAAATATTAAAGAATTTAAAATACTTTTTTTTAAAAAAAGCATCTCACAGATTGTTTGCCCATGGAAAGGAAAGTTTGTGGAGGTTAGGAGGCTTACTAGGGTAAGCCAAAAATCATCCTTCCACAAGAGATGAAGCAGAGACATTGACCTTTGGCAGAGCCTAAGACATCTGCATAGCTGAAGCCTCCAACGAACACCAGGCCCCGGAAGGAATCCAGCGTCATCTCACCGGAGCACAAGTCTTCCATTGTGAGATCCCAAACCTTCAGGGAGGATGAGGACAAGAGAGGAAAAGCTTAAATATCAACAAGGAAAAGAACTTTCAGGAGCAGGAGATGAAACAGAACAGGTTTCTCTTGGTCCTAGTTTGAGGCCACACTACACAGTTCTAATGGCTGCCTCCAAAGGAATCCTAGGGTTTATGGTTTTGTGAGGCACTAGAAATATCCCTCTCTAAAGTGCAAATCCTGGGTTCCATAGGATGTTGTTACGGCAATTAAAATGGGATACAGCACTATAATTGTGTAGCATAAATAGGGCTTTTGGACAGCTCAGAGGAGTTATTCAGTGTACCCTCAGAAGCCATCTGTCAGCCCCATTCCACACAAACACACAAATTCTGCCTCCAATGCAGATTTGGACCTCTTCCTCTAGAGAACTGCAAGATACTGAAATTCTCCATTTTTATGCTAACCGCTCCCAAGCTTTTGATGCATGATTTATTTATATATACTGCTTAGACTGAAAAATTTCAAAATGATATACATTACTAAAACAGACAAGTACACAAACACACAATTGACCACCTACCATGCACTCTTTATGTGCTCCATGCAGTATATATGTGGTTGGACTTAACAGGGAAGTTCTACATCAATAGATGTGCTCTTAACATGTGTCTAAAGTTAAAATGGCTGGAGACTGTTCAATTTCTAGGGCAGTGAGTGGTTCTGAGCCTACACATATTTTGGATTTCAACTGTCAGAAGCCTTGGCTAGTATGATCAATGGATGGCGTTCTGGGAAATGGAAGTCCAAAATGTCTAGCAAACCAAATGTTGAGAACTACTGTTATAGGAGGAAAGCATTTCACATAACAGGAAGGGGGAAAGAGACCACAGGTGGTCTACAGGTAGGGCCATTTTGACCCATGGATGCCCTACAGTTGCCCATCCATGCCCTAAGTAACATTTGATTGGGCAGGCAAACTCACATCCATTTAGATCTAATGAATGACATCTTTAGGGAAGGAAAAGAAGTCCAAATGACACGATTCCCAATTCAGAACAGAGACAGAGAACCACAATATTTTCCTAGGCTTCATATCTTGATATCTGAGAACTCATAGGGAAGATTTTACCAATGATGGATAGCACAACTCACCTGGAAACCAGCCATGAGAAATGCAGCCACCATTTCCCGATCCCCATTACTCCCTTCCTCACGAAGAATGGCAACTCGGGGGGCAGGCAGGGCTGGACATGGGGGAAAGGACAGATATTGCTTGATACCATCCCTTCCTGATAAGAATGCAATGTTTTACTCTAAGTAATTAATTAATCAACAGCTTTTCCTGTTTAAAAAACCAACAAATCTATTTAAAAGTAGCCTTGATTAACTGGGCATCAGATTTACCATGTCATCATCCTTATTATTATTGTATTTTCAGGATTAGAAAGGCACCTTTTTAGGACTATAATTCCCAGAATTTCCCCTGTAGGATTTTGGCAGTTGTAGTCTAAAATAATAATTTTTCCAAGTTCCAGTTACAATAAAATAAAAATAAATAACAATTTTTTATTTGTATCTCACCTCTCTATCAAAGATAATCGAGGCGGCTTACATATTAAAACTCCATACAAAATCCCAATATCCCCTTCCCTCTCTCCCCTAAAACAGAATTAAACAATGAAATATTAAAATAATCTAAAAATAGAATAATCCAATAAGAATATTACTAGTAGAACCAGATGCAACTTAAAAAAGGCATCATATATGACACAAGATGGAGAATATTTCTTGTAAGAGAAGAGCTTCTCATCTTATGATTTTTCTAAATGCTAGCATTAAAATGTTATATTCTTACATGAAATATATACTTAGAAAAATCACAGCCAATTTTATGTTTGCCATATCCAAATTGTGCCCATACAAGTGATTAACAAAAAATGACAGATGATAAGTTTTGTTTGAGAAGAGGTATTCTCCTTTTTCTGTCATGTGAGATGCCTCTTCAGAGATAACTCCTACTCAGACACAAGCATACATTATTGAACAGCATGCCAAGTACACCTCTTGCACCAGAGCTACTGTTTTTATCCATATCAAATACATAAATGTAATTGATTGATGTAGGACTTATTCAACTGGACAACAGCTCTGTTTCTTGGATCTCAGAGAATGGAGGCAGCACCTTCTTACAAAAATTTTCCCTCTTCCCATCCCTTATTTTGCCATCTCTCTTACCCATCTCTTGTAGTAGAGGAAGCTCTTCCTGAGGATTGAAGGTCATGGTAAAGCTGGGTTCTGTGCGCTTGGTCAGCCCCGTCTCCTCTTGGGTCACGCAGTCTGGGTTGGCTTGCAGCCTCTCTAGTTGGAAGCTGGTGGCTTCCCACCAGCCTCGCAAAGTTGCCACTTTCTCCACCAGCACTTCCTGAGCATTCACAGTAACCCGGACCTGCAAAGAGGCATAAAAAGTTATTCACAATAAAGGACTTTTCTACTGGGGAGGAGGAAGAAGCAAGTTTGTTATGGAAAGCATGGGAAACATAGAAATTTGTTGACCGGAAGACCCAGCTGAAGATGGTTGGAAAGATGGGATAGCATCCAGGTAAGATGAATTATGAATTATTATCCTATCGCTGGTACTTGGCTCAATGGACCTTCCTGAATGTTACCTGAGACTGGCTCGAGATCATTGGTGCAGCAGTACATTTTGAAGAGCAGCCATGTATCATGACTGTGCCCACCCCACAAGGAGATCCCAAAAAATGGAGGCAGCTCCACTGATTCATAGAAACAAACCAGTCCTAGTAGTTTTCATTTCCACAAGGATCAGGTCTTTTTTTAAAGTACAATGGATCTTAACTGGCTTTGTGAATATCAAGACATCTCCAAATACTTTGCAATGTGACAGAGGTGGGTCTTAATAATGCATGTTAAAATGGCTTTGGCCGGGTTGTCTGAAGGACCTCCACCTCCCATGTGAACCAATCCAGAGTTCGTGATCCTTAGTGGAAGTCCTGTTGTATGTCTTTCATTATTCTGCTTGGTTTTTTTTGTTTGTTTGTTTGTTTGTTTGCGTAACTGACATTTAATCCACTCTTAAATAATGTTTTAAATGTATTTTATGGTGCATCACTGGGTGGAAGGCTAGTGGGTAGAAAAAGAATAATTTAATGGTTGCTACTGGGAAAATCTATTCCCTACCACTCACAGCTCTGCCGTTTACATAAGAGCACAAGAAAAGGCATGCTGAGTCAAACCAAAGACCTATCTAGTCCTCTGTTCTGTTCACAAAGTCGCCAATCACTTGCCAGAGGTAAGCTCCAGGACATAAAACAAGACTTCCAGCAATGGATAAATAGAGGCATACTGTTGGAGGTAGAATTTTGCCCATCTTGACTAGTAGTGAAGAATGGTCTCTTCCTCCATGAATTTATCTGATCTACACTGAAATTGGCAGCCATCACTACATCCTGTGGCAGAAGGTTCCACAGCTGAACAATGCAGTGTGTAAGGAATTTATTCTTAATCTGGCCTGAATCTCCCATGTTAGACTGATTAGATGGTAACTGAGAGGCTTGAGAGAGAGGGATGGCAGGTGTTTCCTCTGACCCTGGAAATCAAAAAGTCCTGGTGCTACAACCCTGTAGGCCCTGGCTCTGCTACACTACAGCCAGCAGTGTCCTGCTCTCCACTGCTCCTTATATCCAGTCCTACCCATTACCACCCATCCCCTGCATTACTTCCCCCATCCCTTGGTGATCATCTCTGCACTCACAGTAGCATTGGGTCCCCGTGGCCCTGAATATCCAACTGGCACACACCGCACACCGGCTTCACGGTAGCGCTGGCAGACTTCAGCTGCTGCTGAACGAGGCACCTCCAGGACCAGCCCAAGTTCCTCAGCAAAAAGCACATCCAGGGCTGTGGTGAAGGGGAAGAGGCAATGTGACTGAGTGGAAGAACATTAGCAAGACAAATAGATAAATCCTCTCTCTTCTACCCTGCCTGCCTGATTGACAACATCCCTGCATCACAACAAACCAAAGCGGTTTGTTGGAACCTGTTTTGTGTTGAGATGTGCAAAACCACTGTCTTGAAAGCCTGCTTTCATGTGCTAACTTTCCCTGAAACAGGTTAACTAACAAAATTTACTTCATCAGCAACATTCTTGAGCTATCAGCTTCCTAATATGATCAGTGAGATTCAATTAGGTGACTGTGAGAAGCCAAACAACCAAGTACCGGTAGTAATAGTAATGATAATGAAAGTAGAGCATTCTGGTTAACCTCTTGCTGACAAAATCAGCTTGCAAAAATGGGTTTCCACCTCCGCTGGTTTCTTAAAATGCCACCATGGTTTGTTGCTGGATTGACAAACTGTGGGTTGTTTAAACTACGGCTTGTTTTCATGTTTTAAGTCACAACTGTGGCTTGTTTTCCAGCTGCCCATGCTGACACAGGAGCTTACAAAAGAGAGAAGTGGAGATTTAGGAATGGGGAAAACACATGACAGCTTGTTGAGTTGTCTGTCCAGCAATTTGTGGCAGAGGCAACAAATCATCATTAACACAAACCATGGTTTATTTTGATGCATGAATCTACCCTTTCTCTTTGCTATCCAAGGAACATTTCTTCAATCTGCCTAATAGAAGTCAGGAACCAATCAGAGATGCTGCCACGCTTTTATCTCAGTCCTTGTTTTCTAAACCACCCATCCTCTGTGTATCTTCCTTTTTGCACAAATATTAATCTGGAAAAAAATCCTTTTTCAAAGTAACTAATTTCAAAGAGAAATGCAAACTTTAAACTTCCCATAAAGTCCCGTGTCATTGCTCCTTTATTTCCTGATTTCACTGACCTCTGATTCCAGGTGCAGCCAGGTCTATCTGAGCACCACAGTTCCCAGCAAAAGCCATCTCTAGCATACAAGTCAGGAGACCCCCATCACTCACGTCATGCCCAGAGGAAATCATTGAGTCTACGGGAGGAGAGAAAAAAAGGGGGGAAGAATTGTTTGTCTGGGATCATGCTGGGCCTCCACATCCCATCAGTAGGGGAAATACATTGAGAAAGGACATCGGAGAGAATCTTTTCTGTGGTGGCTCCCTGGCTGTAGAATTCCCTTCCTCCAGAGGCCCTATTGACACCAACCTTAGAATCATTTTGATGCCATTTCAAACCATTTAAACTTTATTTTTTATTGTTTTAATCTGATTTTAATCTGATTGTAAGATGCCGTGAGATCTTTGGCTGGAGGTCAGAATATAAATATTTAAATGAATGAATGAATATGCTGAGGGTTGACACAGAGCACCTCTGCACTGTAGAAATAATGCAGTTTGACACCATTTTAAGTGCCATAGTATCATCCTATGGAATCCTGGGATTTGTAGTTTTACAGCTTCTTTAGCCTTCTCTGCCAAAGGCTGCTGGTGCCTCACAAAACTACAAATCTCAGGATTCTGTCAAATGGAGTCATGGCAATTTAAGTGGCATCAAACTGCAATATTTCTGCAATGCAGATTCAACTGCAGCTTTCCTCTTTTCCTAGTGCCTCCCACTTAACCAAGCATTATCATCTTTTCTAGTGAATCAGGTTGTCTCATGGTGTGGCCAAAGTACAAGAGCCTCAGTTTGATTGTTTTGGCTTTTAGGGAGAGTTCAGGCTGGATTTTCTCTAAGGCCTGCTAACTGGTCATTTTGCTAGCCCATAACATCTGCAGAACTCTCCTGCAGCACTACATTTCAAATCAGTTGATATTTTTCCCATCAGCTTTTCTAGCAAGTACTAAGGATCAGAGCAGGCCACTGGGTATTCTCATCCTTGCTTAACAATTGCTTACCTTGGATCAGACGCTGGGTGACTTGGAAGCAGGAGACAAGAGTCTTGGGGTTGTCCAGATCTGGAGAAAGATGCCCCAGCTGAGAGAAGCACTGGGCCAAAGCAGTGCCTCCAAGGCGATGCTGGTCAGGACTGATGGCCACATGAAGCAGAGTCCCTAATCAGTTGCCAAAACAAGAAGAAATTACATATGTAAGTCTCACTGATTCAATGGCTTTATTCTAGTTAATACTAACCATATGATTCAGGTCATAGTCCAAAAAGGAGGAGGGCATGCTTCCAAGCTTTGATTAAACTGTTGGAAACTTTTCACATCTACTCTTTTGATGAAGAAGGAAGGAAGGACAGGCCAACTTTATGAGTATAACCAACACAAACAGATTCCATCTACTCAAAGCTGCTAACAAATCCATCAAAGTTAGCAGCTCATAACATTAAGCTACTAGAACCATTTTTATTGTAAAGTTTTAAAAATGTTTTTATCTTGTGAGCTGCCTTAGGTCCCTTTCTGGGAAAAAGGCAGCATTAAAATGAAATTATACATACATACATATGTATATTTTCTTGCTGGCTGATATTATTTGTGACCTGTTACAAATAGATCATAATAAATCCATCACAATCAAGGCCTTTTACTGTCTCATCAGGACTTGATATTACCTTTCCCATCTGGACATTTCAAGTCAGGGGTGACTGTGGCAGTGATATCTGGACAGACAGCATAAGCTGAGATTACAAGAGTCCCTGTGGGAAGAAAGTATACAGTCAGGGAAAGGTAGAAATCAGTGGCAGGGGACAAAGACAGAGACTTAAACTATTCAGAGCAAGGAGACTTCCCTGAAGATCAGCAGTCAAAGTATTTGACTCAGTTACAAAGCAACAACAGGGTGCTTCCTATCTCTCTCCTTCCCATGGGACCACAAAAGCTTTCGCAGCCGATGCTCTGAGACAGCTTAATGGGATACAGCAGCTTAACACTAACCCTAGTCCTTTAAAATCAGCCAAAACAGTTCTAGAAAAACATATCCATACACATGACTTGAATTGCAGGGGTCAAGAGTTGGCCCTTGCACAGTTGCTTCCCTTTGTGTAAATATATATATATATATATATAGAGAGAGAGAGAGAGAGAGAGATAACTCTGTGTGTGTCAACTTAAAGAACCTGTCACCTGTCAGTTTATGGAGACCCCATGAATTTCATAGGATTTTCTTAGGAAATAATCCTCAGAGGTGGTTTTGCCAGTTCCTTCCTCTGAAACATAGCCTGCAGCACCTCGTATTCATTGGTGGTCTCCCATCCAAGTACTAACCAGAGATGACCCTGCTGCTTAGCTGCCAAGATCAGACAGGATATGGTGCCTTTGGGGTATTTAGATATAAATACCGGAATATAATAGCCACATCTCCCTCCAAATGAACCTCAGACTGCTGATAAACTAGCCCATTTCCTTCTAGTTTGAGAGAAGTAATTTTAGGGTCAGATCACAGCACAATGGGTCCCATTTCTCACCAGGTGCTTTAACGGTTTCTGTGCCAACACGAGCCGCCATGCTGAGAGAATCCTTGCCTCCGTCCACAGCCACTCCCAGTTCACCCATCACGGAGCACATGGCTCTGCAGGCCTCAGCCAAGGCTGCTCCTTCACCAGGCAACTTGGCCGCCCACATCCAATTCCCACTGCATTTGACGTCCTGCGAGAACAGACACAGAATCCTCAAGGGAGGCCAAGTGACAACAGAGAAGACATTATGCAACACATAGATCTTGCCTCTAACTTCAGGACACAGGTTAATGTGAAGCATGTGAAAGAAAGGATGTGAAGATGTGCACCCTTCATCAAACAATTCATGGACCACAGGTGAAAGGAAATAAAGCTGT
Organism: Urosaurus nigricauda; assembly: GCA_034509955.1. Lineage (NCBI taxonomy): Eukaryota > Metazoa > Chordata > Lepidosauria > Squamata > Phrynosomatidae > Urosaurus > Urosaurus nigricauda. Next base: position 6,920,450 of record JAOEGL010000006.1, read on the forward strand.
TCTTCAAGGGAGGTTTACACCAACAGCAAAAAAACTCTTCAAATGGCTCATTGATTAAGTTCTGAAAATGGTAAGAATCCCAATGCAAAAAGGCCTGCTCTGAAGGCATTTAAGATGCCAGTGCAAGCTGTATTTAGATAATCCAACATGCTTTACTTTAATGACCATGGGTTACAAATATTTAATAGATAATAATATGTTATTGCTATGCAGTCACAAATATCACAATACAAGAAAGAATTACAGTAATCATTGCTATTATAATGCCTTACAAAAGTACTAGAGGTGATGGTGGAACAGTCATAGTTCTGTTGACTGTTGTGCAATGGAAAACATGAACCATTTTGCCTTAAAAATACTGGAGAATATTTTTCAGAATGTGGAAGGTCTCCTAATGACGACAGATAATGGTCCTATGAGGAGATGCTGGACCACATCAGCAAAAAGACTCATTTGCTGCATTGTGTCAGTGTTCGGCACTGAAAGAACTCTTGGAGAGGCCTGGGACCACACCTAGGGACAACCACACGGCAGAAATAAAGCAGTTTGACACCACTTTAAGTGCCATGACTATCCTGTGGAATCCTGGTATCTACAGTTTGGTGAAATATTCAGACTGGTTTGTCAGAGAGCACTGGTTCTTCACCAAACTACAAATCCCATGATTCAAGAGAGTAGACTTATCAGGTCAAACTGTTTTAATTCTGCAGTGCGATTACACCTCTAGATCCAGAACAAAGACTTTAGAAAATGTGGGGCTATGAAATGCAATCAATAAATGGGGAACTGTGTAAATCAGAAGCAGAGGGAGGACTTACCTTAAGGTCACTGACACGAGCAAATACCAGGTTTGTGAGGGATTCTGCCACTGCCATTCGAGCACCAGCAGCAGGGTCAATGAGGCCTTTGATAGGTTGCTCCCCGATGGCTGTGACTCCTCCAACTGTCTCAAAGGGAGAGAGTGCCACCACGGCAACATCCGCCAATGGGGTGTGGAGGGGACCCACACATTGCTGCTGTGCCACCAGCCCTGTCACTGAACGATCAACCTTATGCCAAAGGAAAACAGGGATAAAGGGAGTGAAGGAAAAAACAGTGAAAAGAAAGCACCCAAAACTTCCTATCTGTGTATTTCTATTCCATAATGTCCAAAGGAAATGAGAGAGTCAAATCTCATCCTGAAAGGTACCTTATTGGTCAGGTATCGTTTGCTAGCCACAGCGGGCAGCCTCAGCACACGCTGAAGGGCGTTCACCACACTCAGGTCATGGGGAAGATCCAGAGGCCGGAGGGCTCGGTTCATGTGATTCAAAACAAATTCCTGGTTGATAGGGATGAAAAGGGAAAGAATGCAAAATATTATTAGCTAGCCATAACATTCCATAGCAGTGATGAAGAAAGTACAAGGAGGTGCACCATCCATGCGCTCTATCTGTTGCTATCTCCATGATTGGAGACAAGAAGTTGAAGATCAGCAATTGGAGATAAGAAGTTAATTAAAGCCCAAAAAGGGCAAATGAATTCAGGTTTACAGCCTGGAAATTGTTGTCCTGGGGCCTCCTCCTCAACAGTTATGAATAGAATTTGGACAATGCTTTGTATAAACTGTTAAGAATGACATCTGGCTGTAGCCATTTAGGATTTCCCCAGCCCCAGGGCCCTTAAGTCCTTCTTGTTGCTGGCATTGGTTCTCCAGACCTTTCCCAAATCGGACCTTGGCCTTCTGGCTATAAAGGTTCCCCACCCCTGCTCCAAATACAGCACAACCAATATATGTTTAGGGGAACAGCTTTCATTTATACTGCTTCCAACAGAGAGCTGTGGAAAACAGAAATTAAGAGGTAGTGAAGACAAATGGTCTCTCCTCTAATTCAACTCCCCATGTGCTATAAAATATGCAAAGGAATATAGCTCAATAGGAGAACAAAGGTTTTGCTTACAAAGTGTTCAAAAAAGGGATCAGTATCCTGATCCACAAACTACCGGCTACCACTGGGAAAAGGAGGTTCTCTTGTAGAAGCAAAGAAATATTAAGGATTATCTGAAAGAGTTCTTTAAAACCAAGTCCACTGTCTGTATTCAGGACATCCTTAACTTTCTTAAGAATCTTCCCAATGTTTTCTTTCCAGTCCAAGAAAAGCACACACTGCTTACCTTGCGTGGCATCTTGCCCAGAACCCATTCCAGCTTCAAGTTCACAGGTGTGGCTCTTTCACCCACATGCCCCTTTGCCACCTCACTCTCACTCACGGGAAGCTTGGTATCATCAACCAGCACAATCTGTTGTCCAACAAACAAATGAGTTACTATAATGTTTAGCTTGGAGAAGAGAAGTTTAAGAGGTGACATGATAGCGGCGTTTAAATATTTGAAGGGTGTCCTACTGAGGTTGGAGCAAGCTTGCTTTCAGTTGCTCCAGAGAACAGGACTCAGAGCAATGGATGCAAACTACATGGAGATAGATTCCATCTAAATGTTAGGAAGAACTTCCTGAAAGTAAGAGTTGCTCGATGGTGGAATATGCTGCCTCAGAGTGTGAAGGAGGCGCCTTCTTTGGAGGTTTTTAAACAGGGGCTGGATGGCCATCTGTCAGAAGTGCTTGGGTTTTGTATTCCTGCATGTCAGAGGGTTGGACTGGATGGCCTTTGTGGTCTCTTCCTACTCTAGGATTCTATGATTCTAAGAAATGAGATTACATATATATATATAAATGTTGATTATATCCTGATTATTCCACAATCTTGAACTATGAAACTCACTTGTTTCAATAAATCACAGTTTAAGATTGATCATAGTTGAGGGTTTGCACATAATACTAACCTGTGATTAGTCAAAGCTGAAAACCAACATTCCCATTTCCTCATTGTAACTACACCAGCGAAGGGAAGGGACCATGCAAGCACATAGTTCACTTATTTTAGTTTTTAAAAATATTGATAGAATGAATCACTATTTGAGATTTAGTTGTCACAGTAATGCTTCCAACCTCCTCCTGCCAATTCCCATCATACCCGTCCGTCGCCTGTAATCTTGCCCACAAAGTCAACAGGGCACCGTTCGCGGCGGGCCAGCCGGTGGAGGAAATCTGTATGGCGAGGACGTAACAAGAGGGCATTCGATTCCTGGTACTCAGCCCCCCAGATCTCCAAAACACTCAGTGTGGGATCTCCTAGCTGAAAAATGAAAAAGTGAAGGAGAGAGAACTTGTGACAACAGAATAACAGTTATGAAAGGCATGTCTACATGGACCATTTGCTGTGGGTTTCCCCTGCCCTTGTGTCCCCCCTGTTCAGATGCCATGGGGTCAAAGGCCTGAGTTGACTGCAGACTGTTCACATGTCCTAAGGGTAGCCTAGCAGGACTCCGGGCCATCCCTCCATTAACCATGTGCTCCCAAAAAACCAAAGCATTCCAGACCAATGCCAGGTGGCTTATATAATGCCTCACTGTACCATCTGCCACTGGCATGGGTCGCTTCTCTGAGGTCACAACAAGATGCCCAGCCATGTGATTGATGTTGGTTACCTTGTTTTTGGCCTCAGCAGGAGTTACTCACACCAGCACTGGCAGGCGGCACAGAGGACACTGTAGAGAGCTGCCCAGTGTTGCTGCAAAATTCACAGGTAACAGGGGGAAGTTGGGGCAGTTTTGGGGGCAAAATACTCCAGGAACAGCCTGAAGTATTCTAGCCAGTAGAGATCTGCCCTGAATGTTAACTAAAGCAGACTCACTGAATCACTGGGATTTATTTATATGCTGACTCACCATTCAACAATTCAGTAGGTCTACTCCAGTTAGGATTAACAAACAGAATTCATCCATAGAGTATTGCTTGTTATATACTGACAGCAAGGGGACTTTCAAGAGTGTTATTCTCTTTCAGTAATTTTACAGTTTTCTTTCTTGTAGGCTTGTTGTGAAAATTGACCACTCCTGCACTCAGGCTTTTGGTAAGGGAATGGAATTAAAAATCCAGATGCCAGAGTACACAGTTTGGGCTACTGGTTCCCATGTCAGTGGGGCAGTAAATCCACTGGGAATTTTAGTGCAAGCATCATGGATAGTTTCTTCAAAGTTTTCACTAAGGCATGGAGTAGATTCACAGTCCTTATGACACTGAAACCACTCACCTGGAAGCGGCTTGCATAGATCACAGCTCCGGCTGGTTCACTCAGCTCCTTCAGAACATTCCCTACAAAAAGAAAAGAATACTTTCAAAGACCTCCATGTACACCTCCAAAATCTTTGGGGAATGACCTATCATCACTTCACATTTCTATCATCACCAGCACCCTCTCAGCCATATCAGGGATGAACAGGAAGAGCTAAGAGAAGAAAAGGTAAGACATAAATAACGTAATATAAAACAGAAGAATTATTACTACTTTCCTTGATCGAGACCCTCTGTCCCTTATAGATCTATGCATGCTATGAGCTGTATCAAATGGCCTGATGCAGCTTGCAGCAAATCTAGTCAGAAAAACCAAAAAACAGCTCTACTGCTGTATCTCAAAGCTCTCCACTAGTCAGCCTTCTCACCGTTGCCACCGGCACCCTGATCATGCAAGCTGCAGATGGGATTGTCCTCTCCACTCTCCACGCAGCCTCTCAAGACCCGGTTCATCTTTTGCTCCATCTCAGCATCGCCACGCTGCACTGCCCCAAAGTCCAGCTCACTAGCATTATCACCTTGTACCTGTCCATAGACATAGGAAGTACAGTGGGCCCTTGGTATTTGCCCGGGTTTGGTACCAGGACCCCCCGTGGTTAACAAAATCCATGGATGCTCCAAGTCCCATTAAAGACAATGGTATAATAAAATAGTGTCCCTTATATAAAACTGCAAAATGAAGGTTTGCTTTTTATATATTTTTAAAATATTTTAAAGCTGTGGATGGTTGAATTCATGGATATGGAGAGCCAACTGTATTTGCAGAGATGAAGGGCTTCACAGTGAAAAGCTATAGCTCTATCATGGGAAGGCAATTCCCAGCCCAGGAAAAGGCTAGGAAGAGTCCATGAAATCAGGACAACTGTTATTAAATGCCCAGAACTCCAAAAGGATCCAAAACTACTTACTCTAAGACAGTGGCAGGTGTAGCTTCCATGTCAGTGAGGCTGTGAATTGCTCTGGATTTTAGTCTGAACTACAGATGAACTATTCTAACTGCTGGACCAATTTGGAGATGGGAGGGTTCAGCACCTTTGATAAGGTCTGGGGTAAAATCTAGAGCAGATTCATAACTAACATGGAAGATACAAGCCATTAACCTCCCCAAACTTGGTCTGTACCTGCAGAATTAATGAAGGTTGACACTGCTTTAACTGTCATGGCTCAATGCTATGGAATTCTGGAATATGTAGTTTTATGAGATATTTAACTTTTCACATCAGAGAGCTCTAGTGCCACAACAAACTACAACTGTCAGAATACCATAGCACTAAGTCATGGCAGCTAGTATTGTCAAAACTGCAGTGCAGATACAGCCTTAGAAACAGGGGTGACATTCCCTTCCAAAGATGGAGAACAGAGAAAGGAGAAGATTTTTCAGCTTACCTGGATGGAAGAAGCAGCTCCTCCCCCAACACCAATTCGATAGACAGGACCTCCAACCTTTACTACATCCATACCTGGAAATAAGAATTGAAATTGCCATCAAATAGTAAAAGAGAGAAAGAAAGAAACTCCAGTTTTGCATGAAGAATATGTCAGCTTTTATTTTTTAAAAAACAACAACTCATGTCTCTAGTCCTTATGCGTCTTTAGAACACGTCTACTAAAATCTCAGAAATAGGGATGGAGAAGGGGCAGTTTTTAATGGAATAAGTACTTCAGCAATCCACTCCATGATTAGCAGCAATAGCAGAATAATTTTTGTACAACATGCTAATAAAATAAAACATACTTAATGTGAGTAACCATATCAGTATGCTGATAGATCAATCAAAACATTTGAGCAACAACATGAGTTTGAAAATTTGAAGAGGCATGTTTTCTAAATAGAGAACATCCTTTTAGTTTATTGTAAAGCTTTTAATTTATTAAACAAATCACTGAGTAAATGATTAAATGACTAAACATCACACACACTGCTATATTTGTCACAAGTGCTTATGAACAAAGAGGTATATGTGAACCCCATTAATAAAAACAGAGTAATACATATAATATATATGTATCAAGCAATTGAGTTCTTCTGGACTGAAAACTTTGATCTTTAATGAAGAATATATGTCATATTTTTAAACTGAAACTGATTGGGGGAGGAAGGCATTTTTCCCAACTTCTCACAGATTATAACTATCTAGTTTCAAACTTCATTACTCACCCTAAGGCTCTGGGATATGGCAGGCTAAGATTGGTAATAATTACCAGGTTGTGGGACTTCCTTGCGCACATGCAAATCCTCCATTGCCCCGATGCCACCACTGAACATGATGGGCTTGATCCACTCGTGCCTCTTGCCATCTGCCAGGCGCATCCCAAAAGAGCGAGCAAAGCCTGTGCCAAGGAATATGGGTAAGTGGTGGTGAGAATCCTTTCTTTTCCAAATGTTGCTTCCCACATCCATCTGTGTAAGCCAGTGTGGTGTAGAGGTTTGAGACTCCAACTCTGTGAAACCAGGGTTCAAATCCCCACTCAGCCATGGAAACCCACTGGGTGACCTTAGGTAAGACATACTCTTATCCTCAAAGGAAAGCAATAGCAAAACTCCTCTGAATAAATCCTGCCAAGAAAATCCTGTGATAGGTTTGCCATAAGTAGGAGTGCACTTGGAAGCACATAACAATACCAACCAATCCCCCCTCAAATACATTGAATATTTGCACTGTTTTATAGATATTTTTCTAGGGTTTTTTCCCTTGTGCAGAAGCTTTCTTTAAAGGTCAACAAAATTTACAAGTGTCTAAACCTAAGAACCTTTGCTTCATAATTTCTAGCTCTAATCCTCTACATCCCACTTTTTTTCAACTGCCAAATTTCTCTCTCCTCCTCCCACTTTCTCCCTTTGTTCTCAGCTTCCTTCAGTTGCTCCAAAATGAGTTCAAAGTGCAGAAGCAGTTAGCACTCTGTTAACACAGCAAGGAGGAGATGAGAAAAGAGGAGAAATATTGTCCTTCCCTGCAGACTGACAAAATCAAACTCTGATGTCCAGAAATGGTATGGTATTGCTGGCATTTGATTTCACTTGATTGCATTAGCTAGCTTTTAATCAAGAGCATTCTTCGGTTGCTCCAAACTGAGTTCAAAGTACAGAAGCAGTTTGCATTCCATTAACTCAACATGAGTTCACTTTAGGATTGCCATAAATTGGATGCATCTTAAAGGCACAAAACTGCAACATCTACGTATACCTACTTTGAACACACTAACACGCCTGTTTTCCCCCTCCCCTGGGAACAGAGGTTGACATGTTGGCTTGAGAGATCTGGGTTTGATTCTCCACTGGGCCACGAAAGTCACCGAGAGACCTGGGGCAGATCTTTTTCTCTCAGTCTGACCTATCCTTAGAAGGTTGTCGGCTGCAACAGAGCCATATATATTGTTGTCAGCTTGCTGGAGGAAGGTGGGATATGAACATATCTAAGGATTAAAATATACCACACCCTGCATCTTAGACCCAAGATATATAACATATGATCATGCTCACCTGCCAACACAGGTTCTCCAAATTTGTTGCCATAGTCAGAAGCACCATCACTAGCTCCAATGGCCACCTCCACAGGCCGGGCAAAATTGCCAGGATAAGGGAAGGATGGATCTTCCCATGGTAATGTGTATCCTGCAACCAGTAGTGGGGAATGCATAAGAGAAATAGTATAGTATAGTGTACTATAGTATAGTATACTATAGTATACTATAGTGGTTACAATACTGAACTAGCTCTAAAGAGACTTTAATTCAAGTCTTCATTTTCTTTCCACACAATTTAAACTGATTGGGGGAAAACGAAGGATACAAATGTAATACAATCTTGTTTCTCAAAAGTGTAATCCAGAGCAGAGAAGTCCCTTAGTTTTTAACTCAGCATTCAATGAGGGATTTACTTAACCAAGATTGTTATACTACATAATAAATAAATAATTTTCCCATGACCACACAGTTCCAAAACATCCCAAGAGGGGCTTTCAGTTCATCCCAAGTGCAGGATGTCCTTTTTTGTGTAGTGTATGTTCTAGAAAAGTCCAAATATCAGATTGAAAATACACCTTGTGAAAACTCAGCTTTTGATCAAAAAGAAATTTTAAAAGTTCTGGTTCTGATGGTAAAGCGGGGGGGGGGGGGGGGGAGGGGAGGGGGGAGGACCAGTTTCCTAGGATGAAAACCAGAGCTCAGTTCCATTTAACAAGTCCCCAGACTTTACATAGCCTTTTATCTACAAATAACAAAAGAGGAAGCTTGCAGATTGGATGGCAAACTCCAAAATCAGATATAACCAAGGAGATCAGTGGTTCCTCATTCCTCTCCTATATGAAATCTCTGGAGAGAGATTGTGTTCAGTTTATTCAGCAGACTCTGTATTTTCTCAGCAACTGTGTTACCTCTCTTTCTGGCAAGCAGTAGTCATGGAAGGAAGGAAGCAAGCAAGCAAGGAAGGGAGTAGCCTTGGAGAAAACACCTCCAGACACCATTGAATACCAGTAACAAGGAAGGCAAAGCTTTCTTCCACTCTATGCTCTCTATCTCAGGGTGAACAGATGTCCTCACTACAAAGAACAAGGCACCACAAATATAGGGCATTTGAGAAAAATGTAGGGTGTTAGAAAATAAAAGCTAAAACAGGTAAATGTAAATCTGTGCTTCCTGCACTGTCATGCTTAAAATAGAGGACATTTTGGAACTCCTCCTGGACAGAAGGCTGAAATGTAGGACATGTCCTAGAAAAGGAGGATGTTCAGTCTCTATCTATGCTTGGTCCATGTCACTACCAACCTGGGATGTGGAGATTGCCAAAACTGTACCCCGCTGTGCCAGCAATGACGTGGGCCCCACGACCTGCACATTGCACATCCCGAATTCGTCCACCTGTACCTGTGGTGGCACCACTGAAGGGGGCAACACCTGAAAGGAAAAATGGAAAAACCCATCAGCTTCACAAATCAGCTCTCTGCCCTAAGTAAGTTCAGTGAGAAAAGGAAGAGGTCAGTCAAAATGTTCTTCCTAATGTTCAAGCAAAACTTATTTTCTTGTAATGTGAATCCATCCCTTCATGTTTTAACCGTATCAACTAATCCAGAGCTTTGAAATTTACTTTTTTAATCTAAACTTCCCTGAAGTCTCCAGGATCCCCACTCCTCACCCCAGCCCTGAACTAAACAGTCACCGAATCAGAGAATCTTAGAATTGGAAGGAACCACAAGCTTCATCTAATGCAAGCCCTTCCCATGCAGGAATACACAACTGAACTTCTCCTGCAAGTTGCCTCTGTTTAAAGACCTCTAAAGATGGAAAGTCCAACACCCTCCAGGGCTATCTATTCAACTGTTGAACAGCTCTTACAGTCAAAAAGTTCTTCCTAATGTTCAGTTAGAATCTCTTTTTTTTCTTGTAGCTTGAATCCATTGCTTAGTGTTTTAGTCTCTGGAGCAGAAAAAACAAGTTGGCTCGATCTTCTGCATGACACTCCATTGTCATTGAATACCCAGCCTGTTATGCAATGATTCGAAGTCCAGGAATGCAGCCATGAACTGAAATGGTGACAAACTGAAAAAAAATCCTTGAGGCAGACAGTGGTAAGATAGATTTAAAATCTTCTCAGTCCTCTTTTCTCCAGAATTTTTTTTTCTGAGGATTTTAAAGCTGTCTCCCTTACCATTGTCTACCTCCCTGGCTGTTGTATCTTCAAGGAGATCAGGCAGGATTCTTGTCCAGAACTATAAAGTTGTGTTGAAAAAACACTGCCTGACCTGTCCCTTTGCCTAATAGACTGTCTTACAGTTCACTCACCAGTGGGGAAGTTGTGGGTCTCGGCTGTGAAAATGACATGTCGGGTGGAGGTACGCTTCTCAAAGGGGCTGGCGCGGGAGGGATCGCTGGGCCACAGTGAAAGAACTTCCCTGCCCTGGATTGCACTGACAAGTAAAAACATATTTTTAAAATATTTTATTGATTTGCTTCCTTTACATCCAACCATTCCTCCAAAGAGCTCGAGGGGTTATACATCATCCTTACCTCCGCATATACTCACACAACAACCCTGAGAGGCAATTTACTCTAAAAGACAGTGACATGCCCAAGGCCACCTTGCAAGCTCCAATGCGGAGTAGAGATCTGAACCCAGGTCTTCATAGTGCTAGTCCAACACTCTATCCACTATACCCTTCCCATGTTGTTGGACTGCAGCTCTCAGCAGCTTTAGCCAGTTTGCCCAATGGTGACAAATGCTGGGAGCTGTAGTCTAATCACATCTGGAAGGCCGCATGATTCCTGACCCCGTGCTACTACAGAGTGCCAACAACACACACACATGCTCAACCCTCAAGAAGTCAAAAGGTGTTCAAGATCAGGCTGCCTTCTATGTTTCCTTCTCTCTCATGAGGTTCACCAGAAGGAGAGCCTGAAATTTGCAATGCAAGTGTTCCTCTTTCCAGCTCTTGGATGAATACCCACCTGCTGTTGTCACAAAACTTGATAACATTGTTGGGGTTGCTGTGCTCCTGGGTCTTCATGATGGACTCAAAGAGTGACTCCTTCAACTCCTGGCCATTCACCAGGAGTCGTCCTTTGAAGAACCAGTGCCGGCTGTGTTCACTGGACAAGACACACAGTAAGAGTTAGATTTAAGTACAAAGGAGGCTGCCATATATTAAATCCAGGAATTTAAGAAGTGCCCCAGCACTGCTGGACAGGTTTCAGTCCCTCACTCATGCATGCACACGCACACATACAGCAAAATGCTTTCCAGCTGGAGTCTTTCACTCATACACACAATCCATTGAAAGATATTTTGCTGTGTCTGTGTCATGGGTTGAAACCTAGCTATCAGTGCAGGGTATTTCTGTGGTGGCTAGCTTTTCAACCATACACACAGACAGAGCAAAAAGCCTCCTAGCCACAGTTGTTAACATGAGTGGCATCACTAGGGCTGGCATCACTTGGTGTGGTAATTCATGGTGTCTCTCCCCAATTACCTCCTCCCACACCACACTGCAGAGAATCCTTAGTAATGCCTTTTGTACTAATGCAATGAATGCAATGGAAGCAGTTGTGACATAAATAACAAAATTAATATTATAGCTTTAAGCTACAATATCATATGCACAGCCTAAATGTATTTACGGTTAATGTGACATTTTGGTCAGATTTGATGTTTTAAACTTTTTTTAAAATTAAAATATGAAATTTCTTTTTTAAAAAACCTGGGACCTCTCCTTTCTTTTCCCACTGAACTTGCTCCACTCAGACCATCTCTTCAGTGTCTTAAAGGGACACAGGCAACATCATAGCCTGTTTCTGCCAAATGGTAGCTGTCTGGGGAGCAGTGGTGTCACCACCCCCTCAGCATGCCACCTGGTACAGTCCTCACCTCCTGCACCCCACTAGTGACACTTAACACATACACACACTGCTCTGGGACATTTTGTTGTTGTGGGGAGTCGAAATTCAGCAGCTGCACTAGACTTGGAAGGCACCTCACCTTCCATCAGCAGCCACTAGTGGATGGCGGTGCTGCTACACCTTTGGCAGCCTGGTGCAAGTGCTGGATGAGCAAGAAAGGAAAGCAACACCCTTTCCCACTTACCCAACATCCACGCCAGTCCTGGAAAAATCTTCTGGGAAGCAGTAGCACTCCACCCCCATCAGCAGCTGCAGCTGATGGGCAGAAGATGGGGTTTCCAGGCTGGTGAAGGAGGGGTGGCTGGGGAGTATGTCTCTGGGTGGATGAGAGCAACTACCCCACTGGGTGTTCATCTCCTCCTAGGGTGTCACCCAGTGTGGTTCACACACCTCACAGACACCTCTAGTGACATCCCTGCATTTTGTAACTTTTAAATTCTGTATCTACATCATAGAAATGCAACAAAACCCTTTTAGTGAACTGCAAAGATTCAGACACATCAACCATTTCCTAGCCAATGTCCCCAATGCACATCAGCCACTCCACTAGCTACAACTGTGCAAACGGACACCCGTATGTTGTAACATCATGGAAGCCCCATGTGAACACTGACATTGTGAAATGATCCGATTCTGTTTCCTGCACACGCAAGTCCACTTATGAAAACACAAGGCCTATGCTGAATTCCAGCCAAGGTCACCAATGCAAACGGACTCTTTCATGGCAATGGACAGCTGTTAATGTTTGGCCATGATGCTAACAAGAATTCCAAACTGCACTGGCCTGGTGACAGAGGCCCAACTCACTACATGGACTTCTCCTATTCACCCTCTGCTCTGTAGCAAAGCAGGCACCTGTTTGACTGAGCCAGATCGAAGCATTCCACGCTGGTGGGATTTCTGCCAAGTTTCTGGAAAAGAGCAGTGTAAAAGTCCAGGTCCCAAGAATCAAAGGCTAGACCTGCAGGAGAGAGAATTATTATCATATTTTTGCTCAGTCAGCATAACTGTTCTCTTTATGATCATCCATTTGCTGTCTACTTCAGCCCACCAAGTATCCACATATCTTATAATCAAGGGACAAATGAAAGGGGAAAGAATTCTATTTCTAGAGGAAGGAGTAGAATGCCATAGCAAAGGCATGGTCAAAGTATAGCTCATAGGCCATATTTAGTCATCAGCAACTTTGTGGTGGCCCCAACTCCCCCAGAACATCCCCAGGGCCCATAGACCCCATTTTTTTGCAGGAAAAAAAATGGTACTTTATTGTACTTTTATCTGTGAGCCACCTTGGGTCCCTCCGGGGAGAAAGGCAGCATATAAATGAAATAAACTAATAAACTTATTTGCCTCTTCCTTTCCCCCCACTAACTCATACCCAGCTGGTTGTTGGCCTTGACCAAGGCAGCTCTCCCTTCTCCGAGAATATCAACATGGAACACAGGTTCAGGATGGGTTGCTACAGCAAAGCTATTGATGGGCTCTGGGTAGCATTGCTCAGTCATCCGGTCATAGAGAGAAGATACTAAGGTGGCCTCCTGGGATGATGTTGGACATTGGTCACACTGAAAGAGAGAGAAATAGAAATAGAAACCCTCAGGATAAGATTTCTAAATCCCTATAGACTTAGTGCAAGGGGCAGGGAAAGATCCTTAGAGTCAGGCATTGGACTCTATTGTATTAACACAGCATTTTGTAATAGGCTTTGTGCCACAAATCAATGCTTCTTCTCAGGCTATCTGATATGGAGAACCAACCATTAGTTTTTTCCCAGTGGGACAATAATCAGCACTGTATTGGTATCCCTTGACCACAACTGTTTCTTTCTTTCCTGGAAATTCACAAGGGACAGGCAACCATTGGCTCAGTGACAGGCACTGGTCCAGGGACCATCACACTGAATAGCACTGTCATAGACAGATAAACTTAATCTGAATCTACTGGAATGCATTACAACAAAGTATTCAAAAGCTCTATTCAGGTTGGGATGTGGAAACACAACTTGCAACTGATAGGGTTAAACCAGGGGCAAAGAATCTTTGGCCCTCTGGATCTTTGGAAATCTGATATTGCCTTGCAGAGCCTGAAAACTGAAATCTGTAACTCTTGTTTGTGGCAGGGGAGCACAGGAATATTAGCAGAAGAGAAACTGAAATCCACACCCACCTTGAAGAGGTAACGACGGGAACACTCAATGCGGTCAATCTTTTCTAGTCCAGCTGCCCTGCACACCGATACTGCATTAGTAGAAGCTGCTGTAGAGAAGTTCAGCCTACAAACACAAATCATCATCATCATCATCATCATTATTTCTGCAGTGCAGATTAGACCATAGTTTTGCCCAATCAAGGCAGCACATGATAGTTAACCAAAACATGAAATAAATGTGCAAATTGGAATGTCTGAGGCCTGTCACAGTTTGGTCATGAGATCTGAACATGGCCACACACCCATTCGCTATCTGATCTATCATACAACATCAGTTGCAGTTTAACTCTCCCACATCATCCAGACTTACCGGGGACCAATTTCTACCAGTAAATCGGAAGGGGATGGACTAAGAAAGGATTCGTTTGCAATGTCACCGTGTTCGAAGGGGCAGCCAAAGACCCACTGCAGCATCTCTGTCTCTTGGACATTTGGAGGTGTGCTCCCTGGCAAGGAACAAAACAGAGAGAAAAGTGGCACACATTATCCCTAATGCGCCAGGGCAATTATTCAGCGTACACCCGGCCTTGGAACAACAAGGGATGGGTAGTCTATGCCCAGCTTGGTACCCTGTAAATGAAAGAGAGCCAACCTCCTCCACCCCATAATCTTCACCCTCCATTTTGTACCCACAGCCCACACCTAGGCCTGGCACCATTCCTTGTACCTGTCCAGTTGACATTGAAACACAGTTCCTTCTGTACCGCTCGGACACCATTTCCCAAAGCAGCTTGGGCTGAGTGAAGAAGGCTGCTGAGGCCACTTTCTGCCTCACTTGGCCGCTGGTAATAATGTAGGACCACCATGGCAGAATTCTGGGAGAGAATAATAATAATTAAAAAAAAAATAATAGTAATAATAATTTATTTTTATCCCATCTCTCCCATGAGATTGGGGCATCTTACAACCACAATAAAATACAACATAAAACACATCATACAACATTATTTGCCATGGCTCAACAATATGGACATCTGAGGTTTGTAGTTTTGCGAGACATTTAGTCTTCCCTGTCAGGAGCTCTGGTGCCACCACAAGCTACAAATCCTAGGATTCCACAGCATTGAGGCATGGCAGCTAAAGCACTGTCAAACTGCATTATTTCTGCAGTGCACATGCAGCCATGGTGTCCTACATGTGTGTCAAACTCCTGAGCCAGCAACAAAATTAGGACTGCAGTCACATTGCACTTTGAAACCACTTTAAGAATAATGGCTCCGTCCCATGTCATCCTGAGATTTGTAGTTTGGTGACTGCCCTAAACCCCAGAACAGGAGTTCTCAGCACAGAATTTAAAGTACAAATCCTGAGATTCTGAAGAGAAGAGCCACAATGCTATGAAACTACTTTAATTGTGCAGTGTGACTATAGCTCTGGGTGGTATGATGTTCCTGCTTTCCAGTATATAGGAATAGAAGCAATGGATCCAAGTAAACAGAGGAAGCAGTATTTGAACAGCATTTACTAGTCCCAGGATTTAATGCATTTAAACCAGGGAAGAGATTGAGCAGCTCTCCAGAATTGTTGGACTGAAAATCCAGCAGTGCTAGTCAATGGTGATAAAGGCTGGGAGTTGTAGTGTAACATCTGAAAGGACACACAATTTCCACCTCGATCAAAACACCAGGCAAGTGTTTTGTGCGAACAAGGTACACAGATCTTACTTACTATTTGCATCTGACAAAATGTTAAAATTACTTGGGAGATAGAAACTACATTTGGATTCCTCTATAATTCCCATTCTCCTTCTGTGCCAAATTTCAGAGCCCTGAAGGACATTCCAGAGATAAGGGCAAAACACAAACCAGGGCATTGGGGCAAAAATCCATCATAACAACCCAATAAGTCAGTGCCCTCCAAACCAGTCACACATCTTGCTTGCTTCATCCACGCAAAGCTCAGGGAACATCCCCTAATTCTCCAAGGCGCCAATGTCACAGAACCAGCTGAACCCACAAATGTGGCAAACCGTCCCAGAGATTTCTTCAACACTGACGCTGCATCCACCTTACAGAAATAATGCAGATGGGACACCACTTTTGTCTTCCACGGCTCAGTCCTATGGAATCCTGGGATTTGTAGTTTGTAATTCTTGTCTTCTCGCACGCTGCCGTCGTGCCTGGGGTTAAGATTCCACAGGATAGACCCCTGCCCCAAGGAGCTTGCAAGATGAAGTTTTGACACTGGGGTGGCAATGGTGCAGCTTTTCCGATGTTGTTGTACAACAACCATTCTCAGCATCCTTAAGCAACCTTGCCAATGGCGAGGAATGCTGGGGGTTACAATCTAACAACCCCTGGAGGGCTGCATGAGTTTCATTTCTGATTTATCACAAAAACAAGGAAATTGAGACAGTTGCAATATGGGGAGGAGGCAGGGGAAGAGATGTTCACTTATATCCGTTATGGAGATACTTGCGTATACACACACACACACACACACAGACACTATTGTGATATTGTTTTAACACACTTTAAACTTTGTAATCTTTTTAAACTTGATTTTAGCATTGAACTTGTTTTAACTGCTGAAGTAATTTAATTCTATTTTAATATATTGTAAGCTGCTTTGATAGCCTTGGCTGAAAAGCGGGGTATAAATAAAAAGTATTATTATTATTATTATTATATACTATTTTTGTATGTTTTTCACTGCGTGGTATTTTTTAATGTTGCAAGCTGCCTTGGGGAAAGGGCAGGATATAAATAAATATAATAATAATAATAAATATATACGTATATATAAATACACACACACACACACATATGTGTATATATACACACATATATAAACCTATACGCATATACACACACATATGCAAACAGACACACACATATACACATGTGCAAACACATACTTATATAT
Source organism: Urosaurus nigricauda (assembly GCA_034509955.1). NCBI lineage: Eukaryota > Metazoa > Chordata > Lepidosauria > Squamata > Phrynosomatidae > Urosaurus > Urosaurus nigricauda. The sequence goes on from JAOEGL010000006.1 coordinate 6,937,083, forward strand.
GCACACATATATTAATATGCAGTATATACATATATGTGCATATACAGTATATGTATACAAACACATATGGACAAATATATATATATATACACACACATTAACATAAACATATATATATATATATACACACACACACACCACTCACACACACACACACAAACCTATACATAGATACCCCCCACACACATACACATAAACATATACATATATAAACACCCCCCCCCCCACACACACACACATTTCTATCAGTGCACTGTTTGGGTACAGTGAAGGTGAGCCACCCTGCTGCAGTGGTTTAAGCATTGGACTGTATCTCTGAAGATCAGGGTTCCAATCCTGGCTCAGCCATGGAAACCCACTGGGTGACCTTGGGCAAGTCACACTCTCTCAGCCTCAGAGGATGGCAATGGCAACCCCCTCTCTGAAGAGCCTTGCCAAGAAAAGCCCATCATGAGAGGCTGGAAACGACTTGGGCGAGCCCCTCCGAAAGCAATGCACCACCACAGAGCTTGGAAGGAAGGGGACCCCCAAAGGTCATGTAGTCCAGCCCTGGGAAAGTCGATCCCGATCTCTGCCTCCCTGCTTTAAGCTTTGCAAGGACTAGAGTTTGCAATCCCAGCCTCAATGCAGATCTACCCCCCCCATCATCCCTCCCCCCGATCTTTGCAGAATGCAAGGCACTCCCCTGCAAAGAGTAGGGCATTCTTTGCAAGGGAGAGAACAGATCTCCCCATAATCCCCCCTAGACTTTTTTTATTGCAACCTGAAGCAACTTTGCACTGCAGCCCTCCCAGGCTTACCTTGGGATCTTCCTTCTCTCGCTCTCTCTGCCCTCCCAGCCCCACAGGAACCCTCCTTGGCCCTCGATCCACCAGATCCCAGGGACCACCAGATCCCCAGGGAAGATGCAGAGCTGCTTTTCTGCTTTGCAAATAACTCCAGGAAGAAGTGGAGGGGGGGGGAGTCTCGTGAGTCTGGCCCCCATTCATTTAGGGGGAGGACCCAGGGAGGAAGGCTTCCTATTGGCTGATCCCCCCCCCCCTTCTGGCCTTGAATGGAGGCACGTGGGACTCGTGCAGCAGCAATTTGCAAAAGGACTAGGAGAGGGAAGCAACAGCTTGGACTCTATAGCCCATCACTCTTCTTCCCCCACCCCCACCGTCCCACATCAAATGCATCAATCCTGCAATGCAAAGGTTCCTTCCTCCAGCAGTGTTTGTCACTGCTCTCATCTGCCCCAACCAGTGGATGATGGGAGCTGCATTCCCAAACTACCTGGAGAGATACAAGTCTCTCCACCTTTGCCTTGCTGGATAGAGTGGGCTAAGGCCCTCCAGAAGAAGTGCTTGGGCTGCAAATCCCAGCAGTCCTGGCCCAATGTTGGGGGATAATGGGCAATGCAGTCCTCTGTGCATATACCTAAGGAGTCACCAGCAGATGTAGAGGATGGGGGGGGGGAAGGCAAAGGATGATGGGAGCTACAGTTTCAAGCCACTTCAGTTGCCTTACCCGGTGGCAGGCCTCCAGTATTGATTGGATTGCAAATCCCAGCAGTCTTGGCTCTTTATTAGGAGATAATGGGTGATGAGGTTCTCTGTGCAAACACCTAGAGGGCCAGCAGTAGCTGTAGCCAGTACAGGAGAAAAAGGCAAAGGATGATAGGAGCTGCAGTTTCAAACTGCCTGGATAAGGTATAGGTTGCCTTCCAGTAGTGGCAGCCCTCCAGTAGTGGTTGGATTGCAAACCCCAGCAGTCTTAGCCAGCCCAGCCCAGTGTTAGGGCATAATGGGCGATGCAGTCCTCCATGCAAACACCCTTGCCCACTCCTGGCTCGCTCCAGAGAGTGGGACTCAAGCAGCCCTGATGTGCTGGTGGAGCACAGCTCCCAAGAGATTTAGCCAGGACATGAAAAGGAAAAGGATGATGGGAGCTGCAGTCTCAAACTGGCTGGATAGGCACAGGTACTCTAACCCAATAGAGTAGGGGGTGGGAAGTAGGCGGCCCACCAGAAATGGTTGGATTACAAATCCCAGCTGATGGTGCAGTGGTTAAATGCCTGTACTGCAGCCACTCACTCAAAACCATAAAGTTGTGAGTTCAAGACCAGCAAAAGGGCTCAAGCTCGACTCAGGCTTGCATCTTTCTGAGGAGGTCACTAAAATGAGTACCCAGGTTTTTGGGGGCAAATTAGCTTATAGCTCTAAACCACTTAAACACTGCTTAGGCGGTATGAAGCGGTATATAAATGAAGCTTGTTTGTTTTGTTTGTTTGTCCTAGCCAGCACAGCCAAAGGATGGGGGATGATGGGCACTGGCAGTCTAACAACACCCGTAGAGTGCCATCCTTGCCCATTTCTGTCTAGAGTAGGACTTGAGCAGCCCTCTAGATGCTGTTAGGACACAGCTCCCAGCAGCTGCAGCCAGCACAGACAAAAAAGTCAAAAGGATGGGAGCTGCAGTCTAACAAAGTCACATGTTGCCTGTTACCATTCTACGCCATAGAGCCAGGTGGAGGGGGGCAAATAATGTGCCTCTCCAGATTTTTTTGGATTGCAACTCCCAGCAGCCCTATGTAACATTGCTGGGACTTACAGTCCTACAGTATCTGGGGATGCACAATTCTCACCCCAACCTCTCTCTCTTTCCTGGCATCTTGCTGTCTCCCAAACACACACATACATATATACACATGCACCTGCTTTTGACAACCAGGAGTCTGGGCTCCTCTGCTCCAAAACAGAACCAATTTCCTTTCCTCGGCTTACCTGCATAAAGATCAGGTGTCTGGACCTCTTGTTTCCCCTCCAAAATAATAATTTTTAAAAGCTACTAGTCTTTTAAATCATTTGCTGAACTGGAAATAGGTAATAGACACCAGAAGATTCTCGCCCTGTGCTCCAAAAGCCCTTAAAGCTCCGCTTGCACTTCCTAGTAGGTGCTCCATGGCCGCTCCAGGAAAATGAAAGGAATAAAAATTGAATAAAATTAAAGAATAAATTTATATTCTTAATATATACTCCTAAACACCATTAACTTGTAAGACATATAGAGTAAGCAGAGGCTGGATGGCCATCTGTCAGGGATGCTTTGACTGGGAGTTCCTGCATGGCAGGGAGTTGGACTGGATGGCCCTTGTGGTCTCTTCCAACTCTATGATTCTATGATTCTAGTAGGCCTCTTAGGGGCTCCGCAAGTCAAAAAGGTCAGGAACCCCCATACAGTGACAAAGATCCCTTCTTCCAACATGAGGTTCTAATGGTGTAATGGTTAGCACTTTGGACTCTGAATGCAATGATCCGAGTTCTCAGTGGAACCTGTTTTTGTAGGGGCGAGGAGGTCAAGGAGGTCATTGTTCACCCAGCCTCTAAGCCTTTGAGTGTATGCAGAGCACACTCTTTGAGTGTATACATAATGCACCAGATTCAAAGAGATAGTTGTGTTAGTCTGGAAAATCAGCATACAAAAGGATCTTGTCTCAAAGGTGCTACAAGATCTTTTACATAAGGCACAATTAGAGTACTTGGATCCCACTAATAGGATTTCACCCCAAGAGTGCCTGGGATCTGTAGTCCAGTGAGCTTGCTTCTGGAAAGTGGTGTTACCTTTCCTTGAACTACAGCAGAGACGTCTTAAGAATTCTCACCCAAGTTACACATCTCGCTCATAACTTCACTTACTTTCCTCGAATTGCTTAGTGGCCAAAGAACACCCCTGGAGTCTCCCCCCAGATCCCAGATACCTCCCAATTTTGTTTAAAAAAAAATCCGGGCACTTTTCATCCCAAAATGTACACACACCAGACCTTCAGGAGTTGTTGGTGTAGCGAAGGGGGAGGAAGACTCAACAAATCTGCATACAGCCTTGGAAATTGCAATACAGGTATAAGTGACTTTTTATTCTGATTTTATAGTGCATTTTCCATACCATGGGCTACTGGAGGTTGAGAGAATGTGACTTGCCCAAGGTCACCCAACTGGTTTATACATTGGGCCCTTGGTATCCCCTTGAATTTGGTTCCAAGATCCCCTTTTGTTACCAAAACCATGGATGCCCAAGTCCCATTAAATGGCATTGTGAAATAGTGTTCCTTAGATAAAATGGCAAAATCAAGGCTTGCTATTTGGAATTGATGTATTTTTAAAATAGTTTCAAGCTGTGGATGCTTGAATCCATGGATTAAAAAAAAAATCCATGGATATGGAGGGCTGACTGTATGGCCAAGCAGGGATTCAAACCTTGGTCTCCAGAGTCATAGCCCAGTGGTCAAACTACTACACCATGAAGGCTTCTGCATGGATTTTGGACTGGCAGGATAACACAGTTTATCCTTGAAATGCTAAACCAAATGTGGTAATCATACAGCTCTAATGATGTTGTTGGACTACAAATCTCAGCATAGACTATGCTGGCTAAGGCTGTTGGGAGTTGAAATTCAACAGTAGTTGGAGGGCTGCATGATTCCCATCTTTCCACTGGAGATCTATACTGTCACATTAACCAGATTCCAAGAGATAAGAGCAAAATCAGAGGCATTACAAAAGAAAAGGCTGAAATCAGATGACTTGACGGTGCAGCTGACATCATAGATTTTTAACAGGCAGAGAGCTGTGTGGGTCCAAACCAAAGTTCAGATCTGAGCCAGAACATGGATTTCACCATCCATTTTACGGAGACGCTCTCTTCTGCAGCCCTTGCGAAATCTCATCCTCATCATCAGGTTTAAACTGGTTTAAATAAAACTCACACTGCCAATATTAATTGGTCTCCAGCAAGTTCATTTTACAGTGACTGGGCTGCATCCGCACTGCAGAAATAATTCAATTTGACATGCCTGAATGCTATGGAATTCTAGGAAGTATAGTTTGTTGTGCGACCAGAGCTCTCTGACAGAGAAGGCTAAACATCTCACAAAACTACAGTTCCCAAAATTCCATAGGATGGAGCCTTGGCAGCTAAAGTGGTGTCAAACTGGATTATTTCTACAGTGTAGATGCAGTCCATGGAGAGGGCAATACATGGTATGCATGTGCCCCAACCCTAGACCTCTACCAGCCTCCCCCCTAAAAAAAACCTCAATAATCCAGGTGAAGAATGGGAATTATTGCTCTTAGTATTCTTCAGGAGCAGTGATTCTCCTTTTAAAAAGGTGTTGTTCCTCCCAGATCTTGTCTCCCGCATCCAAAATCTAGTTCATCATCCAGCAGGAATCAGCCACAAGCCAAGGATGAAGGCAGAAGGGCCCTACATCACTTATGATTTCCCTAACTCAAGGCATATACTATTTCTGAACCTGGAGGCTTCATTTTGTGATCACTGCTACTAACTGTTGATAGGAAATCACTCGGGACTTAGCCCACTCCAATACTGCTGCGCTCTGTTTTCCATTTTAGTATATCCAAGGGGCAGAGTAAAAAATAAAATATCAAAGATCCGTTTCTTCTAGGTTGGAGCTGGAGCTAGATAGTTCTGGGAAAAGTAATTTCCTAAACTGTGGCAGCTGTGGTCCATAAAAGCTTGTGTCTTGATGATGTCCCCAGTTGGAGGAGACAGCTATATCCATGGGTTCTTTATCCATGGAGTCAAGCATCCATGGCTTGAAAATATTCAATAAATATATAAATTCCAAAGACAAAACTTGATTTTGCCATTTTATATAAGGAACACCATTTTATTATCCATTGTATTTAATGGGACTTGAACATCCACAGATTTTGGTATCTGCGGAGGTGTCCTGGAACCAAACCCCAAGGGCCCACTGTGCCTTCATCCCACTTGATATTTTACAGTATTTCTGTTCTCAAAGATCTGTTAAAGATGAAAGTTAGACAAGCCCCTTTCCCAGATCCAATTTAGTAACCCTAACAGTCAACTTCTCTGAATTACAGTTCCCAATGAATTCAAAAAAGAGAGCGATTTGAGTATTAAATCAATTTAATTCCATAGCAAAGACAGACCAGGAAAAGAGGACCACCACATTACAGATGGATTCAATAAAGGAAGCCATGGGCCTGACGTTGCAAGACCTGAGCCGGGCACTTGATGACTGTGGCTTTGGGAGATTTCCCATGCATAAGGTCAAAATAAGTCCAAGTTGACTTGGCAGCTCATAGCAACAAAAAAGATGTGCACAAAAACTTTTTCCAGGAAAAGATCTGCTCACTCAGCAGAATGAATTTCTCCATGGCACTATGCGGAGCCACCCCTCTCTTCACGTCAGAGCAGCAAAAATGCTTTGGTCAAGGTCGAGAGAGTGTGAGGAAACTAGATTATACTATCCTACGATATTCAGCAGCACCCTCTGCCTGGTAGACTTCCAAAGTCAAGTAAGTTAGGCAAAATAGTACAATGATCTGGTGTGTAACAATTTGGGGACACGGTGTCTTCCTGACTTATAAAAAGGAAGAACAGATGGGCAAGAAATTGGAGCTATTCAGAGCTTGGGAAAGTTTTTCTTTTTTGCCTACAAGTCCCAGAATCCCCTGATAAGCATGGCCACCACAATGGTTAGGAGGTTCAGGGGATTCATTTTCAAGAGCTGGCTATGAGCTGGTAAAAAATTACGCTTTTTCTCTTAATGTTGTGGGCTAATTTCCTAATCAAATCCATTTTCTGCCACTTTAAATATTCTTCTTTATTCCCTTGCATGTCAACATTTAAGTCAGGCGTGAGAATCACGTGGACTAGAAGATGTTGGTCAATTGCAATTCCTAGCATTCCCCCAATACTGGCTATGATTATATGGTAGCTGGCAATTGCTGCCAGCATGGCAGAACAGGGTTTGATTCCCGGCTCCGCATGGAAACACATTGGGCACGTCACACACTCTCAGCCTCAGGGGAAGGCAATGGCAAACCTTCTCTGAACAAATTTTGCCAAGAAAATCCCTTGCTAGGTTTACCTTAGAGTTAAGCAACAAGTTTGCCAACATAGTGGTGGAGGGAGATTCCTTGCACTAAGCACTATGTGAGTGTATGTGGGTGCCTTCAAGTCACCTGTTGACTTTATGGCAATCCCATGGATTTCTTAGGGTTTTCATAGACAAGGAGCACTCAGAGATGGTTTTGCCAGTTGCTTCCTCTAAAACAGGGATTCCCAGTTGTTGGTCCTCCAAGTGTTTTGGACAGTTGGGAATTCTAGTGGCTGAAGTCCAAAACAGCTGGAGACCAAAGTTTGGGAATCATTGCTTTAAAATATAGTCTACAGCACCCGCTACTCATTGCTGGTCTCTCATTCAAGTATTAACCAGGGTTGATCCTGCTTGGCTTACAAGATCAGATGGGATCTGGTGCTTGTCTGGGGGGGGGGGGACATCCATTCTAGTCTTTTTGTTCTTTGACATGCTAATCTTTCTATATTCAGGGAAGGTTTTGGTCTTACATTGGTGAAAACTAAGCCATAGCATACTTCCTGGGACTACAATCCACCAACCAGCACAGCCACAGTGTTGGCTGGTGGTTCTGGGAGTTGCAGTCTTAGAAAAATAACCTTGCTGGACTCTTGCCGATTGTTAATATACATCCAAGAGACCACAAGAAGGCTGCTGTGACTGCTAGACTTCAAAGATATAAAGACTCAAGTCAGACATGGAAAATATTTGAAGATTTTTTTTTTATTGTATTAACAGCCATGTAATCTGACAGGCAGGAATACTCCTACCGCTGCAACTGCCCAAGAAAAAGCCATGCCAAATGCTGGAAGCCAGAGCCATGTTTTCTCAGCTGCTCCTGCAAGAGAGGAAACATATATTTATTTATGAGCTACAGTGACTGACTGCTATTCTACCATGGAGTAAAAAGTGGCACTCATGACTCTTCTCCCCCATTCCCCTGTAATCCTCACAACAAGCCTGTAAGGTATGTGCACAACTGGCCCAAGATCACCCAGTGAGATTAGCTGAGAAAAGGTTCTTTTACTCAGTGTTGGGAGTACAGCTAGGGAAAGATGCTTGTTGGCACTATAATTCCCAGAATCCTCAAGCCAACATGTTGGTCATGCACGCTGGGGATTTTGGGAGCTGTAATCCAAGCAAATCACTTTTCCCAGCTCTGATTTAACAACATAAAATTCTGCACTGCCCCAAATTGCACTATTTACCCATATAGCTTGGTACTGCCTGTTCAGGGAATAGGATACACAGTGGTACATCTCCAGGTGCTTTCATCAGCCCCAGCTCCAACCAGCATGAACAATAAGGGAAAGTTATTGGCACTGTAGTCTAGTACAGCTTCCATGTCAATTAATATGTGAGTTTAGTGTCTTGGATTGTTCCTTAAAATTTATACTAAATCATCAAGCTCATTCACCAACCTGTAATGGGACACGGAAGCGCAACTCCAACAAAGAGCTCAAGTTGATATGAGGAGGATGACTTGGCTTTCTACCCAAAGGTGCTAAACCATTCCCCCATCACCCTCAGCACATGCAGTCCCATTTGTGGTGGTTGGAGACAAGAGACCAGATGCCTTGTCCAAATGGTCTCTCTTCATTTTGAAAACAAATAGACAAGACCTTACCTGCTGACACATGAGCAGCTCCTGTCTGTGACACATTCTGGTGATCTGCAGATCTCTTCTGCTGATACGCTACAATGAAATACCAGAAAGAAAGTGATTGGGAATTTAACATTACAAGAGGATTGACTCAGGTCTAATCTGCACTGTGGAAATAATGCCATTTGACACCACTTTAACTCTGATGATTCCATCCTATGGGATATTGCAATTTGTAGTATTTCTACAAACAGTATTTGCAGTATTTCTCTGAAGATGCCAGCCACAGATGTTGATGAAACGTCAGAAAGGAACTCTAATTATAAGATTATATGTACAGCACTGTGTAAATTTACAGCGCTATATAAATAAAGGCTAAAAATAACAATAATAATAACTCTTCTAAAACATGGCCACATAGCCCAAAAACCCCACAAAAAACTATGGATACTGGCCATGAAAGCCTTCGACTCCACAATTTGTAGTATGTTGTTGCACCAGAGTTCTCTGATAGAGAAGGCCAAATATCTCACATAACTCCCAGAATTTCATAGCATTGAACCATGGCAGTTAAAGTATTGTCAAACTGCAGCTACTGATGTTCTATTGATTGAACTCTGCAGTTTGAGCATATGCCAGGCGTTGGATTTCTGAGAGTGGTAGTCCCCCAAAGTTCAATGTTTCTAAACTCTGGGTCTTGAGCACATGCCAGCATTACCTCTAAGACCAAGGACATAGGGCTCAGAGGTACCCATCTCCCCCTGCAGTCGCTGGGCTAACACACTGAGTGTCTCATTCAGAGGGTAACGACAGCGCAGGGTCAGCCTAGAGAGAAAGAGGCAAACAACAGACGTCATCTTTGGAAGTCATAATCTGCTCTACTTATTCGCACCCACCCAAAAAGGACTGTCCCACTTGGAAGGTGCTCAATGGCATAGCCTTACTTGTACTGGGAGTCCCTGGTAATGACTGGGGTGGCTTCTGGAATCAACTCTCTCCTGAAGGTCACTTCATTCTCATACACCAAATAGTTGCCTTCAAACTGTACAAAAGTGAAAAAGAAAGTCAAGGGAAGGTGTTGCTCTATCACTGGTAATTAGGAATGTCGTTGGCCATGATAGCCTTTCTCAAAGTCATTTCCCCTATCCTCCTCATCCTTAACATAGGATTTGTGCCCATTCCAGAATGACCTGGTTGAAGACACATCAATGGTGCAAATCCCCTTCTCTATCCTCTAAAGTGAGGGACAGTGGGACATGATGGTTCCCATGACAGGAGAGCAATAAAATCTACTCTTGAGTTTTAGTTCCAACTTTCAAAAGGGCTATCAAGGATTCCCAACCAATGGGAGAATATAGAGTGTGTGTGTGTGTGTGTGTGTGTGTGCGTATGTTAACTGCCTTCAAATCTGCCTCAACTAATGGTGACCCTATGAATAAGACATCTTCAAGACACCGTATCCTCAATAGCTCTGCTCAGGTCTTGCAGACTCAGGGACATGGTTTCCTTGACTTAATCTATCTACCTGGAATGCAGCCTTCCTCCTTTCCTGCTGCCTTCTGCCTTAATAACCATTATTTTATTTTCTAATAAGTCCTGTCTTCTCATGATGCTATCAAAGTACAACAACCTCAGTTAAGTCTTGTTGGCTTCTAGGCAGCTTTCAGGCTTGATTTGCTCTAGGACACATCTAGGACTGCAGATCCATGAACCAGCACCACATCTTAAATGGTTGATTTTCTTCCCATCACCTTTCTTCAATGTCCAGCTCACATATTGGTGGAGAACACACAAGACACTGGCAAGGCCTGCTTGCTGTGAACTCACAAAGGGTCATTCCTTGGTTTCAGGTTTGGGAGCTAGAATCCTGACCTGGCAACCATAGAAGTAAACTATATTTCCAGAAGCAGGGAACAATGTGGCCCCCAACTACTGGTAGATGGCCATCCTGGTCTGAAGATCAAGATCTGGAGCTTTTAAGAGAAGAGAAGGTATTCTCTGGTGGGTTTCAATCATATGTTCCTTAGAACAGCTCAAAGACTTCTAAATTGACCAGAACAAATTGGAAAGATGTAGCTGAGGATAGTCCAAGGAGGACATTCTGGAACATCCTCACAGCAACAGCTCTCAACTCTTGAATTATGAAATAATCCATTAGTTTATCTGCAACAGACATAGCTATATATTACTCCTGCTTCCTCAGAAGTTCTACTTACTCTTCTTGTGGTGCCACAAGATGTCACAGGGAAAGAGAAGAGAGCCCTGGATTCATCAGCCGCAACTGGCCCACAATTCTGGTCTCGTAGGTGGGTATTCCTAGGGTCCAAGGATGGTTTGGTGTCCAGGCTGAGGACCATGGCAGTCATGGTTCCATTGGGAAGGCATACTGTATCCAAAAAAGATAAGCCATGCAAGTCCAGAGTTTTCATCCTGGCCTAGCTTTCAGGTGAAGGCCCTCAGTATTTCCTCTGACTGGAGTAGCTTATTAAAATATTCCTATCCTTGTTATTTGTTGTTGTCTGCCTTTAAGTCATTTCCAGCTTATAGCAACTCTAAGATAAACCTATTTGTTACAGGGCTTGAAATAAGACTAGCATTCAGAAAACAGACTATTAGGTGGGTGTCAAACAGCCATTGTGGTGTAGTGATTTGAGAGCTGGACTATGACTCTGGAGTTCAGGATTCAATTCCCTGCTTGGCCATGGAAACCACTAGGTGACCTTGGGCGAGTCACGCACTCTCAGCCCCAGGAAAAGGTGAGAGATTCACCTTAGGGTTTCCAGAAGTTGAAAATGAATCGAAGGTACACAGTAACAGGAACAACAAACAGCCCATTCCTCCTAGGCTTCACATTTTAGTAAAGTGTTATGGCAAGGCCAGGTTATAAGCCACTTCTGCTATGTCATATAAGCCTCCCTTTTCACAAATATACATAGAGGAAACTACAACTCTGCTTCACTCAAAAATATAGAACAAAAACCAGAAACCTTCCAGAAAATCTCATGAAACAGAGAAATACATCTCAAGATTCTTTGGACTGTAAGAGGCTTTCATGCAGTTTAAAGTATCATGACAGTTCTTTGAAATAGACTTCATCACTATAATACTTACTCTTTGTCAGTATGCTTACTTACCTCTTTTTTTTTAACTTTCTACTTCATTATATTCCAATCTTGTTTATGCATTTCTAGTTACCTTCTAGTTACCTTAATTGTTATATGTTCATTTGTAATATTTCATGTGAAACTAATAAATATAAATATTTTTAAAAATATTATTCGGAGTGATATTAACTAGCTAAGAGATCTGATGCATTTTGGCCTGTGAATATTTTAAGGCCATTTTCAGAGGACTATACAAAGAATATAAATGACATTATTTGTATAGCTTCTGAAGAACATCTAAGCATTCTTTGTACAGTTCTTTGAAGGAGGTCTTCAAATAGCTACAGGCAGAAATGCATCAGGCTTTTCAACAAGTTAATATCACATTTTAGCATCTTGATGTGTCTTTGTGACTTCACTTACCAAGCAGTTTTCCCGTGGGGAAAATGCAGGCAAAGGAAAATGCTGTAGCCGTCGCCAGTGTCTTGTTGTCCCTCAGGCTGAAGTCAAGTTGAACTGTCAGTCCCTGGAGAGAAATATCCTGCAATACACACAAACACGTACAGTTCAGTTCCTGTAGGGGAGTTTACTCACACAACTGAAGAGACCAAAATGGCTGCGGGCCTGTCTCAACCCATACCTACCTGATATGCCAAGCCAACTGCCAAGAAGGGTACTGACAGATAGAAATAGTCGGCTTTATCCTCGACAGTGTAGTTCTGTGATGCAGTCAGTTCGCTTGTCACTCGCAGGTTGCCCACATATGGGACCCAGTAACGATCCAAATTTCCACGGTACATTATTAAACCAATCCTTCCTGCTTCACAGAAGCCCTTGAAGGTTGGAAGAACTAATAGAAGACAGGAAAGGGGGAAAAAGTTATATTGTGTTTTTCCAGAGAGCCTATGGGGTGTAGCAGTTTGACTGTTGGACTGCAGTGTAATCGGCACTGCAGAAATAATGTCACATGACACCGCTTTAGCTACCATTCTACAGCATCCTGGGCTTTGCCATTCGTTACGACATCTCTGAAAGAGAAGGCTAAATATCCCACAAAAGTACAAATCCCAGAATATCCCAAGATATTCACAGGATAAACTTCGGATCTCCTTCATGTGATAAACTCCATAGTAAACTCACCAACATCTGGAACATCACATTCAATGACAGCAGGGTAAATGAATGGCTTGTCCTTGGGGACCAGGTTGAGGGTGTAGTCAAGGTGCAGAGTGTACCTCCGGATGTTGCCATACAGATACTGAAGGGAAGAATCAAGAAATTACAAGAAAGTACTGTAGGTTGCAGCTAAACAATAGAAGAAATTTTCTGAGACCTCCAAAGAATACCAGGTGCTGTAGGCTATATTTCAGAGGAAGGAACTGGCAAAACTGGCAAAACCACCTCTGAATTTTCCTTGGCTGTGAAAACACTTTGAAATTCATAGGGCCACCATAAATCTACATGTGACTTGAAGTTACATAAGCGCACACACGCGAGAAGGACTTTTTGACAACTTCACATCAAGTCCCAATTTTGTGGGGAAAGCAGGATATAAATAAATATAACATCAACAACTCTCATTCACTGGAGGTTTTTCAACAGAGCTTGGAAGTTTTTAAACATCTGGCTCACCTGTGGATTCTTATGCTGGCAGGGGTTGGAGTAAATGACCATTTGAGGCCCTTCCAACTCTGTAATTTTAAGAGCTGCTCAACAACATAAAACCATTACAGGTAATAAAGAAAAGAGAAATAGAAAACAGGATCTCTTGGTACCTGAACTCTCTTTCCAATCTGTATCTAGAAGACACACCCCTATGTGGGATTATTATCACACACAGAACTTTTGGGATTAGTCTGAGGACCATGTGAACTCAGGCCAAAGGCCAAACAAGGCCATAGATCACAGGCTGGCTATATTTCTACTTATTCAAAATCTATTGTGAAGCATTGAGGACTGGTGATGTGTTATAGACTGTGAAAGGTGGGACCTCTGCAGAAGTCATCCCCAAATCCCAGAGTTTGGAAAGTTACTTTTCAGAAGTAATTTGTTCTGTTACTCATTATCATGTGTGTATGCATGTGTGTGCACATGTGTGGACATGCCTTCATGTCGCCTGTCAACTTGTGTTGACCCAATTCATTTCCTAGGGTATTATTAGTCAAGGAATTCTCAGAGGTGGTTTTGCCAGTTCCTTCCTCTGCAATATAGCTTACAGCACCTACCTGGTAATCCGTGGCACTCTCACATCCAAGTACTAGCTAGGACTGATCCTACATAGCTTCCATGATCAGATGGGATCTGGTGCCTTTGGCAAGTAATTAACTCCTGTAACTGATTAAATAGTAGAGAAAGTTGAATCATTCTATTACTTGCTGCACTCTGTTCCTTTCTGCTACTTTGTATTTTGAAAGAAAATGATTGGTAAGAAAATGGATTGATTGATAAGAAAATGGCTTCAGACTTTAAAACATCCTGCCAAAATGCCTCCAAATATGCCCCCTTGAGAGTAACTTTTGAAAATAACAACTTTTACTCCTTATACCAATAATGCAACATTGTGCTTACTTTGTACATTGCTTTAACATGTAACTTAATTACGGTACATCCTTGTTATTCAGAACGTAACTCATTTTACAGAAAACAAATGTTATTTTTAACTCCTTGCTTACAAGTCCTTTAAAAACTTGCTATCTTAGATTTCCTATTTTACCTTCTGTTCTACCAGAGGATCGGTGAAAGGGACCTGAAGCATTAAGACCCGGGTCTTGTTGGGGTTGGCCACTTCATTCAGATGGCAGCCACGCGGCTTGAGCAACTCAGGTGTTAAGGGCATGCCACCGATGCCAATGGTGGTCAGCTCCACATCAGGGAGGAAGTTGCCAAGGCTGACATCAAAATAGCCCTTCTCTGGGATCGTGTCTGGAAGACAGAGACAGATACTCAGTGCCTTATTTCAAGGTAGACACACCCATGTTCAAGCAGGAATGAGCAGTTCTCCAGCTGCTGCAGGACTGCAACTCCCATCAGCGCTAGACAGGAGAAGCGATGATGGGAGCTACAGTCTAACAACTTCTGGAAGAGGCCACACATGTTTTGAGTATATGCTGCCTATTCACACCACACCATTGTAGTACTATATTCCACTTGCCATCTGGAATAAAGCATTATAACTGCCATGGTAACATCTTATAGAATCCTGGGATCTGCAATTCAGGGAATGTATTTAGAATTCTCAGCCAAAAAGCTCTAGTGCTTCACCAAACTATAAAGCCCAGGATTTGATAAGCTATTGTCATGGTAGTTAAAGGGGAACCATAGTGTTATAACTGTGTAATGTGAATGGGCCCATGGTCTGGGATGTGTCCCACTACAATTCCATCCCTTTCAGGAAATCTACATAAAGGCAAGCACATTCAGCCTTTTCCAATTTTGAATCTCCAGACGGTATTGGACTATAAGTCTTATCATCCATGCTGGCTAGGAACGAAGGGAGTTATCATTCAAAAACACAGAGTAAGGATGTTTTGGAGCTACTACCCAGACCACATTGGGAGGGAGAGGAATCCTTGGTTCTTCAGATATCTTGCCTACAATTCAGAAAGTTTCCCTTAATTGTAGGAAATTGTAGTTTCCTTTAAAAGAAAGTCACCCATATATATTAAAATGGCTATTAGCACTGGTCTAGTATTTGACCGAATACCTCTGCTTAGTCAACAGTTTGTGTTAACATTCTGCAATGCAGAAAATAGTGCATCACTGCCTTTAAAATGGAGCAAAAGGAAAGGTTGAAAGAACATGGGAGTGGAGGAAGAGGAAGATAGATGAAGAGAAGACAGGGAAAGAGACAGAGCATTTGGCTGGAAGAAGACAAAGACCCATAAGAAGTGGGGGAAGAAGAAGAAGAAGAAGAAGAAGAAGAAGAAGAAGAAGAGGAGGAGGAGGAGGAGGAGGAGGAGGAGGAGGAGGAGGAGGAGGAGGAGGAGGAAAGAGTATAGTGGACTATGGGATATATAGCCTTTGAACATTTTGATTCTTCTGCTAGTCAAGTAATAAAAGTCAACTCACCACCAGTAGAAGGGAGAGGAAAGAACACAAGTGGACCAAGGCAGAAAAACTACATCAACATTCAGTTTTCTGGAATTAAAATACAGTGTTTGTACTGCAGAACTGGAGTGATCTCTTCATAGTAGAGAGGATGGTGTGAGTTCTGTTCTGGGGACAAGGTGTGAAGCTTACTGTTGATCAACACTGGCATCTGAGGGGAAAAGGGTGTGCGAATGGCCTTCAGGCTGCGATGGCGAGTCCGGTCACTCTCATCTCCTTGCCATTTACGGTCCAACAAGAGCTTGATGCTGTACGTCGTGCCATAATGGTTGTCCATCACATCACTCTGGGAGTAAAAGGGAGGGGAAGAATGGGAAATGCACTCTGAATATTGTGGTGAGACTGAAGCAGGTTCAGCACCTGGTGAATTAAACAGTTAGCAGAAAGGTCCTCACTGCCCCAGGTTTTTGTATGTGCTTTCCCTACAGCATGTACAAACATTGGTCCTCCAGCTGTTTCAGACTTCCAGAAGTCCCAGCCAGCTTGGCCAACAATCAGGAATTCTGGCAGCTGAAGTCCAAAATATCTGGAGGACCAAAGTTTGGGAACGACTGCTCTAAAGGATGGACTGCTATTTGGTAAGGATGCTCCAGGGGCACTGAAACCACTGGACTAAAAAGACTCTGGACCTCCAGCCAATTGAAGTCTCTTGTTTCTACTGCCAGAGCTTCAGTCTCTGCCTTGACAGTCAAGGCCATAATTGTGTTCCATTGATTCAATGGGCCAAACCCCAGTTGAGAGTCATAAAATAGATTGAGGCCTGATTCTCCATGGGCTTGAGGAAGGGAATTTTCTGAGCCCTATATCTGGAAATGCCAGGGATTTAAAGTAGGACGTTTTGCATGCAAAACATGGCTCTACCACTGAACTACAAGCCCTCCTGTAATCTCCCCTTTGAAAAATTGTATATGGCCAGCTGTACAATTTGGTAGAATGCAGTCACTACCACAAGGAGTAGATATTGCAGGGCAAAAAGTACCAGAAAATACCCTCAGATTTCTTCTGATCAACTGTTGAAGGACTGTGTTGCCATATGTTACACAATCTGCCTTGGGCCAGATGTCTCAAGGTGTGTTGGTGGATGCCATTTCATTATCAAATAAAGATTCAATCTCCAATCTAACTGGCTTCTGTACTGAGCTGAGAATGACACCATCTCAGCATTGCCCCCCAACTGTGAGGCAGCAAAACATCTTGAGCTAGGCAGCCTAACCCATATGTCTAGTCACTGACAGAATACTCCAATTATTCAAAATGAATTTGAAGAATTAAAACCTGGAGCAGAGTCACTATACCACCGACATGGAAACTGCCAGTGGTCATAAAATCCATCCTGGCTCAGCTAGGTACCGCAACTAGCAACTAGATACTGACCTCTGTGACCCCCCCAACAGCTCCAATGGGGACTGTGATGCTGATAAAGTCCATCCTGTCTGTCAGAAAGGTGTATCCATTCCTTGCCACAGTGGCCCTGTCAATCAAACGCCCATCCAAGCCCATCTCGATGGTTTCATCCCGAAAGAGATGCGGGAACCCTACCAGCGAAGGCATGATCCGTGGGGTTGCCCAACTCAGAGTGGTGGGTGTGAAAACTGGAGGGTCTGCAAAAGACAGAAACCTAGCATGTTATCTGCATTGCTCTGTGTGTGTGTGTATAAAATGTAACTGAACTCATACAAGAACATACTGGTATGAAAACATGGGACTTTTTTTTTAAAAGCAACATGTCCTGCAACCTCAGGCCTGTGACTTTTTTACTGAGTCTATCTCCCTGCAATGTGACCTTCCTACTGTCTTTCACTTTGCAGAGCATTATAGCCTTTCTAATTAATCATATTGTTTCATGCTAGGGCCAAAGTACAATAGCCTCAGTCATTTTAGTCATTTTGGCTTCTAGGGAGAGTTCAGACTTGATTTGTTTAAGAACCCATTTATTCACAGTTTTGGCAGTCCATGGTATCTGCAGAACTTTCCAGCAACATTACATTTCAAATTAGCTGATTTTTTTGTCAGTTTTCTTCACTGTCCAGCTTTCACAACCATACATAGAAATCAGAAATATTATTGGCTAGATGATTCTCACTTTGGTATCTGTAATGATAACTGGTTGTAAGTCATTACTTTTCAAAAGTAACACTTTCCCTAGGTTCATTATTTTAAAAGCAATGCATTTGTAACAGGTTGCTAATCGGTTGTTTTTAATAATGTCTCTAACTTGAAAAAAATACCCTTGAAAATTAAAAATCAATTCACACCAACTATTTCTGAAGTAATAAATAACCATTACTAATTAAACTTCTCAAAATATAACTTTTTAAAATAAAAATGGCACACATCAATAACTTTTTGTTTTTATCTATTTAACCTATCATGGGGGTTTCTTGGCAAGATTTGTTCAGAGGGGGGTTGCCTTTGCCTTCCACTGAACCTGAGAGAGTATGACACCACAACGGCTCTCTTGGCTCCTAGTGTGACTTTAATTGTCCACCAATGTTAAATGGTGGAGAAAAATATTCAGGAACCAGAGACTCACTGATGGGACAGGCCACTGCAGTATCCACCATCAGGATCATCCAAGCCTGTTTGTAGAAAACCGTGGCTCGTGCCACCTCCACTTCCAGACCATGTACCTGCAGAGAAAGCAACCACAAGAATATAGGATTAGATGCTGTAGTGAGATGTTGTGATCATGATCAAGCTGGTTACTAGATAAAGAAAGCTAGTGGCTAGGATGCTGGACTGGTATTTGAGAGCTAGGAACTTTCACAGGATGGTTTTGATAAATATTAAGTGGAAAGGAGCAGAGCCATGCATGCAACCACTGAAAGAAAGGTGGAGTATATATTCAACTAATAAATACTTTTTGTAAAACTCTGTCCAAAGCACCATAAAGTATCAAGAGACTAAGGGTGGGTCTACACTGGCCAAAATAGTCCAGGAGAAGAGTGGAGTATTCTGGTCCCAAAGCTGTCCCAATTTCCTCCTTACCTGGGCACTCTGGAGCAACACTGGTCTCTGTTCACACACGCATCCTGCTATGCCACCTGCCACCATGAGTTGTTCCCGCTGATGTCAAAAACAAGGCACTCACATGCTGGTGCCTTGTGGTGACCTCAGAGGCAGCAACATTCCTTGGCAACAACAGATGGCACAGCAGGATGCATTGTAAACAGCCTTCTGAAGGTTTTCTGGGAAGATCCAGACTAAATGGTGAACTGTTAAAAGCAGATTAAGGGAAGAATAGCCCAAATTTGCTGCAGAACTGGCCTAACCATATGAAGACAGTCTGCAGTTGAACCAGACCTTTAGCCCTGCACTGTATGACAAGAAGGGAGGAGGAAATTGGTTCATTTGGCCCATGTAGATGTGACTCAAAGCTGATATAAGAATTGTACACTCCACCCTATTTTCCTAGGCAGGCAAACCTAGACCAGGCCAGTATTGTCACTGACTAGCAGTGGAACTAATCAGTGACAAGAAATATTAGCACCTGTGTTCACACCAGCACAAACAAAAGTCATATTGGTTTGAGACTGACTCTGATCTTTGGAATCTATGGGCCTAGCAATTTTGTAGAGAGTTTGTTGTTAACTGATTCATGGTGACACAATTCCACACCTGCAGTTTTTTAATTGCCAAAAGTGAACTGTGCATGTGGATAAATTACTTTGAAGCAATATATATGGCCAAACGCAGGTGGACCAGTCCAGCTTCCTCTCCTCTCCCTTCTAAGCTAAGCTAAGTGGGTGCAAACTACTTTTGCACATTGAACTCCACATGCAGCAACTGAAGTAAACTGAGAATAAAGGGCAAAAGTGGGAGAAGTAAAGACAAACTGGGGCATTTTAAAGCAACTGAAAAAGTCGCAATGCAATGCCCATGGCTGGGAGGGGTCTTTTTTTGTTTGTTTGTTTTGTTTTGTTTTTTGAAGCCATCAATCCTTCCCACTCCTTACCATGGTGACTTCAGTCTGCTGGGTGCCATAGGGAGTGCGGAAGAGGACTCGGGTGGCTGTAGTGTTGACCCCATAGCCCAGGGCATGGGCCTGAGTAGCCATCATGTTCTGCAGGGAGCCATTCTGGAAATGGAAGACCACTTGCCACACCTGGTTCACAGCTCCCTGTGCCTGAAAAAGACAAACAGGCATGAAAATGAGTTGGGAAGTCCACTAAGAGGTCACTATTTCTGTTTCAGCCTTGCATCTTTTGGACAGGAATTCTAAAGAGACAACGCAACCAGATAGCATATTGAAGTCTGGGTCAATCAGTTATCAGAGCAGTAACCCTTTAAGTACAATCCAGCCTCATCTCCCTCACTTTCCTTGGTGATGGGAAACTGATGCAGGATTAAGAGGCCCAGTCAAAGAGCTGTATAAAACCCTGCTCAATGAATCAATTCTGCTGCCAAAACTACCTCAGAGGAGCCTGAATAGAGTAAACCAGGGAAGAGCAGCCTACTTACACTGGCTTTGCTCAAGATAGGCTTTCAGTGCTTTAAGCAAATAAACCCTTCTCTAATCAATGACTGGAGATAAGAGCAATTTGAAGGTGTTTTAAAATTTAAATACCCCAATCTTTTAAATATCTATAGATATCTTAAGAGCAAGATATTTAAAGCTGAATCCTTTAGATGTTTAAAGAGAAAATTTGCACACCAAGTGCCTTCTTAGCGCAGTAGGCAGCGCGTCAGTCTCATAATCTGAAGGTCCTGAGTTCGAGCCTCAGAGAGGGCATGACTTATTTTGTGGGGTAGTGGCTTGAGCACTGGACTACAGCACTGGAGACTAAGGCTTGAATCCCTGATCAGTCATGGAAACCTTGGACAAGTCACACTCTCTCATCCTCAGAAAAGCAAATGTGCTCTGAACAAATCTTGCCAAGAAAAACTCCCTAATAGGAGTTTCCATAGGTCAGAAATTATTTAAAGGCAAGCAGCAATAACAACAAAGTAGTTAAAACTTGAAATGGCTTTACAGTACTTTTATCTCAAATTGCTGAACAGAGATAAGAATGAATTTCTCTACTTAGTGGGCTAAAGCCCTCTCCATCCCCTTTAAAAGGTATTTTTAAAAAGACTATACAGACCAGTTTATAGTCCTTACCAAAGGCCACACTGCAACCCAGTCTTCATTCAGTGCCTCACTTGCTATTCCTGGGACAGCACGTCGGACAGAAACCTGTAAAAACATCCCATCTTCAAGGTCAAGATGGCTGAGAATTTGTCTCCATACAAGTATTTACTTCTGCGCTGCCACATTTAATGAAGTAGGGTTTTGGGAGACTTAGAACCGGGATAGTTAGCTTCTAGGGAGAGGCGGGGTGGGCTGTTTTCCTCTAGATCTGGAAGGAATTATGCCAACCAGATGTTAAGTGCAACTCCTAGCAGCCCTTGAATTATCATAGCCAAGGATGGGGAATGCTGGGAGCTGCAGTCCTCCTGCTTCCCGTGTATCACACACATGCATATCCTCCAACATTTCACAAATGAAAACTAGGTCACATGTTCCCAAGCAAGATCAGACTGTGATCAAGATGGCAAAGGTTATTAATGAGGAGGAGCACCCAAGCTAGGAGAGGCTGCAGCAGTTTGTTTATGCCTGAGCCTACTGGGAAGGGTAAGATTCCATTCCCTCCTCTCCCTCATGCAAAGTTACATGGGTGCAAACTCCTTTTGCACACTGGACTCCGCTTGCAGCAACTGAAGTAAACTGAGGATAAAGGGGAAAAGTGGGAAAGGGAGAGAGAAACTGGGGCTGCATCCACACTGGTGAAATAACCCGGTTTGGCACGGCTTTAATTGCCTTGGCTCAAGGCTATGGAATTCTGGGAGTTGGAGTATGTTGTGGGGTCCGGAGCGGAGCTCCGCTCTGGGCCCCACAACATACTCCAACTCCCAGAATTCCATAGCCTTGAGCCAAGGCAATTAAAGCCGTGCCAAACAGGGTTATTTCTCCAGTGTGGATGCAGCCTAAAACATTTTGAAAGCAACTGAAAAAGTGGGATGCCAGAGGATCAAGCAGGACTTGTTCCTCCCCAGTCAGGACAGTTGGAGGATATTATGCATGTGGTTTCCTTCTCTGCTCCACTCACCTCCATGTAGTTTTCCTCACAGACAATCTCACGAGGGCTCCACAGAGCATCAACACGGCATTTCATTGAGACATCATATGCAGCAGTTACATTGGCTGGGCTGGTCACTTCCACTTGGAGCCGGAGGCTGAAATCCTGGTCAAACTGGACAAAAAGAAAGTTCTATGTTGGCCCATTTTAGAGATTCAGCCTCACTCATATTAAAGGGCACCTCATGTGGACAAGAAACATGCTAGGCTGGGAACTATGTCGCTTCTCTGCAACGCTATGAAAAACTATTTTTAATGTTTTAAAGCCACAAACTCTGGTAGTAAGCTAATTCCTCATAATTTTGAAAAGGAAACAACTAAAACACAACAACAAGAAGAATCACCTAATACAAATAAGGTGCTGGGATTTAAAATTGTAGGCTATTGTTATATTTTGGTATGAAGCTTGTTTACTACCTCTTATTGGAAAGTGAGATTATACAGTGGAATAGAAAAAAATACAGAAGAGGTTTGATCAGATTCCAGTAATAAATTTCAGGCTTCCTTCAGCCTTCAGATTATTACTGAAATCTGATCATACTGTACTTCTGTATATTTTTCCTATACTGCTGTATAGTGTTTCTGTAAAACTGTGTAGTTTTATATTTAACGATGCTTCATAATTCTTGTATATAACAACCTTCTGCATGCATTGGTGAACTGAGAGATCACTTGATATATGGTGAATTACTTCCATATATATTGAGCTGGATACTGACTAAAATTATATAGAGAGTGGATTGCTTCTTATTTCTTTTGTTTGGAATTATTTGCTGGTATTTTTTGTTTTGTTTCACCTGTATTGTCTTGTTGGCAAGTGATGGAGATACTAAGGTCTTAGTATATTTGGCCTGTCAATAAAGTGTTAGATTGACAGGTTACCAGTGATATGGCCTTTTCAGTGCCAATCCAGGGAACAAAGTAGTTTGAGAATTGGTGGCTCATATCTTAAAGGAGCAGTTAAGCCCCAATAGCTTGACCAAACTCCCTCTCCTGATGATCTGGAAATAGTGAAAATTGGTCTGTTGCTATGGATCAATATTGATATGTGTATTGCATTGGATCACCTTGGAGGGCTGATAACACAGACTTAAGGAGTACCTGTATTTTTACCACTACTAAAAACTTTAAAAGGCCCACCCATGGAACTGAGTGAAGCTCAGCTTACCAAGTTGTGAACTGAACAGCCCAAGAATGACACTCTTATCTCAGGATTACCATACAAGTCAGTGGTTCTGGTGAAGCCACATTGGGCAGCCACATGCTCTGTCACAGGAATGCGTTGTCCAAGCTCATCTATGGAAAACAAATGGCAGGTAGGTTACCTGAACCTTGTTTAATTCTATAGGGCAAGAGATCAGACATACACACATGTTGTCTGTCCGCCAATCTGCCCTCCCTGGGGACCACTGGAGAATACCAGGTGCTTTCGGTTATGTTTCAAAGGAAGGCAATGACAAACCATTTCTGAGAGTCCTTGCCTAAGAAAGCCCTATGAAATTTGCGAGGTCACCATGTTGACACAAAACTTGAAGGTACTGTATGTACACACACTACCCTCGACTTTTCTTAAAAGAAAAAAAAAGAGCCCTTGAACTAGGGTGGTTTCCATTGCAGAAATCCAGTAGCACTATATCATGGATCAGGTACAGGTCAGTTGAATCTACTGGGAGTTGCAGTTCAGTATCATCTAAAGTATCACACTTTGCCCATATTTTGCTGTCATTGTTGTCGACCTTCAAGTTATTTCCAACTTTTGGCAACCCTATCATGTTTTGGGGGGTGGGGGGCAGGATTTGTTTGCCATTGCCTTTGTCTGGGACTGAGAGAGTGTGACTTGCCAAGATCACCCAATGGATTTCCGTGGCTGCGCTGGTCTTCCAGAATCCTGGTCCAACACTCAAACCAATGCACCACACTACACCATCACAAGTTCTAGGGAGCAAAGTTGGCTTTTAAATGCACGGCTACTACTATTCCCAACAAGAACTTTACAATGGGCCTCACTCCAGCAGCTCAAAATCACGTTTCCCAGTTTTCTTCTTGTGCCACTAATCAGCATGGAAATAAGTAGGAGTGCCACTGAGCATCTAATTATTAGTTTTCATATTACTGAAAAATTAGATCCACCTTCCACATACCCTAAACACCTTCCCTTCCCTTTCAAAGGAGACTGTCATACTTACTGAAGACACTGTAAGTCCATGTGTTCTGTCCCAAGGCAGTTTTGTCAATCCATATCCAGAAGTAACGGCCTCGACATTCGGTCTGTGTAACACCTTCCAGAAAAGGAAAAGACCCAAACAGAGATTTCAAGTGTTTTCCAACCCTTGCTATTATTCCACTTCAACTGCCATAGTCCCATCCTCTGGAATGCTGTAATTCGGGGATGTACTGGAGCACTCTGGCTGACAGTCCTAAATGCTCTTGGTTCAGAGGGGCTGAAAAACATGGCAAAATATCCCCCTCAAACACTAGAGGGGGGTTAGGCATATTCTCAGGGCATTTTTGTGATGCAGCTTTTCAAGGTCTCTGGGCAATGCAGGGCTCTAGCTTCCAACAACTGTCCGCCTTGGCTCTATACGCTAATCTTGCTAGAGGTAACCAAACCAGTTTGAAAATTGATCAAGTCTGCTTGCAGCTCTGACATAGCTCACTCCCATGCTATGCAGATATACCTAGAGATGGGGACTGGGAAGGATAGACACCCACCCAATTTCCTTCCTTATTCCCAGTATAAAGTCCCCCTGAAAGAAGGCTCACCTGAAGGAAAGGGTATCGATGATACCTCCCGTGACAGAAGCACAACCAGCAGGGCTAAGCTGTATGGAGAAAGCAGAGAAGAAAGTTAATGGGAATGCAAGAAATAAATAATCCCACAAGCACCTTGGCAGTACAAACACAGGACCAAAACAAATCCCTAATAATTTGCTGTGCAAATGACTAAATACCCTGAAGGCACCTATCTGATCTTGGAAGCGAAGTGGAATCAGCCCTGGTTAGTACATGGATAGGGGAAGTCCAAGTGCTGTAGAATATATTTCAGAGGATGGTAATGGTAAACGACTTCTGAATACTCCTTGCCTAATAAAATCCTATGAAATGTGAACATATAGTTGAAGGCACATACACAAAGATGATTTTGTCTTGGGTCAGCCCTGGCTCTTTGACCACTGCGCATACTGGATCCTCATTAGGCTGTTTTGTTTGTTTTTAAGATCCCCCAATTTTTACGTTTTGGACTGCGGTTGGAAGTTCTTGGAGGATCCTGTGATACTATCTCTATTTGTGTGGGTTTGTGCCACATCAACTGGATAGGAGAATGAGCCTAGTATTAATACATCCAGTAGAGTCTCGTTTATCCAACATTCTGGGTTATCCAACGTTGAGGCTGCTGTGATTTCATTTTCTGTGATTTTTAAAAATTTTCTGTGATTTTTTTACATTTTCAGAGGAGTGAACTGTTTATACCATACATCACAACACTGATCAGTGATTTCTTTACATTTGCTGTTACTGCAATAAAACTTCAATACGTTTGCAATTCATAGTGATTTCCCAAGGCTTTTCTTGGACCCTTCGGATTATCCGACATTTTCAGCTATCCGACCATCAGCCAGTCCAGTTTATGTCGGATAATCGAGACTATACTGTATTAGGAATGGACAAAATACATTCCTCCAGATGTTGGAATGTAATTCCCATCATTCCTCAGCAACAACAACAACAAAACCTATCCTGAGTGGGATTGATGAGAGTTTGGGTGTCTTCATATCGCCTGTTGACTTATGAATTTCATAGGGTTTTTTTTGGACAATGAATGCTCACAGATGGTTTGCCAGTTCCTTCCTCTGAAATATAGCCTACAGCACCTGGCAGTCACTGGCTGTCTCCCATCCAAGGGCTAACTAAGGCCTCGAACATTGGACAGGAGCTGGTGCTTTTGGGGTACAGTATTACGCCCATACACCAGACATTTTATTAGATGCAGCACGCTTTTCACAGTGGCTTATTGACCAACTCTCCCAGAGCAGTAACCTCCATGTATATTGGATTACTTTCAGTACTTCCAACCAACATTGAAGGATAGGGATGATAGGAGATGGGGATGATAGAAGCTAGCTTCACCAAACCTCAGCGGAGTGTTCAAAAAGGTCCAGAAGTATGATTTAGCAGGAAAACATTCAGATGTCACAAAATAATTACCTGACACTCAGAGATGAGGAACGTTTTACCTTCTGGATTGTTTGGGCTTCATCTCCTATAACCTCCCTTACCATTAGCAATGCTGCCTGGGATTGAAAGAAAATGAAGTCCAAAATATCGGGGGGGGGGGGGGGCACAAACATTTCACCCACACCTGCCATAGTTCAAGCAGTTGGGACAAACTTTTAGGGTATACACACTAAAGCCACATTCTTAGATTTTTTGCTCTAAAATGCAGGGCACTTCAATTGTTAAAGCAATGATAATAATTTTGAAAAATAAAAAACAAGGCACACTTACCCTGCAAAGACAAGGGAACACATATCAGGACTTGTAGGTTTTTTTCTTGAAATAATTTTCAGTTCATCTAAGAAAAACGCCTCAAGACCACAGTTTCTCACTTTCAGGAGAGGCAACGGTTTTATATCCTGCTGTCATTGTTTCCAGATAGCATTCTCACCTGCTGCCAATCGCTCATCAGAGGAAGAGTTTGTTGCCTGGGATTTTATAGGTACTGAACTGGTCCTACTTTAATGTTTTT
The DNA here is from genome assembly GCA_034509955.1 of Urosaurus nigricauda. NCBI lineage: Eukaryota > Metazoa > Chordata > Lepidosauria > Squamata > Phrynosomatidae > Urosaurus > Urosaurus nigricauda. The sequence goes on from JAOEGL010000006.1 coordinate 6,963,648, forward strand.
TTAGTCACGTTGATGCCATGAATCCAGGGAGGTCTGGAAGCAAAGGAAACAAATAATGAGGCTTCAATGCGTATATATTTTATAAAAAGCCAGTTTGGCATAACATGCTGCATCATGCAGGACAAAGAATTTGTATTATCAAAATACCACTCCCTGGCAAGGCTCTGCTGTATCTTTAACAGGCAGAAATCCATCAGGTTGAGCTTCCTCTTTCATCCAGATACTATCCAAAAGCAATTCTACTGCAATATTTCTGTTAATTTGGTGGCTTGGAGCCTACTGAAAAACAAAGTCAGCGACTATCTTACTTTTACAGGGAAAAAAGACAAGCCTATCACACAGTTATCTTGGCAGGACTTGTTCCATGGTTGTTGTTGGGTGTTTTGCCAGTGCCTCCCTCTGAGGCTGAGAGAGTGTGACCTGCCTAAGGTGGGTTTCCATGGCTGAGTGGGGATTTGAACCTTGGCCGGTTGAGCGTAGGACTATAACTTTGCAGATGGAAGCCCGCTGCATGAGTTACACACTCTCAGCCCCAGAAAACTCCCATTTGCTGTAAACTTAAAGGCACACGACCAAAAGGCGAACCTCTCATAGGCTTTTCTTGGCAGGATTGGCTCAGATGAGGTTTGCCATTGCCTTCCTCTGAGAAATGCTCCTTAGAGAATATAGAGCAGCAACTTTTAACTAAATTCAGCCTAGCCACCTTGTGTTGAGCCGAACCCTGTTCTCTAACTAAATCATACACCTGAAGCTTTTTGGAATATTCCAATGAGGTTTGGTGGAGCTAGCTTCCCCTAATTAGGATACTTGAGGTGTGTTGGACTGTATCTCCCATCATCCCCATCCAACAATGTTGGTTGCTGCTGAAAGTAATCCAATATAGACACAGCGTTCTGGGAAAGAAGGTAAATCAATAAGCCATTGTGAAAAGGATGCTGCACTAGATAAAACCTCTGGTGTATGGCCCTAAATATCCCAAAAGCACCAGATCCTGTCTGATCTTGGAAGCTAAGCAGAGTCAGCCCTGGTTAGTACCTGGATGGGACACCTGAATCCAGCGTCTGAACATAGGCAGAGTGCCTTTTCCTAAGCAATTATATAGTCCATTGTCCCGTACTTTGCTCTTAAGAAGATGCCCAGATAGTGTGGGATACAATCACCATTATTCTTAGCCTGCCAAGGGATGGGGGATGATGGGAGTTGTGCTCCAACATGGTTCTTCATCCCTAGCCCCGAGTGCAGTTTCCAGGCAGATCTGATGCCTCTTCATCTTTCCTTTCTTGGGAATTAAATGATTTTATAAAGCTTGCTAGTGGGGAAAACAGCTGGGCTTTGAATGCTGGCGCAAAAGCCCGACATCCAATAGGTATAGGCTGCGTTCACACTGGAGAAATAAACCGGTTTAAGTGCCATGGGTCAATGCTGTGAAATTCTGGGAATTGTAGTTTGTTGTGGGGCCCAGAGCGGAGCAGAGCTCCGCTCTGGGCCCACAACAAACTACAATTCCCAGAATTTCACAGCATTGACCCATGGCACTTAAACCGGTTTATTTCTCCAGTGTGAACGCAGCCATAGTTTCCATCAGTGTCACAATGAATGGAGCAAAAGGGCAATCTGTGAAGTTTGGAGAATGTTGTAGTGTGATAAGTATTTATTCTTTAACTGATGCATTGCATCTCTAGACCTCTGGTCAGCATACACTTGCAGACTGATGTATATTTATACACTGGTTTATACACTGAATTTATACACTGGTGGACAGATATTCAAAGGAAGTATTAAGCTAAAAACAGAGACAAAACCACAGCATCAGTACAAGTGGGTTTCTGTAAAGTAAAAGGAAGAGAGGAGAAATCAAGGAAGAGACAATGCCTAAGTTTAAAATCATGGATATGGAATTATATTTAATATCATTCGTTGAAGCAGTCCCTCTTTTTTTCCTCCTCCTCCTGTGAAACAAAGTATTATCAGAGTATATTTTTATATAAAATAGGAAAAAACAATAACCGGGGTTGGTAGAATATGGTGCAAAAATATATAAAACTTCCGAATCACAGAGAACGCTTTTCTAAGCAGGGATAACAAAGGGCCGCATCTGCACTGTAGAAATAATGCAGCTTGACACCACTTTAAATGTTGTAGCTCCACTTTATGGGATACTGGTCTGGGATTTATAGTTTTTCAAGGTCTTGAGGCTTCCCTGCCAAAAGAAGGCTGGTGCCTCACCAAACTACAAATTCCAGGGTTATGTAGGATGGAGATGCAGCAGTTAAAGCAGTATCAAACTGCATGGTTTTCTACAGTGTAGATGCGCCCATAGCCCACAATTTTGTAAAAAAAAAAAAGCAGATAAAGCGGTATCAAACCACATTATTTTCTACAGTGTAGATGCACAGAGTCCACATTTTAGTAAAAATGCAGTCAAAGTGGTATCAAAATGTGTTATTTCTACAATGCAGAGGCACCAGGTCCACAATTGAATTTTAAAAAATGTAGTTAAAGTGGTATCAAACTTCATTATTTCTAAAGCATAGATGCACCCAGTCCACAATTTATTTTAAAAATGAAGTTAAAGTGGTATCAAACTGCGTTATTTCTAGTGCAGATGCACCCATTGTGTATAATTTAGAAAAATGCAGTAAAGGTGGTATCAAACTTAATTATCTCTAAAGTGTAGGTGCATCCAGTCCACAATTTAATTAAAAAATGCAGTTAAAGCGGTACCAAACTGCGTTATTTCTAGTGTAGATGCACCCCATTGTCCACAATTTAGTAAAAATGCAGTTAAACTGGCATCAAATTGCATTATTTCTACAACGTAGAGGCATCAGGCCCGCAATTTAGTAAAAAATGACGTTAAAGCGGTATGAAACCGCATTGTTCCTGCAGTGCAGACACTAGTGCAACACCCTACTAGGCGTCATCATTCCCGCGCTTGCAAAAATAGTCAATTGAACATTCCGATTGGACGAGGCCCCTGTCAATCAAGAGTATCTCCCGCCGCCGCCGCTGCCGCAGCCATCGAATTCTCGGATAGAACGTTCAGCAAGATCAAAGAGGAGGCCTCTTAGTTTCTGATTGGTCGGTTTTGTAAACATAAAGTTCGGGCTCACGGTGGGTGGTCTGGGCAGGGAGGGAGTGGCTTAAAGGGGAAGGAGCTGCCTCTGCTCCAGTCCTGGACTCAAGGTGAGGCTCTGCTGGGAAAGGGCTGGGATAGGAATATACCTTTGCAAGGGATTGGTTAATTAGGTTCCTGGAGGGAGGAAAGGGGTCTCCCTGTTTCTCTGGTTCCAGACCTTCCAGGTGACACAAGACTCTTCAGACAAAAAGGTAACAAAGAGTCCTGTGTTACCTGGAAGGTTGCAGTGTGATCCCCAAACTCTGCTTTTTAAGGGATTTTGGACTCCAGCTCCCAGAATCCCAGACTATTGGCCAACATGACTGAGGCTTCTGGGAGCTGAAGTCCAAAATCCCTTAAAGGGCACAGTTTGAAGACCACTGTGTCACAGCATGAGCTTTTTTTGCAAACTTTAGATCACTAAATAATAATAATGATAATGATAATGTTTATTTATATCCCGTCTGTTCCTGTAGGATTGAGGCAGCTTACAATCACAATAAAATAGCATACAATAATAAATCTAATACACAAATAAAACACAATACTGTACAACATACACAATACACAATAAACATGCACAATACATGATAAAACACAATCTGATAAATTCATATACTTATAGATAAAATTCCCCTCCCTTATCTCCTTACATATATAACATAATTTCTAATATAACAATAATAGAATATAAAATAAATCGTTAAAACCCATTAATTAAAAACGACCGAGACAGGAAGAAGCAGGTATGTTAAATAGCCGATAAGGGAGTGATGACAATGATGGCCAATATCATTGGGGTGACCAAGTGTATTTATTCAGGGAAGGCCTGCTGGACGAGATCCGCCTTGATGGCCTTTTTAAAGCCACCAAGTGCAGGGATGTGTTGGATCTAATCCGAGAGGCCGTTCCATAGTTTGGGAGCGGAAGATGAAAAGGCCCTTTGGGTGCCAGCATTCCCTGTCCATTCCACAAACACCTGGACAACTTCCCAGTGAAGTGGATCACTAAATAAATAAACACAAATCTTCCTTGCATATCCTCCCACCCTAAAGCCTCGCCATTCTGCCATGCAGGGACTCTCCATCAAAGCATCCCTGACAGATGGCCATCCAGCCTCTGCTTAAACAGCCCCCAAAGAAGGAGACTCCACTAAATTACAAGGTAGCATCTTCCACTGTCGAACAGTCCTTACTGTTAGAAAGTTCATCCTAATATTGAGGTGGAATCTCTTTCCTGGAGCTTGCATCCATTGTTCCGGGTCCTGTTCTCTGGAGCAGCAGAAAACAAGCTTGCTCCCTCCTCAATGTGACATCCCTTCAAATACTTAAAGAGGGCGATCATATCACCTCTTAACCTTCTCTTCTCCAGGCTAAACATCCCCAGCTCCCTAAGGCGTTCTTCATAGGGCATGGTTTCCAGACCCTTCACCATTTTAGTTGCCCTCCTTTGGACCCGCTCCAGTTTCTCCACATCCTTTTTGAATTGTGGTGCCCAGAACTGGACACAGTATTCCAGGTCGGGCCTGACCAAAACAGTATAGAATGGCACTATTACTTCCCTTGATCTAGACACTATACTTCTATTGATGCAGCCTAAAACTGCATTGGCCTTTTTAGCTGCCGCATAGCACTGTTGACTCATGTTCAACTTGTGGTCTGCTTGGATCCTGGTCATGAAAACCTTTGACTTACCTTTTTGCTTTCGTTGTAGGCCAAGGCCATGGGCGATGAGATAAACCAGCAGCAGGAGGCACACCAGCTCTTTGGAGGAGCGTTTTCTGCTTGCCTTCCTCCGGGCAGCATTGATGTCAGGTATGCCAGCCCTTCAGAGAACATAAGAACACAAGAAAAGGGAACATACCTGGGCCAGTATTCTGTCTGCATAATAACCCACCATCAGGCTATGGATGCAAGCATTTTCTATTGGTTTCCCAACAACTAGTTTACAGAAGCACAGTGCCCCTGATCCTGGAGGTGATACGTAACTACGCTGACACACATACATTAATAGATTTATTTGCTTATTGCAATACAGGTTGACTCTCCTTATCTGAAATGCTTGGGAACAGAGGTGTTTTGGATTTTGAATCCTCTTTTTGGATTTTCAAAAATGTTGCATGTACATAAGGAAATATCTTAGAGATGGGACCCAAGTCTAAACACAAAAATCATTTACGTTTCATATACAGTCAGCCCTCTCTATCCACTGATTTTTTTTTTAAATTCACGCCTCAAACCATCCACCGATTGAAAATATTCAAAATAAATATAAATTCCAGTAAGCAAACCTTGATTTTGCCATTTCATGTAAGGGAAACCACTTTACTATGCCACTGTATTTAATGGGACTTGAGCATCCATGGATTTTGGCATCCGTAGCGGGCCCTGAAACCAAATCCCAGTGGATACCAAGGACTCACTATACACTATGCACAGCATTGTTGTGTGTGTTCAAATCCTTTTTGACTTATGGTGACCCTAATCATAGAATCTATCATAGGGGTAGTTTTTTGCAAGTTCTTTCAGTGGCTGGGTTTGCCATTACCATCCTCTGAGGCTGAGAGAATGTGACTTGCCCAAGGTCACCCAGTGGTTTTCCATGGCTGAGTGGGGCTTCAAAGCCTGGTCTCGAGTCATAGTCCAACTCTTAATATGTTGGCTCTTTTAATGGATTGTGTTGTCAACTGCTGTCAAGTCAGCTTTAATTTATGGCAGTCCTAAAAATGAGGGAGCTCCAAATTATCCTGCCATCAACTGAGCTGTGGCTTCTTTGAGTGAATCTGTCCATCTGGAATTTGGTCTTCGTCTTTTCCTACTGCCGTCTACTTTGCTAAGCATTATTTTCTTTTCTAGTGAGCCATGCCTTCTCATGATGTGTCCAAAGCACAGCACTTTCAGTTTTGTTATCTTGACTTCTAGGGAGAGTTCAGGTTTGATTTGCTCTAGGACTTATTTATTGATGGCTCTTTAAGGGGCCCAAAAAAAGTCACGCCTGAACAGGGACTTGAACCCTGGACCCTCAGATTAAAAGTCTGATGCTCTACCGACTGAGCTATCCAGGCTCTTGTTGGTTTACCTGGACTTGCATGAGTAGCAAGATCCTTGCCAAGAAAAACACTATGATACATTTGCCTAAGGATCACAATAATTCAGAAGTGGCTTGAAGGCACACAACAACGACAACAAATACTGTGCTTTTAATCTTATTAGCATGACCTCTTCGTTGTTTCATGAAACCAGGGGTGGGCATTGTGCTGCCCTCCAGATGTTGTGGGACTGCAATTCCCAGCATCCAGAATAGCGAGTGGGGAGAAATGATGGGCATTGCAGTCCACCCCCATCCGGTAATGTGATTTGTCCCACTGTCATAGACACTTGCAACTAATTTCTTTCTCTCGCAGTGAGATGCGTCAGGTACCTGACAACCAAGAAGTCTTTGTTCATCCCTGTACGGACCAAAGCATCATCATAGAACTGCTGGAATATCAGGCGGGTGTGCCAGACGAAAACGCTGCCAGGTGGGTGGTAGGAAGCATCTTCTTTTTGCTGCTAAGCGTATTGGCACAGAGGCTCACACTTTGTCAAAAAATCCAAACCTTTTTATTTAGACTTTCTCATTTTAATTTAAACAAGCGTTGGGCACTTAACTTGTTGCAGAGTGTGTTTTTAATGGAAAGGGTGTGCTATCATTTATATCTTTTAATGTTAGGTTTTTAAAATTGTTTTGCACCTTTACAATCGATGGTGTTTTAATATGAGAGGTTGAGAGCTTTTTATCGTTGGGTTGTTGTAATGTTAGAACAGTAGTAAACTGTCTTGGGTCTTAATGTTGGGAGAAAGATGGGATAAAATAAAATAAAATAAAATAAATGAGCCAGTGTGGTTTAATGGTTTGTGGGCTGGACTACAACTCATGACCAGGATTCAAATCCCCACTGAGCCATGAAACCCACTGGGCAACCTTGGGCAAGTCACACTCTCTCAGCCTCAGAGGATAGCAATGGCAAATGCCCTCTGGAGAAATTTGCCAAGATAACCCTATGGTAGGTTCACCTTAGAGTTGCCATAAGTTGAAAACAACTTGAAGGCACACAACAACATGTAATATATAAATACTGTACATATAAAAATATAAATACATCAAGCCCTCACCCCACCCCATCCCAATCTTAAATGTGGCAATGAGGGGGGAAAATAAACTCTTCATATGATCCGAGACTTTTTTGTTCATTGCACTTAATCATGAAAAGAGTTTTATGCTGGCTGGTATATTCTGGGAGTTGTCATCCAAAAAAGTAACTTTCTCAAAGCTTTTTGATGAATTTCCATAGCTCAAGGCCGGCTGACTTGTGGTGTCCTAGATGTGGTAGGGCTATAGATCCCATCTTTCCCCAACTATGGACCATGCTGGCTAGTGCTGGTTTCCAATGACATCTGATAGGTTACAGGTTCTGTGTATCTGATATAGGTGCCCAGATGAGTCCAAGGGTGTTTGGCATATCATCAGCAAAGGGGATGTAGCTCAGTGGTAGAGCGCATGCTTTGCATGTATGAGGTCCTGGGTTCGATCCCCAGCATCTCCACTCTTTTTTCCACATTTTCTTTGCTCTGTTGGCAAATCATAAAGACAAGATCTCAGGGCAGGAATTGGACACAGCCACCCAGGCTATTGGTGATGTGCTGCATGATAAGACTTAGAGCAGGGTGACCAGGCATCTTCCTTTTCCAGGACATGTCCGACATTTCAGCCTTCTGTCTAGGAGGAATTCAAAAATGTCCTCCATTTTGAACACGGCAAAGGAGCATAAATTTATATTTTTACATGTGTTTTTTAGCTTTTATTTTATAATGTCCTACATTTTGCAGTGCCTTGTCCTCTTTTGCAGTGAGGACATCTGGTCACCCTGACTTAGACATGATAGAATTAGGATACATTCTATCAGGAATACATTACGGCTACAATCCTGTTAGTGACATACACCGGAGTAAACAGACTGTTGTGAGCCAGCGTGTCGTACTGGTTTGAGTGTTGGACTATGACTCTGGAGACCAAGTCACAAAAGGATCTTGTAGCACCTTTGAGACTTACCAAGTGAAAGAAGTTGCAGCATTAACTTTCGTAGACTTGGTCTACTTCCTCAGATGAAAGATCTTTAGATTAGGATTTGATTTCCTGTTTGGCCATGGAAACTCACTGGGTGATCTTGAGCAAGTCACATACTCTGGGCTCCAGAAATCCCTGCAATAGGGTTCCCATAAGTTGGAAATCACTTGACAGCACACACAACAACAACAGCAACAACAACTACAACAACAACAACATACTGTTACTGTACAGTATATTCTTGTGGAAGCATTGTAGAAGGATGTATTCTGTGCCTTCTTTTGTAATGCCTCTTGCTCCAGGTGCACCACCGTAGTTGAGAGGCTTCCAAGGTTTGGATCATGTTTTGGGTCCAGGATACCTATGGGATCGTCTCCTCCCATATAATCTGCCCCATTCACTCTGATCCTCTGGGACACATTTATTTCAACCGTCCAGAACTAGATAGGCAACTGTCACTAAAAGGACCATCAGCCACCCCTAGCCTGTGGAATGACCTGCCAGGAGAGATTCAGAGAGCTAAACATGCTGTCTGAATTCAAAACAGTATTAAATACATATCTCTTCTGACAGGCCTGCCCAGTCGATTTTAAACTGTGATTTTAAATTTGGCATATTTTAAATTTCATGTTGGATAATTTTAATGGGTCCTGTGTTTATGTGTTTTAATTTGATGCGTTTCAATGGTTTAATGTGTTTTGATCTATGTCGTACCCTTCCTTGAGTCTTGGGAAGAGGTGGGCATGAAATAAATGTTGTTGTTTGTTGTGATGTGTCTTCAAGCCATTTTTGAGTTATGTTGACCTATCATGGGGTTTTCTTGACAAGATTTCTTCAGAGGGAATTTGCCACCACCTTCCCCTGAGGCAGAGAGAGTGTGACTTGCCTGAGGTCACCAACTGGGTTTCATGGGCAAGATGATAATCAAACTCTGGCATTCCAAGTTATAGTCCAACTCTGTTGTCCATGCTGGCTCTCCAGTAATGAGATGATGATGATGTGTCCTATGCCAATAACAACAATAATAATAATTGTTATTAATAATAATAACAACAACAATTAGTATTATTTTATATCTCCATGAGCTCAGCATTATTAACATTTAAATAATGGCCACACATACCACAAACATGATGAAATTTCCCACCTCCACTCTTTATGGTGTGGGGCATTTTGGATCACTTTAAAAAAGCAAAACATCAGAGGTGCGGGTGCTGCAAAAATGTGGTTTCTGATTTTCGGCTGCTGCCCATGGCTGGCCTTAGAGTGCGTAAGGAACCCAAGCGCCAGTTCAGGATCCAGCTCCTTTACTCCTTTAAGAACTAACAAATAGATCTGGAATTCTTTTTTTTAAATGTAACCTAAAACTGGAATTCAGTTACAGTACCTCTTTAGGGGGAGGCAGCAGAGTGCCAGAAAGTGAATGTCCACACATCAGTGATGAAGCATTTGGCAGAAGGATGAAAAAAGGAAAAAATCAAGAGGGGGATGTAGCTCAGTGGTAGAGCGCATGCTTCGCATGTATGAGGTCCTGGGTTCAATCCCCAGCATCTCCAGGAGGTCTTTTGTGGCCATGAAAAATGAACATAGCAATACAGTTCTGTCTTTTGGCTGATGTTCAGGCACTTTTACGCACTGTTTAATTGCATCCCCCACATGTATTTTTCAATGGAGGCAAATAACATTTTCTTTGTTCTTTGTCTGCATAGGTGGAACATTTTATATGGGATCACAATTTGGATCAAAAAAACAGCCCTAAATGGGATTTGCTGCATTTACCGAATTGTGAAAATGAGAAAGGCACAATTGAGTGACACTACAGCCCTCTGTGTGTTACTTGGAAATAAGCATGATGTTCCATGGAGCTTACTCCAAAGTAGAAAGAGTTACTTTTTAGGGCCCAGAATCTTGCAGCCCAGTGGCCAGTGGCCCTGTTGGCTAGCAGGTTCTTGGAGATGTAGTCAAAAAGGACATTTCCTATGCCTTGTCTAAAGTAAATGTGTCCAGCGTTGCATCATGAAAGGTCTGTAAAATGCTCTTGAAGTGCAAGGAAGAAAGTAGAATGGCCTCTTTTAAAAACCCACTAGCCATTTCTGACCAACAAGAGACCAGGCTGGCTTTGCAGCACAAGGGGATGTAGCTCAGTGGTAGAGCGCATGCTTTGCATGTATGAGGCCCTGGGTTCGATCCCCAGCATCTCCAGCTTTTGAAACTGTCCCCTGCAGACACTGGCTGAAGGGCTATACAGCCTTGGCTGTCTTGCAGGTTATATGATTGTTTGTCCTCGCCACCAAAATACATTAAACCACCTTGTTTTTTTAAAGTTTAAACATTATGTGCAGAAGCATGGAACTTGTTTTAAAGGAGAATTCCTTGGAAGCCACCAGGAAACACAGTTTCCCTTTAAAACAACCTGGATGTTCCCCATGCATCTTGTTTTTAGTAGTAACAAGATCATGATGATGACGATGATACCCAGTTTTGACGATACACAACTTGTGAGAGATGCATGCAATGGAGGTTTCCAGCAGAAGGGCAACACTGATCTTAGACTTGTCGAAGTTGCCTGCCCCTGTTTTGTCTGATAGAATTAAACTTCAGTGGGATTAGCATTAACTAGAAATAGACCAATGCAAAATAATAATAATAATATTAATAATTTTTAAATGGTTCATAATCTGGTCTTGGTTGATATGACCCTTTGCTCATGTTTCTTTTTTCTTTCTTTCCAAAATTCTCCTCCTGCTTTGGTAAATGACAGATCCCACATTCTAGGAATTTCCTTTTTCAAAAGCTGGGTCTTAAAAACTAGCATTGCCTCCCTGAGCTGGAAGCAGAACGGTGCCTGGAGACATCACCGTGAAGCACAAAGCCCAGGAAGGGGATATAGCTCAGTGGTAGAGCGCATGCTTTGCATGTATGAGGTCCTGGGTTCGATCCCCAGTATCTCCAGGCTTTTATTGCAGCCTCATGGGCAACTGCACTGCAGCCTTTGTCTCACAAACATCTGTTTGACCTTTTCTTTCCTTCTGCTGTGCTGAAAGAGGGTTAAAATGCAGCCCAGGAGAAGCTGTTTTTTTCCCCAAGCAGGAAGTAAATCAGAAGTTGACTAACTTTGAGATCATTTCATATTTTTCAAAAGGCCTCTCCTTAGCCCAAGTCATCCCGAGATTGTGCAAAAATGTGACAAAACTGTCCCCCCATATAGCCATGGGGGAGATCAGAAAGCATTTAGGGTCACATTTTTTGAGGAGCAGAATGTGGCATGTGTCCATCTGATCTGTCTGAGGTCCCCAGAGCCCAGTGTCCCCCACACAGCCCTTGACACATTAGGGCTTCACAGATGCATGCGTGAAAACTGTTAATGTGGTATAGATAGAGGAAGGAGGCCTTTTAAAAACTAAGTTTGTGTTATAGGCCAGTGTTACCGGTGGTTCATGGTCCACAAGCCAGTAGCTCCAGTCCCTGACAAGTTTCCATGAACGTAAGATACGGAGCCAATAAGCACAAATATGGTACCCGTCCCTGGCACGTTGGAAAAAAAAATCTTTTTTAAAAAATTGCCCATTTCCTACATTGGATAGCTTGAGATGCACTGTTCGAGACAGCAGCTCAAAGACAGGAAGAGGAAATGCAAAACCCAGTTATTTTTAAAAGCCGTAATCCAAAAAATAAAAATAAGGATTTTCCCCATGTGCGAGATGTAGTTCAGTGGTAGAACGAGTGTTTTATATGTATGAGATGCAGTGACTGTGGGATGCTCCTGAAAGTGGTTCAGATTATGAAAATCTGAATGATGCACAGCACATTAAACAGAGTGGGCTTTGGTAGCATTTGGGAAAGTTTATTTTTTGGAACAGTCACTCCCAGCATCCTTGGACCACTCCCTTTTTTAGTTTCTCTCTCCATGACTGAGGTCAGTGTGGTCTCTCTTTTCTTTCAAACCAACTCTTCCTTATTCCTGCCAGGTACCACTTTGAGGACTTGGCTGATGCTTCTGCCACCACTGAGATCTTGAGCCAAGAACTATTTATGCCGCATCTCTTGGCCCTGGAAGGCTGTAGCAGTGCCTGGCAGCTCACTGCCCGCCAGCTGGTAGCTAAATTCAATGAGGAGGTAGGTGGTTTATCAAGGGTGCCAGGCAGATGATCATCTTGGAACTGGCATCGGAGAGCCTCTCATAATTGGGGTGGGACTTGCTCAGGGCTCTTGAAAGTGGACGCTGGTTCCAACCCTAACATCTTCCTATACTCTTCCCTCCTCTTGGTCAGTAGGGTGTCAGGTTTTTAACCCATGAGTTTGCGGTCTAGTCTGCATTTCAGAAATTGACACCACTTTATCTGCCCTGGCTCATTGCTATGGAATTCTGGGATTTGTAGTTTTATGAGATATTTAGCCCTCTTTGTCAGAGACCTCTGGTGCCACAACAAACAACGAATCCCAGGATTCCAGAGGATGGAGCCATGGCAGTTAAAGCAATGTCAAACTGCATTATTTCTGCAGTGCAGATTAGATCTCGGTTGAGGCGAATTTAGGTCTTGTCTAATTTGGGGGAAAGGCTAAATCAATGCCAGAGCCCATGTTTTATAGGCAAAAAATCCCCATTTTCAATCTCTGGCATTTCCAGTTAGGGCTGGGCAGGACTACCATCTATAACCCTGGATAGACCCTGGCAGCCATTGCTGAATATTGATGGGCAAATTGTAGATCTGGATTTACTGTTAAGATATTTGGCAGGACCTTGGCAAAGATTTTTTTGCCAAAAATGCTGTTTGATGCTAAAGGTCCAGAGGATGCTTCCTTTCCGCCAGCTGCCCAATGGTGCCCCATCATGGTCAGTCAATTCTGTTTGTAGTGAATGGACAGAGCGGCACTTAGGCACTGTTGAGCAGTCGATGGGAGAGCACTACGCAAGTACTTGATATCTCCTTGTGCAACATACAAGAAAGTGTTTATCCTTAGTTATGACAGTGTAAATCACTAAGAGAATTCCAGCCCACAACTCTCAATGTTTCACAACAGCAACAACAAAATGATTGCCATCCCCCTAACCATGTTTAAGTTATGCACCTGAACCTTTCGTGTAATAATTGAAAAAATTTTCTGGCTTCAAATTCATTCAAAAAACAATACCCAGAAGGTTGTCCTGCTGAACTCCAGTATCAGTCATCCATAGGACCAGTATTCAGAGAGGATGGGAGTTGTAGTACACATGGAGGAGACATAGAGCCACCCCCCACCCCCGAACTATAATCAGGGTGTCCCTTTTCCCTTTCTTTGCTTCCCTTAAGATGGAGCCCAAAGACATTCGTTTACAAAACTGATCAGATGTTTTTTTCATACAGTGTGTGTAATTATTTCAGGTGCTTCTTCTAGGAAATAGTATTTTTCTGTTAATTTGGGGTACTTTTGCAATGTTTTGTCACCTCTTATTACCTGAAAGAGTGTCTGTCCCCCGCCCCACTGTGCACCCTTTTATAAAAGGGAAAAAAAGATTTCTACCCTCATGATTTCACAGCCACAATATCAAGGCTAGTGGGGGCGGGGGGCTCTTTAATTTCTCCTCCAAAGGACAGACATTTCCAAGAACTTCATTTAGTTCCCTTTTTCCTCGCAGGCCAAAAATGAAGTAACCCTGCATTTGACACTGCTGCGCCTACCTCAGTATGGAACAGACCTGCTTCTTACCTTCAACAATCCCACATGGATCCAGTAAGTATATCTTAAAACAGAGGCTGGGGGGTGGCCCCACACGTGATGCTTAATTTCTAAGCACAAAAGTGTCAGTCCTCATGGCTGACTTAGGAGTAAGTCACACTCTTTAAAACAGGTGGGATCGCGATATGGTTGTTCAGCAGTAAGAAAAATACAGGACTATATACAGGTGAAACAAAGAGCCTTTACAGACCAACGTTATATGCTGGCATGGGGTCGGCATGAGGCTGTGGCGTACGCACACTGGCTGCCTCCATCCCACCCCCCCCATTCCGGCATCCCGCTGCATGCCCAACCGCATGGCAGGGGGCATCATGGTGCTCCGTTGGTGCACTGTTTGAACATGTTGCAGCAAAGGAGTGCTGAAAAGGGCAACCTTTCGGTGGTGTGAAAAGGAACACCCTTTTTGTTGCTTCTTTTTGTGCCACAAAAAGGTCAGATTGGGGCAGCAGCGTGCAGTTGCTGCAGCCCCAGTCCAACGAGGAAAGGGGCCATCTGTTGAACCCCTAAGTGGGCAGAGGTAAAAAGGGGCCAGTAATGCTTACTGGTAGAGCACCTGCTTTGCATGGAGAAACACCAACATCCAGTTCCTGGCATCTCCAGGCTGTGCACCTTCAAGTAATTTCCGACTTCTGGCAACCCTAAGGCAAACCTGTCATGGGGTTTTCTTGGCAAGATTTGTTCAGAGTGGGGATTTGCTCTTGCCTTCTGAGGCTGGGAGAGTGTCAGCCCAAGGTCAGCCAGTGGGTTTCCATGGCCGAGCAAGAAGTTGAACCCTGTCTTTGTAGTCCAACGCTCCGACAGCTGTGTTAGGAAAATATTTTGCCTGGAACCCATGAGAATCAGTGACAATAATACTGAGTGAGATGGATCAGGAATCTGACTCTGCATGAGGTAGAAGTGAGGCAGGCATTGCCAGTGGGCAACATGCAGGTGCCGGAGGACTGCTATTAATGGAATCCTCTAGGAGCTGTGATTCTGCTCTAGAGGCACACGTTCGTCTGGCAAATCAAATTCTTTTCTCCCCTTGGGAAACTAGAAGTGGTTTTATTCAAGCCTTCAATTGCTGACGGGTTGGTGTGAAGACAGGAAAAATGGCCATTGGGGCACAGCCACCCTTGTATAAGTAGAACTGCAAGGTTGATACCTGAAGTAGCCTCAAAGAGAAGAGAAGAATAGGCAACAGACTTAATCCTCTCCCCCGTTACCATTTTCTTTTTCTTGTGTGTCTTGATTTATTTACATTATAAACATGAAGACAGGGAACTGTCAAAAGAGCTATTTGTAAGCTGGGCTTGGAGCCTTTTCTGCTGAAGGGCAGGGTATAAATACTTTAAGACTTGATTCTCAATCAGGAGGGCTTACTATAAAGTTCTGTCAGGAGGAATTGTAGCACCTTTCCTCTCTCTCATCCCCAAAATCCACTTGTTTTTTTTCCTTTCTGATTCTGTCCTCCCAGTACAGCTATTTCTGGCCATTGGAAAGTGGGACGAGAGATTTGTGGAGATGCATCCAGCTATATACCTAGAACTGGACACACAACAATATCATCTACTGGGGGTCCCAGCACATAATGCCTGTTGCTATGTGTCTAACTACATGGAAAGACTGGGACACTTCACTGCCATCACAACCTCCCTGCCACTTTCCACCAGCCAGTAAATAGCTATGTTGTGGGGTAGCAACAGCTAAAAAGTGATAGGGAGGTGAGGAAGGAGAAGTGCCATAGTTCTTCACGTCAGAACCTTTATCTTCAGCCTTGTTGGAGGAGGATCAACTCAGTACTGAAGTATCAAGAGACCTGTCCTGTATTCTACCTGGAAACCTAAGGTACAAGGCAGTGCTTTGTAGCCAAGGGGAAGGAAGTATGTGTGTGAGAAGATGATGAGTGCCTTACAATGTCTTTTTTTCCTGTGTCAGCCCTCTCAGCAGCAGTGCAGCCCAAGGAACAGAGGTCCCCCCTATATTTTCTCAAGCTCCGTGGACGGTGGAACATTTCCACGCCTTCGCACGCAGCCTGCGGCTTCACGACCCTGGCATCTTTGGCTAGGATGCATCTACTCAGACTCCTGGCAATCCATCTTCAGCTGATCTGCATTGCAAGCACACTCACCATTCGGTTGAGACTCTCAGAAGGTGTGCTGTGTCAGGTGAAATATCTGACTTTCCTTTCAGCTGCTGCTGTTTTCCTCCACCCCCCCTTTCCCCCTAGGCAAAATAGGAGTGCTACAGGGTATTTGCATGGTCATAGGGTGGTTTCAGAGCACCCACCTGTCAAATATGGTTTTAAGCCTGCCCTTTGCTACTGGCTGATAGTAACTGGCTTGGTTGTAGTTTCTCTTCAATGAGGAGTCACACCAGTTCCTCCCAACTATTTTGTTTCTCCTTAATATACCACAGTTCATGGGCATCTCATTCCTCCAAACTGCCACATCCAATTATTGGTGTACTATTCAGTACTATCATCTGCAACATGCATTTTAATTACATGCCACAAGGAATGGCAAAAAATGTCAAGAAAATGCATAAAATTCAGAGAGTTTTTAAAAATCTGCAGCAGCAGCAGCAAGTATCTTTAATTATGGCTAACTAACCAAAGTTTTAAGACAGAGTGTAATCCTTAGAGCGCACCAGTTTTTCATTGAACTTGGTGACCAGCGGGGTGGGGTAATATTAAGAAGAAGAGAAAAACAAATGTTTCTGAACAAGACCATATTGTTAACAAGAAAAACCTCCTTTTCTACAGGTACTCCTTTCTACACTTCTGTTTTTTAAACGTTTCCCACAGGAAGGTTTCATTTTTAAAAACTTGCAGATTTCTTGATGTTAAACACAGGATCATAGGACAGTCCCAGGAAACAGAGAGGCTATGTGTCATCCTTTGAAAATAAAATATAAAATCTCTAAACTTAAAAGAGACGAGTTATTGACACACCTGTCATTGATGCTCTGCATAACAGGAATGCACAGGTCTGTTTTAAGCGGTGACATGTCATCGGTTGGGAATGCCATTGGGATAAAGTGCAAAAATAGGTTTCCCCCTCTTATGTTATAGGGGCAATGGTCATCTCCATTGCCTCTAGGCTACTGGTAGACAAAATTTACAATATGTAGTTGGTCTCAGACAAATGACATCAATAGGAATCACAAAATTCCACCTTCAAACAATACGATGGTAATTGTAACTCAACTCTGTAAGAAAAACTAGAATTAAAAACTAGAAGCAGTTGAGGCAAATTAACGTTTGTGGTAGGCAACCTTTGGCTTTCCAGATGATATTTGACTACAACTTGCCCCAGTTCTTTAGTCTCAAGGGTTGAGGCTTCCAGGAGGACTGGTAGCCAAAACATCTGAAGCACTGAAGGTTCTCATCCTTTGCACTCCAGCACCACCTAGAGACAAGTCAAATGTAATCCTTTGGATTTGTATTGAAACTATGCAGTGAAGCCTTACCAGGGAAGTGCCCTACAAGGCTCTTGAAACTTTGGAAAAAGCAGATCTGTAAGCCTCTCCTGTCTTACTCCCAGAGATGGGAGTTAGGAGTCCATCAACTTGTGACAAGCCACAAATTGACCACTTCTGAGGTTTATCTGCACTGCACAATAATAGCAATGTAAGACTGCTTCGACTGCCATGGTTCTGTCCCATGGAACCCTAGAATTTGTAGTTTAGTGTGATACTTAGAATTCTTTAGCACATTCCCCCAAAGAACAGCACTAGAGCGTTCTGGATGAAAATTCAAAGTACCTCATGGAACTACAAATCTCAAGATACCATATGATGGAGCTGTGAACATTAAAGTGGCATGGAAGTGCTACAGTTTTGTAGCAGGGATATAACCATGGTCTGAATCTTTGTTTTAGGCCTATGAATGAGCTGGAACTTATAGCTGTCCTACAAAGAGGCAAACCAGAGATGCCTTCTTCACCTGCCCAAGACTTTTGGACAGCTAGGGAACTCCTAGCAAACTATAGTACATAGCTCATGACTTGCAAGTGACAAGTTGTGTGCGCCTCTGTGAGTGGAAAAGGACAACCATATGCATAGCGTAAAGGTGGCCCTTCGGATGTTGGACCACAACTCCCAGCATTCCCTGTCACTGGCTATACTGATTAGGGCACATGGGAGCTGTATCCCACCAACATCTAGAGGGCTGCTTGATTTCCATCTTTGGCTGCTGTAGTCACCCAGTACTCTTGTTGGTCAATATGTTACACCTGTAGCTTTGCTTTCTTTATCGAACAGGGTTATGGCTTGTAAAAAATAGCATCTCCTCAATGTACAATGTAAGAGCAGCAGCAGCAGGATAGTTTTTAAAAATAAAACAAAGGTCAGCTGCCACACGAGGTCATGAAGTGCAAAGAAGGGGATGACAGTTCGTTCCTCCAGCCTTATAGCAGAGGTCACTGATCCAAGTTCGTGCCAGCCCCAAGGCTGATGTCCAGTGCAACAGAAAGATGGTAAGGTGGCCATGCTGGTCCCAAGGTTTCTGAACCTCTCCAGGTAAGTGGCAACATGGACTCCCAATGGGCATCTCACACTAGTAGTCAGCTGCAATCAACATCACCGCTTCTGTGCCCAATGGGTATATTGCTGGCGCAGCTGATCCCAGAAGAGCAGGCTAAGGATAGTGTGGGGACCAATGCGGAAATAAGAAGCTCCTAGTCCCTTGTAGACCCCCAAGAACCCTTCTGAGCGAATTATTTTGGCAAGGCAATCGAGAAGACCTTTGTACATCAGGCCCTATATAAGACAGAGAAAAACCAAGTTACTGGGTGGTAGCCTCTCCCACTCCATTTCCTGGATATTTGTCTGTAATTTTTCTGACAGTACTGCCTTGTGGTCAGATAATTTATTAGTGGCAGAGCAATTCTGAAAACCTGGTGGCATTCTCACAAACACCAGAGAGCACCAGAGAACCATTGGGGGCTGGTGGCAGTGAGTCTGCTCCAGGTTTTAGTCCAAATTTTAAATGAATGAGCCAAGGTGCACTATCTCCAAAAAGATCCAACAGCACTTTCAGTAGCTGCTTGAAAGTTTGGACCAAAATCCAGAGTGGATCCATTGCCCTACTGACACTGGAGCAACTAGCTGCCGCTGGTGGGGGTAGAGGTGGGAGAATTAGCAGAGCCACTGCTTTTTAAAACGATTATAGAATTCACTCCTAGAAAAAGAACTGGTGGAGGACTGGATTTGGGTCAAAAAGAAATAGTCTATGTGTGAGAACAGTTTCCAAACTACAGATTGAGACTCCTTTATCCAAAATTCTTGGGACCAGAAATGTTTTGGATTTTGGAGGGTTTTTTGGATATACACTCATCCGTCCACATTTGTAATTGCATGCATAATATTTTAAATAATTTTGGTCCACTGAGCCATCAGAAAGCAAAGCAAAGTCACTATCTCAGCCACTTATGTGGACAATTTTGGATTTTGGAATATTTCAGAATTCCAGATAAGAGAGTCTCACCTGTTTCCCTTTGGGGAGGTGGTATTTTAGCTTCTGATGGATGCATGTTTAAAGTAGTGCTCCTGTTTGAAAATGAAGGTTGCAATCCTGTGCACATTTACTTGGGAATAAGCCTCCCAGTCTGAACTGCCATATTAAACTGAAATTATCTAGCGGGGCCACTAGACAGCTCTTGGCCATGATCCTTAAGAAGCCAGCTTCCTGATAGCAAGTTATGACAAGTTAGTCACAACTTGGCTTAAATTTCAGTGATTTCAGTGGAACCTAAACACACTTTAGATCCAGCCCATTCTCCCCAGTTTTTCCTTTGTCCATCCTGCCCACTCTCTCAAACACAGCAAATGTTCTGGCAAATGCCTTCCCAATCCCATGCTTACCTGACCCTGAGGTCCCACAGGCTGGTTGTAGAGGCGGGTGCTGGCCACATCAAAAGGTGAAAAGCTGAGGGCCACAGTAAAGCTACTGACCATCCCAGCACTCAGGGCCACCAGCCAGCTGTCCTTTGGGAATACCTAGGGGAAAGGAAAGGGAGGGAGTGAGCATGGGGCAGCAGCCTCAAGAACCAGTAGGAGCACTACAACAAGGTCTCACGACTGATGGACACCAGAACCAGGCCTAGACAGAAGATCCTTTCACACTAGGTAATTTCGGCATTATGAATTTACTTTAACTGCCATGGAACATCCTACAGAATTCTGGGATTTGTAGTTTAGAGAGAAAATTTAGAATTCTCGGCCACAGAGCCTCTAGGACCTCACCAAATGATGAAACTCTGAGGTTTCACTGGATGCAGCCACAGCAATCAAAGCAGCGTCGTTGTGCTACAGTCAGCCCTCCATATCCTCAGTTTCTGCATCCACAACTTGGAAATATTTTTCCCAACCTCTGTTTAAAGATCTCTAAAGGAGGAGATTCCATCACCCTCCAAGGCAGTTATTCCTCTTTCAAACAGCTTTCGCTGTCAAAAGTTCTTCCTAATATTTAGGTGGAACCTCTTTGCTTGCAATTTGAATCCACACTGGTTCATGTTCTAGTCTCTGGAGAAGGAGAAAACAAGTTTGTTCCATCTTCTACGTAACATCTGTTCAAATATATCAAGATGGCTACCATATCAGATTAAAGTACTTTTTTTTGCAGAATAAGACGGGCTCAGCATCAGAATCCTTTTATAAGGGAGTATACAGCACCTCTACTTTGTGTGCAGCAGCTATAAGTTGAATACAATTCAGATCCTGCTTGCAAATCAACTTACTTGGCTCAAATGACCACCAAAAATGTATTTCTTCCCCTTCCAGTATGGCAAGTCATAATACAGGCGTGGGGAAATCTCAGACCCCTCAAATTCCTGATGAGGTCCTCCTTTGCCCATGGTACTATCCTCCTTTCCCCATGGTACTATCATTTGGAGGATATCCAGCTTTCATATATGTTTCTCTGCATTCTAAAAGGTTGCACCATTTGAAGCTTAGTGACTGGCTGTAAGAGCTTCGAGTTAGAAAAATGATGGCATATTTGACCCCTTTTTGCCTCACCTGCCAGCACTGAAATTTCTCTGAAACTGAATTCAGGCCTTGATCTGAAGTTTCCCCATCTTTATAACGTAAATATGTAGAGACCTCAACGAAATGTTTACAAGTTGGCAACAAGCACACAAAAGAAAATACACAGTTTGTCACACATAAACAACACTCTGTTAACAGGCCAGTCCCTGTAACTTGTCCACATCTTCAGAGCAGCAAATCCTCAGAGTGGGAAACATGTTGGTCCCATCCACACTGCAGAAATAAAGCAGTTTGACACTGTGTTAACTGCCATGGCTCGATGCTATGGAATTCAGGGATCTGTAGTTGTGTGTGATATTTTGCCTTTCCCTATCAGAGAGCTCTGGTGGGCCACTAAACTATAAATGCCAGAGCTCCATCTCATTGAGCCACGGAAGTTAAAGTGGTTCAAACTGCTTTATTTCTGCAGTGCGCCATCAATCTTTAACTCTGGCAAACCGGGCAGCAAAGCCAATAAAGAATAATGCTGGGAGTTGTGGCCCAAAAACATGGGGTGGTTTTTGCATGATTCCCATCCCTAATGAACATTAATATGACTTCAGGCTCCTTGGCCCCATAAAACCAGGGTAGATTTCAATCAATCATAAAGTTGGAAGGGACCATAAGGACTATGTAGTCCAACCCAGCTAAAGCACTCCTGAAATATCAAATAGCTCACTCCAGCACAAAGAGAAAAAAGAGAATTGTCTCTATGAATCTATATTTGCTTTACCTCTAGATGGATAAAGAACTCTTTGGCAGAGGAGAAAGTGGCCAGCTGCGTAGCAGAGCCCACCATGACACGGGGCACTGAAGAGATGGCCCCCCGCCACAGTCCCAGGATCCCATGCTCTTTGTAGATCATCATCAGTGCATGGAACATCCCCTGGGTACAGGAAAAGAGAATAAAAAATTATATATAATACCATCCAAAATGTTATTTTATTACTTGTTTGATTTATATCCTAATATGGGACCTCAAAGCAGCTTACATCATATCTTAAAACACTATACTGTATATACTCATGTATAAGTCTAGAAATTTTAGTAAAAAAAGTTGACTCAAAAAATCTGAATCGACTTATCCACAGGTCAATATAGGTACTGTATAGATGCAGAATTTTGTAAGTTCTTTGGCACTATTTTCCTTTGCATCATCCTTTAGATCCCTTGTTACATGGCCCTCGATTTTACCCTCGACTTATCCATGGGACATAACAAAATCCATAATTTTGACTCCAAAACTTGCCCTCGACTTATAGATGAGGTCGACTTATAGTCAAGTATATACGGTAGCTAAACCAGACAGAAACACAACAATTGAACAAGGATTACACAACAATCCACTTAAAAACATTAATTTTGAATAGTCAAAAGCACATTAAAACCTTTTGAGTGGTGGACACATACAGTGGTCATCAAATAAAAACATTAAAACAACAAGTTTCCAAAGTTGCCCATCTCTGACCTGTATGTACCAAGAGTCTGATTGTGTGTAGGGAAGCCTCTTAATAAGACACACAGAATAAGCCTCACGTACCTCATGCTGGTACTGGTGCCCTACTGCAATCTCAGCAGCTGACTGAGCCTGGATGTGGGTCTTCACCTGGGGGGAAGATGGGAGACGGGTCAGCATCCTAAGGAACAGCAGAGGAAGCCTATTACTTTTTAAGAACAAGACCGTGTGTCCACCTCCTCCCATGGGTCATCATCCTCCAGAGCAGAAATAACACCTGCATTTGCAACAGATGTTCTCAGCAGGGATGTAATGTTTAGGTATAGTTTTGTTCTATTAAATCAGGACAAACTGTCACGCTCCTGGTTGCCTTTGAACACCTGAGTGTAAGAATCTGAGAGTCTATTTGTGGATGTGTAACCAGGAAACGAGAGCCAACGTGGTGTAGCGATTTGAGCGTTGGACTATGCCTCTGGAGACCAGGGTTCGAATTCCCACTCAGCCATGGAAACTCCCTGGGTGACCGTGGGTAAGGCACTGTCTTTCAGTCTCAGAAGAAAGCAAAGGCAACCCCCTTCTGAACAAATCATGCCAGGAAAACCCCGTGATAGGGTCGCTGTAAGTCAGAAAGGACGTGAAGGCACACAGTGATAGCAACCCAAGAAAAACAATGAAAGTAACCCCCAGTAGCTATTAAATCTCTTGTCTAGTATCTTAGAATCATAGAATCATAGAGTTGGAAGAGACCACAAGGGCCATCCAGTCCAACCCCCTGCCATGCAGGAACTCCCAGTCAAAGCATCCCCGACAGATGGCTATCCAGCCTCTGCTTAAAGACCTCCAAGGATGGAGACTCTACCACACTCCGAGGGAGTGTGTTCCACCGTCGAACAGCCCTTACTGTCAGGAAGTTCCTCCTAATGTTGAGGTGGAATCTCTTTTCCTGCAGCTTGCATCCATTGCTCCGCGTTCTGGTCTCTGGAGCAGCAGAAAACAAGCCTGCTCCCTCCTCAATATGACATCCCTTCAAATATTTGAACAGGGCTATCATATCACCTCTTAACCTTCTCTTCTCCAGGCTAAACATCCCCAGCTCTCTAAGTCGTTCCTCATAGGGCATGGTTTCCAGACCCTTCACCATCTTAGTTGCCCTCCTTTGGACCCGCTCCAGTTTTCTCCACATCCTTTTTGAATTGTGGTGCCCAGAACTGGACACAGTATTCCAGGTGGGGCCTAAAAACGGCATTGTCAGGAGTGGGATTCGAACCCACGCCTCCAGGGGAGACTGCGACCTGAACGCAGCGCCTTAGACCGCTCGGCCATCCTGATCCCATCTTGCAAGGATGCAGGAATGGACGGACCACTAGGACATCGCTGAACATAAAAATAAGGGGATTGTCACATAACACTATGTACCTGATTTATGGTGGTGGTGCTTATCTCTTGTTGTTTGATGGTTAACCAGGGAAGAGGGGAAGTGTGTGTGTGCGTGTTTACACAAGATGACCCATATCTTTCAAAAAGCCACCCATCAACAAATTTTTAAATAAAAAAAATGCTTTATGATGCAACAAAGTGCTTTGATTGTGTAAAGAGGAAACAAAAATGTCAGACTTCAAAGACAGAAGGAAGCAGGGAGTTATGGAGCCGGCAAGGGGTGAAGAAAAAAAAGAAAGTTTATTACGTACAACAGGCGTGGCCGCTTCTAAAGAACCACTTGAACCATAATCTCACTGCTCCTTGATCTAGGGCTGTTCCCACCCTCACACATAGCAAGTCATCCCAGGTATTAGATGTTAGGTGCTATAAAAAACAACACACTTTCAATTTATTGTGACATTGTTAAATGCCATAGATTCATTTTTTTTAAAAAGACATCTTTACCTCCTCTCGTATGACTTTAACATGGCCTTGGCAGAAAACTCAGGGTTCAGACTGATGTCAGCTCAAGGACTATTTTGGGGGAAAGAAAGCAAAATATTTGGAAATAGGAAGAGTGTTTTATTAAGGCTGCTGTGCAGAGCTCTGGAAAGTGATCTTTTTGGACCACAGCATCCCTTTAATCCCCAACCAGTTTAGGAATGGGAGTCCCAAAAAGTAACTTTCCAAGGAGCATTAATACAGTTCCCCGTAGAATAGAAGAAAAAACACAAAATGTCAAGATTTACATATTAAATAAAATTATGGGGTCTTCTGCACTACAGAACTAAAGCAATTTGACACTGCTTTAACTGCCATGGTTCAGTGATATGGACTCCTGGAATTTGTGGTTTTGTGCACTATTTAGTCTTCTCTGTCAGAGAGCTTTGGTGCCGCAACAAATGACAAATCCCATGATTCCGTAGCAGTTCAAGCGGTGGTAAAGTGCATTAATTCTGCAGTGCAGATGCAGCCGTAAACCTGAAGTAGCCCTGGCCTGAGAGAGCCAGTGTAGTGTATTGGTTTGAGTGTTGGATTATGACTCTGGAGACCAGGGTTCGATTCCCTGTTCGGCCACGAAACCCACTGGGCAAGTCACCTTGGACAAGTCACAGACTCTCAGCCACAGGGGAAGGCAAGGGCCAACCTCCTCTGAACAAATCTTGCCAAGAGAACCCTTAGGGTTGCCCTAAGTCAGAAACAACTGCAGCAACATATATATACCTTTGATATACCTCAACCCAGGCCTAGACCCACCATATAGATGGGGCTGCTTGCAATCGCTGCCACGGCCCCAGCCACTGCCCCGGCCGATGTGGTCCGCAGAAGGCTGACACGTCCGTCCGGCGCGTGGATGTAGCCGGCCGACTCGACGATCCCGTAAGAGCCCAGGCGGATCCCATTAAAGCTAAACTGGTAGAGCAGGGCAGGGAACAGTCCTCGCTGGAGAGCGGCCAAGCCGTCCACCCGGCCGATGGTGTAGAAGGCGTGGAAGACGTTGCGGTAATGGCGGGTGTAGGTGCCCGGGGCACGCAGTTCCCCTTGCAGCTGCATCCGGGTCTTCACCACCTCCAAGGGGTTGGTGAAAACGCAGGCCCCACAGGCTGCCACCCCACTAAGGACGAAGTCCATCGCTATGAGGTGAAGGGACCAGTAGGAGGGCAAGAGCAAGCAGGAGGGGGGACAAGACAGACTGTAGGGATTCTCTAAGGAAAAGAAGTCATGAGGAGGAAGAAGCTTGAGAAAAGGGACCCTACAAGTGAGATCCTAGGTTGAGAAGAAACCCTACAACTGAGATCCCATGGTGAAAAGGATCCCTAAGAGCTGAGATCCTGGGGTTAAATGCATCCCTACGACTGAGATCCTAAGGTGAAAAGGATCCCTACAACTGAGATCCTGGGGTGAACCAAGAAACCCTACAAGTGAGATCCTAAGGTGAACAGGATCCCTACAACTGGGATCCTAGGGCGAGAAGAAACTGTACAACTGAGATCCTTAGGTGAAAAGGATCTCTACAATTGAAATCCTGGGGTGAACAGAAACCCTAAGGTGAAAAGGATCCCTACAACTGGGGTCCTAGGGTGAGAAGGTTAAATGCATCCCTACCACTGAGATCCTTAGGTGAAAAGGATCTCTACAATTGAGATCCTGGGGTGAACAGAAACCCTACAAGTGAGATCCCATGGTGAAAAGGATTCCTAACAACTGAGATCCTGGGGTTAAATGCATCCCTACAACTGAGATCTTGGGATGAATGAGAAGGATCCCTACAACCGAGATCCTGGTGGGGACAGAAACCCTACAGCTGAGACCTAAGGAAGAAACAAAAGAGAATCATAGGAAGGTTGAACAAGGCCAGGCGCAGGAGGAGGCAGAAAAAGATCAGAGCATTGGGACATTTCAGAAAATAGAAGGAAAGGGCAAAGAAAAGCAACAAGGAAAAAAGAGCGGTGTTTCCAAGCATGGGACCCCAAAGGCCAAGGATTATAGAGAAGAGGAAGAAGGGGCCAGGGAGGGATGGCAGGTGTTGTCCCCTGGTTTTGGGGCCAGGGAATCAGGGGAAGAGGAGGGAGGCCTACAGGACCCAGCAAGGAGGGGATCCCAGGGAAAAGGGTCAGGATATGAGGAAGAAGAAGAGGCTCTTTAAGAACTCCTCAAGAGGGGAATACAGTTTTCCAGGGTCCAAGGTGAGAAAAGGGGATACAAATCTGAGAATATTCTTCTGCAATATCAACCATGGGAACCTCAATGGTAATAATAAAACCCTGTGTCAGGAGGAGGAGGGCAAGCATGGGAATGAATGAATGAATGAATGAATGCCTTAATTTTTAATAATTACAATTAATATATTAATTAACTAATTAATTAATTAAAAGTAGGGAACGTGGAGGGGAAAGGGACCCCGGCTTCCCTTACGCACCCAAAAGGTCATATTGGGTGGCTTCCCAAAGAGAGCCCCATCCTCAATCCTCAACCCCAGCAGCAGCACTGGGCCACAGACGTCCGCACCCCTCGGAGGTCTGTCTCCGACTGAGCCGGCGAGGCTTGTGCCAGAGGAGCCGGTCGGATGGCCACGCCCCCAACCGGCGCCGCCGCCCAATGGCTGGCCGGCTTCCTCGTGACGTCGCACCAATCAGGAGCGAGAGTGAGACAATCAGGGCGCCTTGTTGCTGTTTTACGCAGCAGCATCAGGGCTTTGCGGGGCGGGGTGGGCGGAGCCTGTTGTCCTCGCCTGACACGCGTGTTCCAAAGGGGCTTAGGAATGGGTCAATCGGGACTAAGTAACGTGTGAACGCGTTACGTTGGGACAAAAATGCGTGCACAGGGTGCCTATGCAGCGTAACCCATGTGTCATAGCTGCAGAGTAGGGCCAAGGCACTGGGAAACGTAGGATAGTCCAGGAAAACCTAGGACGTTGCTTACAGCTATAATACACATACTGTGTTTTATTATCTCGAAGCCACAAAGCAGTGATGCCTTTATGGGGCCAACCAAAACGCACATTAGGTTGCAAACCTTCGAAGCTCCGCTGGCTTCTTCGTCGGGCGAAGGCGTTAAGTTTGGCTCCGGCAGAGAGCTATGAGATAACCCTCCCTAAATTGCAAATCTCGGGCTGCGTTCACACTGGAGAAATAAACCGGTTTAAGTGCCATGGCTCAATGCTGTGAAATTCTGGGAATTGTAGTTTGTTGTGGGCCCAGAGCGGAGCAGAGCTCCGCTCTGGGCCCACAACAAACTACAATTCCCAGAATTTCACAGCATTGAGCCATGGCACTTAAACTGCTTTATTTCTCCAGTGTGAACGCAGCCTATAAGATGTTGTCCTGGAATCCCGGGATCCGTAGTTTTGTTGTGGCGCCAGAGCTCTCTGAGCAGAGCCAGCTAAGTTTCTAACAAAACTACTAATCACGGAATTCCGTAACTGTTAAAAGCGCTGCCAAACTGTATTAATTCTGCTGTGTAGATGAAGCTTAGTTGACCGTATTTCTAGGGATATTGTGATTTCAAAGCCAGCCTGCTAAGTTGGGTCGGGTAATAATTAGAAAACTCCTCCAGAAATGGTGCTAGGCAAGTCATACGGAGCCAGCGTGGCATAGTAGTTTGAGCATTGGACTACGATTCTGGAGTCCAGAGTTCGAATTCCAACTTGGCCACAGAAGGCAAGTCACTCGGTCTCAGGTAAGTCACTCTCTCTCAGCCGAACTGGAAAAAAAAACCCCTCTGAACCAACCTTGTCAAGAAAACCCAGTGGTAGGTTTCAGCAAGACGATTTTAATCGTTTCTAAAAAAATTATTCTAAGATTGTATTGATTTTATAATTTTATTGAGATGTGGTGCTGGAGAAGAGTGCGGAGGATAACGCCGACGGCCAAAAAGACCCACAAATGGGTCCTTGAACAGATCCAAGCTAGAAATCTCCCTGGAAGCGAAGATGATCAAGATGAGGCTGTCGTACTTTGGCCGCATCATGAGGCTCAAGTGGAAAAGACAGTAAGTCTAGAAAAGGTAGAAAGTAGTAGAAAGAGGACAACTGCACACTAGATGGATAGATGCAATCAGGGAGGTCAGCATGGGCCTGGATTTGTAGGACCTGAGCAGAGCAGTGGAGGACAGGTAGGTTTGGAGATGCCTCATCCATGAGTCCGGGTTGACTCCGGAGATGTTAGCAACAATAAACATAATAAACTACATATCCAGGGATAGCTGCGATAAGCCATATAGCAAAGTACAGTATCATCCAAAAGCCACAAAACAGCAATACCTTTATTGGGCCAATCTATGGCCTGATCTAGATTGGCAAAAAGAGGTGTGTTCATGGCTGCATGAAACTCTAGCCTTTAGATGAGAAAAAGGGAAAGTGTGCCATGAAAACTCTTTTTTTTTTTTTTTGCGTTTTAGGGGAGAAGAAGCGCCTTTAAAAAGGTGCTGGTTTTCCCAGCTTCTTTTTTAAAAACTGCAGAACAGCGCAGCTCCATCTAAAGGTTGTGGTGCAGCTGCTAAGCATTAAGGAAAAGGCAACTTCATGTCACACCTTCCTGCCAATCTAGAAAGCCCCAATATGTACATTATACATGTTGCAAGGTTTTGAAGCTCCACTGGCGTCCTCATCAGGCAAAGGTGTTAAAAATCATACAAAAGGGGAAAATATGTCAGTGTTAGTCACAGCCTCAGGCCTGCATTTTGCCAAGATATTGTTGCTGTTGTTCTCATTTAAGATGGTACAGAGGGATATCCATACAGGCAGGCCACTCAAACTACTGGCCAAGGATCATGATGATGATATTATTATTATTATTATTATTATTATTATTTTATAGAGCACCGTAGGCTATACACAGTGCTTTATAAAGCAAAACAATAGGAAAAAGAGCCTGCCTGCATGGATATCCCTCCATAGCATCTTAATGGAAAACAACATTTTGACAAAATGCATGACTAACACAGGCCCAAAGCACACTGCTGAAATAGTCCAGTTTGAGGCCGGTTTAGCTGCCCTGGCGCAATGCAAGGGAATTCTGGGAACTGTAGTTTTGTGAGCTATTTAGCCTTCTCTGTCAGAGAGCTCTGGTGCCACAATAAACTATAATTCCCAGGATTCCCTAGTACTGAGCCTGGGCAGTCAAAGGAATATTTCTGCAGTGTGTTTTGGGCCATAGTTTTTTTCCTCCTGTATGGTTTTTAACATCTTGGCCTGATGAAGAAGCCAGTGGAGCTCTGAAAGCTTGCAACACACATTTTGAGCATTTTGTTTGGCCCCATAAAGGCACCACTGTTTTCTAAATTTTGGATGCTGGATGTTATTGTAATATTCTGGCATTGCTGGTCTTACCCATCACCATAATGCAGTGTTTCTGAAGTTCGGTTTGGCCCTCAGCCTGAAAAAGGCTCTTCATCCTGCCTCGAAACACAGCCATATACCTCCCCATCCTTTTGGTCCCAGGAAAAATACCCTCACCCCTTTTTTCTCATATCAAAAGAGTCCAGCAGAAGCTTTGTTTTCCACTCCATTTTTATTTGGAATTAGAAAAGTCCACAGTCACCACGTGACCTACAGAGTTTGCATATTTCCTTTGTCAAACTTAAGTTTCTTTTATTTTTCCCCTCTCTTGTTTTTTGTTCTCTTTTAAGGCCAATAGTGTTCTCCGTAATTTTTGTTTGTTTGTTTTGTCAGTTCTTTGTATGTCTCCCCACACCCTTGCCTTCAGGAAAATCAAACAAAACACATGGTTACGTTGCCCCATTACCGTTTGTTTCCGATTACCTTGTCACAAAGACATGGCAAAAAGGGTCGGGGGTACACAGGTGGAGCCACTATGCTTACTCGCATACCCATCTCATATATACACGCACACACATACAAACGCACTCACTCCAGAAGTCACAGTTTCAAATCTGGAACGTACGATGAGGACTAGAAACAGAAAGGAATGAAAACAAAACAGAACAAAAAAAGCAAAGAGCATTTGTCTCTTTGTTCAATGTTGCATATTTTCCCCTAATGTTTCAAAGCAAGTGCAACTTGGGAGGAAGACACGAGGAAAGGAAGGAAGAGTAACTAAAAAGAAAAAAGAAAAACCCAAGGAGGCTGAAAATGAGAAGAAAAGAAAAAATAATCACAGACTCTACACTGTGTCATGGACGCGAAGGGGGAAAGGGAGCAGACTCAAGCCTGCCGGTTGCCAAAGTTTCTAAGTGCTACCTGCTTCTAAAGTTTTTGCATTCTTTCTTCCAGCCACAGAGAGTCAGAAATCTCATTCTGAGATTTCTGCACCCCAAATCCTCCCAGACCACATGAGGCTTTGCCCAAGTTTAGTCCTGTCCCAGTGGCACTGCTCCAAATTCACTGGTTAACGCCAGGGACTGTTGGCAAGCTCAAAGGGGCTAGCACCCTGAGTAGCCAGGAGGCCAGCTAGCTGAGAATTGAAGAAGGGAGAAAGGGGGCATGGTCTCTTGGGCGACAGGGGGGTTTGATCTGCCCCTCTTTGGACTTTTGAGCCCCCTCCTGCAAAAAACCCAAGCTCTCTGGCCATCTTGGGAGTGTGTGAAAGCATGCAACCATGCCGCACTTGGAAGAGGAGGGAGCTGGGGGAGAGGAAAGGGAGCAAGGATCTTTGACGCTTTCCTTTTTCAGCTGAGAGGTGGGAGTGGGGTGTTATGGCCACATCCGGCCAAGAGATCATCATAATGCCCTGAAATTTGGCATAGAGAGGAAGGGGGACAGGGAAAGGAAAGATGCTAGCCACAAGAGGCTGGCTTAACATTTGTGTGCTTACAACCTGGCCCGCTTTGGCTCGACAGGAAGAAGGAAGAGGAAAGAAGGTGGGGTATGGCTTTTGACTGGTTGATGGATTGCACAGAGTCATGGGAGGGACGGAGGGTGTGTTTTGGAGGAAGAGGAGGAGGAATCTGCCACATCCTGAAAGCAAGAGGAGGTCCATAGGGATCCGATGGCGCAAGGAGAACCGCCACGATGCCCGAGGGAGGCTGGAGCCGTGCCCAAGTGGCAGTTGGCTTGGGTCACCCATACCACCCTGATCTCAGTACTTCTTGGGGCCCCAGACAGATGTCTGCTTGGGGACCACGCCGGTGCCAAAGACAGGGAATTCTTCAGCGCTACTTACATCCGGAGCCTGAAACGATATGAAAAGGAAAAGAGAGGTCAGCTATAACGATCATGGGATGAAGTCCAAGTTTAATATTTCTGCTTATTTTTGGACTACAAATTTCAGAATCCCCCACAGTGGGTGGGGATGATGAGAAGTAGCAGTCTAAAAAAAGTAAAAGGGCCAAGCTGTTGACTGGTACATACTTTGGCTGCTATCCTTAAGAAAACAGAGAAGGCTATCATATTTTCTACACAAATTGGTTACAGGGCCATTATCAGTTCTGCAAAGAAACCAGCTCCCTTCCACTTCTCCCCTGCTCTCCATTAACTCTTCATTCTTGCATTTCATCAGGAGCATAGAGAAGCAGGGGAGACTTTCAAATCTGAACTACTTACAGGGAATTAATTCCAGGTCAGCTGGCAGCTGCTAAAAACTCTGCAGCTAAAAAACAAGTTTGCTTCCTGTCTGCTCATTTTTCCCTCTGGTTTCACTTCTTCTTGTGTCAAGTTTCTCAGATTGTCATTCTGAGGGCAGGGACATTAGGACTTGGTTTGGTAAACTGTATTGGGGGTGAGCTGATTCGTGGACTTGGAGTCCACAGTCTCCCCCATTTGTGCATGGCAAGAGGGGAAGGACAAAATGGTGTGTGTGTTTGAGGCATGCGCAAAG
The DNA here is from genome assembly GCA_034509955.1 of Urosaurus nigricauda. Classification (NCBI taxonomy): domain Eukaryota; kingdom Metazoa; phylum Chordata; class Lepidosauria; order Squamata; family Phrynosomatidae; genus Urosaurus; species Urosaurus nigricauda. The sequence continues at coordinate 6,995,749 of JAOEGL010000006.1, forward strand.
CGGCACACACCACCATTGAAATAAATAGTCACTTGAATATCAGTGTTTTTCCGGATTTGCAGGGGGGTCCAGAACGGATCCGCTGCAAATCGGGAGGGATGACTGTATATACTTCAACAATCCCCATCCATTGCTTTGTACCTGGGTTGGAGGGGAAATCAGGTTTAAAAAACAGCAGGGGTTTAAACCGGGGTTTGTTTGTTTGTTTTTTGCATTAATGTTTTTAATGGAAAAAAATTGAATCTTGCTTATTATATTAATTCTATGAAACACTATTTTATGTACCGGTATTTGAAAGCTTGATCAATCATTTTTTAAAGCTTTCTAACATTATTAGGTCGATATGTTTTACATCTTTCAATAAACACCATTTTTTACTGCTTATTATTCCTATTAAATCTCAATATATGTAGACTGTACATAATAAAACATACAAAGTACTATCAGAGTTGTTTTGTTTGAACATATGTTAACTGAAGGATTTGTTTCTGGATGGCATTTCTTGCACTATAAAATAAAACGATTAGAAAGAAGGAACTGGCACTGGATACTGGTCTAACAATGAACAACTGCTAATAAACTGGTAAATAAGAAAAATCATTTTTTAAAAAAAAGCAGTGTTTTTTTTTTAAAAAGTCATTTGGTTTAAACCACCCAACCCTACTTTGTATTGAAGTCCAAGCTAAGCAACAGCCAAGTCCCATTATGGAGGGCATGCTATGCCCTGTCTTTGAGTAAGGGAAGACGTGGGGGTGATTTTGAGCCAGACCTTGTTCCCAGATGCGTTCCAGGGGGCATCGCGCACCACAAAGCCCTTAGCGGGGCCCCGAGGCTCCTCTTCTAAGCGGGAGGGGGGCTTCATATATGCAGCCATAGTTTCTGTCTCCACCACATCCATCATCTGCAAAAAACAAACACCTGATTGTTTAGATCAGAGATAGCTACTACAGACCAGGAATGGCAAATTAGAGGCTCTCTCAAGTGTTACTGCATACAACACCCCTCATGAGCTATAAGGTCTATATATATACATGGTTTAGGCCCAGGCTAACAGACCATATTGTCCCAAAATAACCTACCTGGGTCCTGAGGTCTTTAGGAGAGGCCCTTCTCTCACTCCCACACCTTCACAGGTATATCTGGTGGGGGTGTGACACAGAGCATTCTTGGTGTCTCCTCCTAGGCTCTGGAACTCCCTTCAGAGAGGCTACAATTGCCCCCATCTTGCTTTCCTCCCAACAGCAGTAAAAACCTTTTCTTTTTATAGTTTAGATAGGGTTTTGAGAACTGAAACTTTATAAAGAAAGGGTTTTTAGGAGGGAATTGTATTGCTTTTAACTGCACTGTTTTATTATTTTAACTGGATGTTTTAAATGGGTTTTACCCATACTGACAGTTTTATTATATTTTTATTGTTAACCTTTTGTATGTTTCAGATTTACTGAACTTTTAATTTTAATTTGTAAATCACACTGAGACCTGGTTTTGTGGGAAAAGGAAAGCTTGAAATAAAGCTATCTATCATCTTCACCTCATTCCCCCCGCTCCCGCTCAACAACTACTGCCTATGTTGACTAGGACTGATGGGAGGTGCACATGAACAACCTCTGGGAAGCCACAGACTCCCTTCCCTGGCTCATGGATTCTTGGTCAGCGGACTCCCATGGAACAAGTAACAGATCTTAAAGATTAGGGTCTATCCCTAAATGGAATCTTGAATCCATAACTTCTCAGCCATTTCTACTTTCACAAAGAACTTTTCTTTCTTTCTTTCTTTCTTTCTTTCTTTCTCTTTCTTTCTTTTTTGCTAATTTATATGGAGTTACATATTTCTGCCTAGACAATGGACAGTAGGGATATGGTTAGCTAGAGGGAAGATCTCTAAGCAGTGGGAGACAATTTCGTTCCCCTTTTACTGCCCGATCCATCACATCCACCTTGCCACCCAAAAATATCCCTTTCTCTCACATATTCCTCTTCCAAGTTTAACATGTGGTCAATCGCATCATCAACATTTTCAGGCAGCCCAGTTACTGTGACTCTGTCAGGGTCACTAGAGCCCGGCTGAGGGAAGCGGATATCCACCTGTAGAGAAAAGAAGGCTCTTTAGAAAGCAAGGCAGGACAGTTGATGCAGCAGAGTCCCCTAGCTGAATGGAACAGACTGGAACAGCCTGGTCACCATTTTGTTGTCTATCATCATAGGTGGCAGGTGGTTCTGGATGTTATCCAAAAAGATTAACATTTCTGTGCTGTGGATGGGACAGGCAGATTGTGACAAGCCCCAAGAGCATCTGTGGCTTTGGTGCCCAGAATTCCCTTCCACCAAGGAGGGGCTGAATACTTCTGTCCCCTTCAATGTCACCTCATGCCCCACCCTCTCATCACCTGTACAGAATCCATCTCCTACCCGGAAATCTTCCATGAGTTTGCGGATGGCTTTGCCCCTCCCGCCAATGATGCGGGCATGGACTCGGTGATCCAGGCGGATGTCCTCACTGACCATCTCCTCAAGATCAGCCACGATCTTCAAGATGGCATCCCGGGCTCCCTCAGCATTCTTCTCATACCCAGTGATTGTGATAAGGTCCTGGGGTGGGGGGAAATGCAGGACAGAGAAAACATGATTATTAGGATGACAAACAATCATGAATCACCAGGTGACAGGGCACCTACCATGCTACAGATAGAGCCATTTTATTTCAAGCCTGTTTAGAAACCAAAAAAAGGTTTGACTTCTAAAAAGGGGCGATTGACACATAAGCCCTGAAGACACTGAAGACATTAAAAGATCTAAAAAGGTCAAACTTTTCAGCTCACATGAGGGAATATTTTATCCATGTTTGAATTTCACTCCCTCTCTTTCAAATGTGTCCTGATTTATTCCACAGGGGCTGTCCAGGAATTGCCTGGACATGAACCATCAAGGGGTTTTAGCAGAAGGAAAAGGCTGTGTTTCCTTCACTCTTGAAAAAGGAAAGGTCAGATCTAAACTTAAAATCAATCCATAGTTTTCAATTCAATAGAAAACCAGCCTAGGAGTGTCAGCCCGACCTTTGGCTGTCTCTGCTCCATAACTGATCTAGCCCCATTCCCTCCCCACAAGGCCTATGACTCCACATCTGAGGAGGAAGAGACACCCACCTGATTCTCATCCCCTTTGTCTGGGAACTGGATGGTGACATCGTGGTCCTTGCGTATCTGGGAAATGACTGCTCCCTTCTTGCCAATGATCTTTGGATGATATTTGGGTTCCACGCTCACCATCAATTTGAAGCCTCTTAAGGCCTAAAAGAAGAGGAAATTAGAAATTACCAATAAAACAGAGTAATCTTTCGAGCACCATGGCATGGCCAACAAAAATTGTATGGGTGGGGAGGGATCTAGGCATGCTTTGCTCAGGCAGTACCCGATCTTCCTGTTCAGCTTGCAGTTCTTTGACCCTCTCCAGAAGTCCAGCTCTGGCCCGCTCCACATTTGGGACCAGGCCCGTGATCTTGATAATGTCTGACTGCTGCTCAGGCTGTGGTACCGAGATATTCACCTGGGGAACAGGGAAGCGCCATGTGTGGGATGTTTGTTTTCAAATAATATGAGAGTAAAAAGTATTTCCATCAATCACTTTGCTAGGACAGCAGTTGGTAACTGTCTTGGCCGTTTTGCAATATGCACTTTATGTGTTGTACTGTAGTTGTTATATAAAATTAATCGTCTCAATAGTAGTGTTTTAATTGGACTGATGTTTTACACTTTATTTGAAAACAAAAATCCTAAACGTATTTTTTAACGTGAACAAATCTGGTGTAGTGGTTTGAGCGATGGACTATGACTCAGGTGATCAGGATGTGATTCCCCACTTGGTCACACACTCTCAGCCCCAGAAACCATGACAGGGTTGCTGTATGTCAGAAACCACTTGAAGGCAAACAATTGTTTAAGAATTTGATTCAACCTTTCTGCCTATATTTTAACCTATATTGGAGTCCCATTTGGAAGAAAGGTGGATCAAATCAAATAAAAAATAAAACGTATGTGGCCTTCATCATATTCCTACATGTTTTGATAAAAAACACTTGTTTTTATTGAGGTGGTGTAAAAACAAACTTTCCTAAATTTTTGAGTTCCCTGAACTGCTTTAGCCTTAGAAAATCACTTTAATTAAGGAGAAAAGGAAACTATAACTGTACTTTCAGTTTTTGCTTCTTTGTTAAGTGGAGACTTCACCTTGCCCTCCATGGTTCAAAATGACTCACCAAAGATACCTTTGGTTTAGAGGGCCTTTGGAGGCAATTAAAAAAACCCCTTACAGGAGATGCAATGTAGTTCTCCAAGTTTTCCTAATAAAGTCTCCTAGTCTTACACAGTTGTCCATCCCTATTCTGCATGATTTAAAATTAACACAGAAGCCCCAAGTACAGGACTGGAATATGCACTACTTGCCCCCTACCTCATATTCTTCCATCATTTTACGAATGCCAGCTCCCTTCTGTCCAATGATGTAGCGGTGCAGGTCAAAGGGAACATCCACATCCACAGTGATGGGAACCAGAGCCTGGAAGGGAAGAAAGACAGGCAGATCATAGAATCATAGATTAAGGATGCAGCTTCTGGTGGGCGAGGAGCTACATTTCTGTGTAGTTTAACTGTACTGCACTTGTTTTAATTTGTAAACTACATTGAGTCAGAATTCTAGGGAAAAGTCAGGATATAATTAAAGGCAATAACAACAATGGTGTGGAATTTGGGGTGGGGTGCTGGACTGATGAAGACTGCCTGCATGAGGCATGAATGACACCGTTCCTCAATATCTTCTGTTTTTTGATACATTTATATTCCAGTTTTCTTCCAGTAAGCTTTACATGCCTTTCCTTTTCATTCTCTTAACAACCTTGTGAAGTAGATTAGACTGAATGAGAGAAAGAGACCCAAGTGAGCTTCATGGCACAGAGGGGACTGGAATCTGAATTTCCCAAATCCCAGTTCAATGCTAAACACTTACACAATGGCCATCGAGATCTTCCTGAACACAAAGTGGGCTGGATTTGAACATCACTAATGTGTCACATGCGCCATGTAACTTGGCACAAGATCCTCCCCATTACCACCATATACCTCCTTTGACTGCCTCGCCTGCTCCCAAAACAGGCTCTCATGCCCTCTAAGAACAGGTTTTTCAGCCTTCCTCCTAACTGTGACATTTTTCTGTTGAGTAACTAAAGATCATTTTCATCCAGAAGTAATGCACTAGGGAAGAAGTCAGCAGGCCTTCATGGTGCCTGAGGGCACTCTGACAACCTAGAAAACTTTGGCCCTAGAAAACCTTATGACAGAGTCGTCTTAAGGTTGTCATAAGTCAGAAACAATCTGCAGGCACACAACAACAGTATTTTTATGCTACATTTCTTTTAACTGTTGTAAGCCACCTTGAGTCCCTAACTGGATTAAAGGTGGGATGATAATACTAATACTACTAATAATATTGTATGGATTTTTCTAGCTGTTAGGCTATGTTCTAGAAAAGCCTTCTCTTCATACTAATAAATTATTTACTACTACTACTACTACCACCAGACTAGCCTAGCCTCTAGGCTGCTGTTCCCCACCTCAGTACAGGCAAGGATGGGATTCCTACCAATAGTGCTGCCCGAGCTGCCTCACACTTCTCCTTGCGTCCTGAGATGAGGATGGTGTCACATTTGCGGGGGGCTAAATCCAGCTCAGGACTCACATCACCATTTTCCTGAGACTGTGCTTCTGAACCTGGAGACAAAAAGCAATGGAAATTTGTGGGGGAGTTGAAAAGGTAAGTTCCCTGTGTGCAAAACCTTGAGCATGGGACTGCTAAGCAATTTGCCAATCACAGCACACAAACCTGAATTGTCATCTCGCTCTGGGAACTTGATCAGTACATCATGGTCCCGAGTGATCTGTTGCACCTTGTAACCTTTGGCTCCCATCACCACACGGTGGAAGCGTTGAGGGATGATGCATTCCAAAACCACCTGGGCTTCCTAAAGAGGGAGGGGAAACTGAGGAGTGGATTATGGGACATTGTGTGTGTGTCACAGCTCAGACTGTGGCTTGTGACAGAGCAAGAAGCATTACTGTTTAACATGTTCAGAATACCTTTAATGCTTGAAGAAGGAAGGAGACAATAGTGGAAGCTGGTGATTTCCAGGTCAGTGTGGTGGTGAATCTATTCTTGGGTTCAATCTGAACTCAAACTAAGGAAGTATCCAAGGTGCCAACCCATATTCCCAGAATGGGTTCAGCACTTTGGACATCTCCCTTAAACTTCAGATTAAACCCCAGAATGGATTCATTATCCACACCAACATGGAAGCTCCCAGCTGCCACTGATAGACAATGTACTCATCAAAGTAGCTCCAGTCAGATGATATGATTGAAAGAAATGCAGAATGAGAAATCTAAAAGTCTGCAAATTTCCATGCAGTCTGGGAGTTGTAGTCCAACACATTTAGAGGGCACCAAGCTGGAAAAGGCTATTAGCAATCATTTCAATATTGTATCACTATATCTCAATAAAAACGTTTATGGAGCTGAGGAACATATTATGGTATAGCCTGAGTATCCTTTATTCAAAATGCTTGGGACCAGAAATGTTTTGGATTTCAGATTTTTTTAGGATTTTGGAATACCTGTATTACCTACATAACAAGGTATTGTGGAGATGGGACCCAAACCTAAACACAAAATTCATTTATGTTTCATGCAAAGACATCCTGTAGCACCTTCGAGACTAAGTGTGTGAAAGAAGTTGTGGCATAAGCCTTTGTAAACCTGGTCTACTTCCTCAGATATACATATATAAACACACCCTGAAGGTAACTTTATACAACACTTTAAAAATCATTTTATGGATGAAACAAAGCTTGTGTACACTGAATCTCCCAAAACAAAGGTGTCACTATCTCAGCTACCCATGAAAATAAGTTTTGGTGCTTGGGAATATTTCGGAATTTGGAATTCCATATAACGGAGATTCAACCTGTACAGCCATGAAAGCATTTAACTCTCCACACACCCAAAAAAGGAGGCGCATTCAAGGATAGGAGTAACATTCATGAACTGAATCAGAAATATGGTGTTCTGGCAGGCTTGGGGGGCTTCCTTTTCAAGGGAAAGGTGTGAGGTATTGTACAAAGTATTTTCTTGCTAACAATCACTCATTGTCCTATTTAAGAGATACAGTGGAAGACAGAAGGAAAAGAGGAAGATCACAACTGATGTGGATCAAGGAAATCATGGACCTGAGTTTCCAAGACTTGAGCAGGGCACTAGAGGACTGGAGCTCTTGGGAAGTCTCTCATTCATAGGGTTGCTGTAAGTTGGGAGTTGACTTCACAGCAAATAATGACAACAACCCCAACCTTGTCATCTGGGAGAAGTATGTACCAGGTCACTGATGATCTCCAGAATGCGTCTCTTTGCAGCCTCCACACAGTCCTTCGCCCCCTTTAATATCACTCTGTCACTCTGGACACCAGTCCGAGGAAAGCTCACTGTCACCCCACCATACTCTTCTGCAATCTCCCGCAGCACATGCCCTCGGCGTGCCACAAAATGGCGGTGATATTTCGGGTCCACCATCATCCAGTCTTCGATGATATTATCCTGGGGTGGAAGAAACCAGGCGTTGGTTGGGTAACAGAGAAAACTGGTGCTGTACAGCAGGAATGGGCAACTGTGATGAGTTCAAGAGCCAATTTTCTACACTCTCTGGCTGCCTTAAGAGATTACCACAAATTACCCGCAAAGCCCTAATCTCCCTCCTTTTTAAATGTTACAGTAGTAATGGAGAGGTACAATTATCCTCATTTCAGTGAGAAAGGATAAAATGATGGAACTTGGCCCTTTACATTGAACTGGATGCTTCAGGTGGAAGAAGTGAGCTGGTGAGGCCCCTTCGTAGGCCTGCTTGGGACCAAGTGCTATTTGGTCCTCTCAGGCTCCCAGAATTCCATTCTGCTGATGCCATGGAACCTGAATTTACTTACTGCCCACTCCCCTTTCCCATCTTAGTGAATACAAATAAATGATACCACCACCCACTGGCCCTTAGTCCATACAATGAAGCCAATATCTTCCTCGCTACTTAAGGGTCCTATACCAGATTCCGGATTAGGTTCTCCAGTTCATGCTGGGCCTGCCACACTGCATCTTCCTTTCCCACAATGGTGATGAGCTCCTGGTCTTTGTCTTCAGGGGTGGGGAAGATGATGCGGGCACCGGTACGGTCCCTCACTTTGCGGATGTTTGCGCCTCCACGCCCAATCAAAAACTTGTGGTACTCCGGCTTGGCATGAAGCTCCACCGAGTAGTTGTTGATTTGCTGGAAAGGGAGGACAGAGGGATGGCAAAGAAAGGGCAGTAGTCACCAGTAAGAATTGCAGTATATCCTTTCTACTAATAGGGCTCTAAAATACCTTAATATGGTCCCTTATTATAGCATCCTAGAATCTGCAGTTTCATAAGGTACTAAGAATTTGCTAGACAACACTATGTTCAGTGGAGCACATTACTGTGTTTTAATGACCTCAACGAACAAATTTCCAATGGCAGGATTCCACAGGATGGATCCTTGACATCTAAAGTGGTAAAGTACACTGACTGTGAATATATTTCAGGTTAAATGGTTCTAGAATAGTTAATTCAGCTAAGGTTAGATGCCTTGAATCCCATTTGGGGAGAAAGGCAGGATATAAATCCCTTAAATAAATAAGGCTAGTTTTTCTGTCCTGTTGTACAAGCATGTAGCCCTACCTTCAAACTCACAGGTGGGCTGCCAAGAAAATCAATGACAGAAAGTTCTTCCTTGGCATTTGTTCAGAAACAATTTGAAGCAGAACTTCCAGGGATCTTCTGTGTATTGCACAGAGGAGGTACCTCAGGCCTTTCTAGGGTATTAATCCTCAAACAGCCTGGCTTACTTTCCTTTGATACAATTTCCCCAACCTTTGCAAGTGTTCCCCCTCATTTTAAAAGTTTGAAATGCTTTTCCTAAGGATTAAGTACTAGCAGTAAAAACATTAAGGTAAAATAGGCTGGAATTCTCAGCCCTGTACTGTCGTCTTGGAGTGTGGCCTCTGAGAAACTTTCTAAATTGAATGCTTAGAGACAATTTCAAAATCCATTATGCAAAGGGATTTTAGTTAGTAGTTTTCCCAAGTCATGTACCAGTTTATTTCATTTACTGGGTTCACTTAATTTAAGAACCTACAGTCTACTTGTCCATATTGTTTACAAGTGATAACCACATACAATGAACATTTCTCTCAGGGTAGAAAGGGAACCAAGATTGTCACAGGAATGACAAATAAGATGGACCACAAAAGACATCCTAAATGCACCTCCAGCCTCACAGACTACATTCATCTAGATAAATGTAATAATTAATTATTTCATATGGTACTCTGAGAGTGTCACATTTGAAAGGAATGCTGCACAGCCTCAAAAACTAATCTTCCTGTGTGATGGATTGCAAATGTAAGTCTCTTTACTTCCTTTGTTCCCTTAAGATATTTTATAAATTACATTATTTCGTCTTCTTTCGATGATACCTCTATTAGACTGAGCAAAATTCATTACATTAGCTTTCAAAGGTCACAGGCTTCTCCATCAGGCAAAGATGGTTAAAAACATGCAAGGGGAAGAAAGTGATACTGTTGGAGTCACAGCATCTATATGCTTTGGGCTGTTCTACAGAAATGCTGTGTATGTAGACAAAAAGGTCAGCTCCTATCTCATGCTTTGGGCTGTTCTATAGAAATGCTGTGTATGTAGACAAAAAGGTCAGCTCCTGTCCCATTAGCCCAATAATTCACAAGGCAGACTTTGGATGTTTGTTTGTCTGTTATGTTCTATGGTCAGCATAACTGTAGCTATGATTGCTTCTCCTTGGCACTGCACAATCCATGGTGGTGACAAATGAAGGCTTCCAAATGGCAAATCCAGAACACTACTATAACAAGATGATTGCATCAAAAACCTTCACAACCACATCCTGGTTTACTAGAACCATAGTGTGAAATGTTCAAGCCATAGCAAAGGGAGGAAAAGGCTAGATTAGGAATGCTGTCTACTTTGTTACCAAATAAACAAACAGCCACCTTTTAAGACAGGACTAGGGACCCTGTAATGTTGAGATTTAAGATGTTTCATGTTTTGTTTCCATGTTTTGTCTTTTCTTATTCCTTTCTTTATGCTAAGAGTTTTTATCTCAATAAATCCTATGAAAAGCCCCAACAGGACTAGGGAAACAATGGGCATTTCTGGCAGCTTTTCTGCAGTCCTGCCAGAATCCCCACACCCCTCCAAAAATTGGGAGAGGGATGACAATCACCCCAAAACTGTATATCATTACTGATTTATGATTATGTTTTATGAAAACATAAACATGTCCTTCAAACTAGCCCCACACAGCAACAAATAAAAATGGCAAGCAACTTCAAGTTTTGCCTTTGTTCAATTATCAGCAACTTGCTGTGAGGAACATAGTTGTCCCCCATTCCTGTCCCTGACCACTGCTGCTTTAATAGCTAGGAACGTCTGCCAGACTGATACCTTCTCTTCTGCCAGCTGCAAAAGCTGGCGTTTGGCTTTCTCCACTTCCTCGCCAGGCCCTCGGATGGTGACTTTGTCACTGCCCGAGCCCTCAGAAGGGAAGTGGATGTGCACCCCGCCACATTCTTCCATGATGGAACGCACCAGCCGCCCCTTGGCTCCGATCAGTGAGTTGTGCAGTTTGGCTGGTATAGACACATCTACTTCTTTTATATTAGCCTAGGAAGAAGAGGAAGGGAGAGAGAAAGAGAGAGAACACAAGAGCTACAATATTCTCTATGATCCAGGTGAAAAGCACATAAGACTTGCTTTTGCACAGGATTCAAGGCAGCTAAGAGGTCACACTATGGAAGTATAGCAAGATAATGCAAGGTCAATGGCAGGATTCTGGCACTAAACATGTACTAAAAGAAGCAGAAATTGGAGGTATCCAATGAAATCCACCTAAGAGACTACAGAAGTGTTTCAAATGATAGTTGTTTTATTAGCAGGAAAAAAAAACAAGACACATTTTGGCTTGTGTGTATTCTTACAGACTTCTGAGGCAGTGTGAAAACTATACAGAATCAAACTTCAGAAATTTCTGGATCAGGAACTCTCAAACCATTTACTAGACAACCAAAAATCACTTGACCAATAAACAGTTTTTGGTTCCTGATCCAGAAACTATTTTGTTTTTAAAGGCAGAAAATGGTAAGGAGACAAGCTCCATGTGCTTTGAGATGGTCAACTGTTTATTTGTTTAAAAAGCCCAATGAGAAAAGGTCTTCCTCAGAGGCCTTTAACACTTCAACAAGCCAAGAATACTCTTCAAAATATAGGATCATTGGGCATTTAAAGGCCCCTCATAATCTTAGGTCCTAATTTGGGTGGTGACACATTCCAAGCGTCTTTCTTCAAGCTGCACCAACCCTGGAAATGTGGGAAATACAAAACTGGAAGTGAAAAGATTGTTACAGAAGGGTCTGCCTTGCTTTTAAGAACTTCTGGTCTTGGAGGCTTTAGGATAAAAATTCTTATTTGGGGTACAGAAAAGGGAGTGGCCTTCAGAGGACAAGGTGCTACAGACTGGAACTTACTTAACCTGTATGTAACAGCCTGATCAAGTTCCTTTGCTCCCCTTGCCTTAACTACTGCTTATTAACCCTCATAGCATTTAATAAACCAGTTAGGGAGGAATGAGCATCAAACTCACACAGTGGTGTCTGGTGGCTCCCATACCACTGAGGCAGCAAACCCTAGGTGTAGTCCAAACTTTGGGGGAGCTCTCAAATGTACATGATGCATTTAAGGGGAAAGATCTGGCGCCTTGGATATAAAACACAATTTTGGACACAAAAGCAATATTGATGATCTAAGCCAGTACATAAAAGGAGGTGAGCAAGGGATAGAGGGAAACCATACAGAGCAGATGTGCATCCCTGGCTTGATTAAGGAAGGAACATTGTGTCTAAAACAGAGCAGGCTTCAAATATTTAGAAGTATCCCAAAATAATAAATAATACTTATTTATATCCCGCCCCTCTGGGTAAGCAATCCCAATAAAAGTAATGGTCAAAAATAGCTTTGAATGTATGTTTAAATATATGTTTTAATATATGTTTAAACCATACTAAGTGCACTTCATTGATCTCCCCTCAGCCCTGCAATCAAATACGGCAGTTTAAACTACTTTTGGCAATGGGGGAGGGGGGGAAAGCTTTTTATAGTACAGTGGTCTCCCGGCTTAAGAATCCCCCGGGTTGCGAAAACCCCGGGATCCGAAAGCTGCCAGACTGCTAAACTATCCCCAGGGATCCAAAAGATCCCCCGGGATACGAAAAAAAACCCCGCGCGGCCCCTTTAAATCGGCCGCGCGGTCCATTGAATTTAGTGGTCCCCCGGGAAACGAAAGCTTCCGGGTTACGAAAGGTAATCCGGAACGGATTACCTTCGTAACCCGGCGGACCACTGTACATAAAATTAAATTGGTATATATGTTCAATGAAGAATATGAAAAGTAGTCAGTCAGGCAAACATACCATAATATTGCCATCAGTGAAATATTCTGTGAGGAACCTCTGAGCTATCACAGAAATGGGATAGAGCAGTCTAGTGATTTAAGGGTGTTGGACTGAGATTTAGGAGAACCAGTTTGAAGTCCCCACTAAGCCATAAAGTTCACAGGTCTGACCTTTAGGCATGCCATTCTCTTTCTCAATCTGATCTATTTTACAGAGCTAAAGGATAAACTGGGACAGATGAGGAAACACAAGCTCCACTGAGCTCACTGGAGGAAAGATGGGATATAAATGCAGTCGGACCAGCATACAGTGGTCCCCCGCCTTACGAATCCCCTGGGTTACGAAAACCCCGGGATCCGAAGGCGGCGGGACCGCCATTGTATCCCCCGGGATCTGAAAGATCCCCCGGGATACGAAAGAAAAATGGCCGCGCGGCCCCTTTAAATGGCCGCGCGGTCCGTTTAGAATAGCGGTCCCCCAGGAAACGAAAGCTTCCGGGTTACGAAAGGTAATCCGGAACGAATTACCTTCGTAACCCGGGGGACCACTGTATAGTAATTGCATAAAACAGTAACACTTAGAAGCAATGAGGCTATGCAATTATAGCTACCAGTAAAAAGAATACTTTCTTTGGGCTCTTTACAGGCTAAAAAAAGGAGGAAACTGCTTCACACACCCACCAGCTCCCTCTGGATGGCCAGGATGCGGTCCCGGGCACCTTCACAGTTGGCCTTCTTCCCAGTTATCAGGATCACCTCCGAGTTGCTGTTTTCTGTAGGGAGGTCAATCTTGGTATTGGTTTCCTCTCGAATCTATTGTGAAGAGATAACATCAAACCCCAGACCCTCAAGGCTAGGCTACTGTAATGAACTTTATAAGGAGCAGACCTTGGAAGGTGAAGGTGGGTGAAAACTAGGTGACCAATAAGGGATTCAAAACTTAATCTAACTTTCTAGCATATAAAGTAAAATGCTAGATATGCCTCGGCTATTTCTGGAACTTATTTTTTTACCACAACTACGTGAATCTCTCAGTCAGCAGAGGGGATTCTGGAATTTGTTCTCCAAGAAAGTAGCTTCATTCCTAACTGGCATAGGCATACGAACTCAAGAGAAAGTGCTTCCTTCCAGAGGAAGCAGGAAACACCTGGCATCAATATACACACACAGAATCACAGAAGCCCAATTCAGCAGTGCTCAAGGAGGGGAGATGTCTTTAGAAGGGCCATACACTTTTACCTTTTTGATGTTGGCGCCTCCTTTTCCAATAATGTTCTTGTGGAACTGCTTGAAGATAGGAACTGGGATGGAAAAGCTGTTTTCAATCTAAAGCACAAAGGGGGAAAAGTCAGAATCAGGAGATTCCAATTCCTGTTCTTCTAATCTATTAATAACAAATATTGAGCATCTTGAGGCATGATTTCTGTATATAGTATGTTAGTCAGGCCAAATGCAAGGTAGTTTAATTGTCCCCTGTAGTCTAAATAGCATCACAGTCGAAGGGACGTCTGCTCCAAACCTCTGTCAGTGAAGGTATTAAAACAAACTGAGCTAGCTTCTAGAGCGGTATTACTCAAGGCAGATACAACTTTCATTAAAACAAACCTAATTTGTGCTAGTGTTTTCCTTTGGAAATGTGTTGAAAATCTACCTGGGAATTCACTTGCTGACAGTGAATAACTTTCCCATGTTGTCCCTATGAAAACATCTGGTGCAGCCCTCCAGAAGTTGTTAAATTGCCAACTCCCAACAGCCTTGGTCAGTATACTCATGAGGGGAAGATTTCCTGAAGCTCACCAGCTCCGCAATAACTTTCTGGAGGTACTTGGCACACTTCTCCACCTCATTCTTGGGCCCCCGCAATTGTACGATATCACTCTTTTGAGAAGGGTCAGGGAAGTTGATGATGACCTGTAGGAGTAAAGATCAACATAGATGATCGCAAGACACGGCAGGTGGAACTCTCAGGTGCTCCCCATTTCAGCTCTTCTCAAAGACAGGGTCTTGATTTCAGACAGACAGGTTTGGATTTGAGAGGGGATCTGACAGGGTATTGAGCTGATAGAGACAGAGTTTTGAGGAAAAAGAGAGAACTGCCTATGATACTGGGGAACCTAAAGAATAGAATGTCTGATTTTATTATCTTCTTATACTATGTTTAACAAATCTATTTGGTATTGTTATTTTAACCTGTCTCTGGCTGGTTGTCAAGTCTGAATTGGAATCAGGCCATGCATACCAAACTAAAGAATCACCACAACACAACCGCAAGTTCACATATATAGAAGGTCACCCTGAGGCCCAGTAACCCAATCCAGTATGGAAGGAATTGGGGGAAGAAGCGTAGAGTGAGCAGCAGGATTCCTAGGGGTTGGAATTTTAAGGATCAGTCTGGAGAAAGGGATCTGTCACATATATTTGTGACACATCCCATTATCAAAACTGACCCTAACCTTCCAACCCCTAAGAGTCCTGTTACTCATCCTGCCCTTGCTCCCCTAATTCTCCTCTTTTCTGGATTGGGTTTCTGGGTATCCAGGTGAGATCAGTGTGGGTATGCTTGTGTGTTAACTTTGTGTTCTTTATAGTAAGTGTGACCACCCTTTGATTCAGGGTAAAAGAAGACAGTCTCGGTCAGAATTAAGTAAGAATTAACAAAGTAACAAGAGAATGAATGTGGTTTATTATATCCTGTAAAATAGCAAATGTTTTAGCAAGTACAAGTACTTGATTCCAACCATATAATATCCAACCTGAATTATGTCAAGCCTTGCCCTTCCATCAGTTCAGGAAACCAGTACACATTCACTCTCCACTGACTCATCCAACCATCTCAAGACAAAAAATTCAGCCAAATTTTGCTCTTCATATAGCCTCCTTCAGTTCCTTCTTTAAGAACAGCAACAAACTTCCCCCTTCATCATCTAATTTCTGACATTTCATCCAAGCATTTTTCATATAATACCAAATTTCTCTTCATATGCTTGAGGACTAGAATCTAGTATTGAGTTTTTTGTTCTAAAAAAAAGTAAACATCATTGGAATAGTGAATTCTGCTTCAGATGCAATGCTGTTGAGTTTGTCTAAAACAAATTACAATTCCCAGAATACCTCAGAACATTGGGAAATGTACTCCAAAAAGTGTACTTTTGAAGCTTTGCTGAAGAAGATGGAGTTAACAGTTCAGAACTTTAAAAAGGCTACAGACCTCAGCACTGGCACAGCCTATGTCCAGATTACAGGTCTTTAGTACCAGAAAGAGGATGCACATGGAAGGTATGAGGCTACTGGAATGACAAAAACTAATTCCTTCAATATGGGGTCATCCAGATGTTTTAGACATCAGGTTCCATCAGCCAAATTGAAATGGATGATAGTGAGGATGAGATGAGTTGGAATCTATAATCTGTGGAAGACCCAAGAGGCAGAGGAAATTGTGTTGCATGCACTGTGCCAAGAGCATGGCCTGACATTGCAGAGAAAGGCCTAGTCAAATCTGAATCAAACAAAACCTACTGAAGTTTGGCCAGGCCCTACTGTACACTGCCAAAGCTTCATCCCTTACCTCTGGGAACTTGTCTCGGATCTCCTTGATTTTCTCGCCTTTCTGACCAATGATGGTCCGGTGAAAGCGCTGCTCAATGATCAGGTCTTTTGTGCGTTCATTTTCCTAGGAGAGACTACCAATCATCAGCAGTATCTACTCTCTCCCAAGCCCAACAAGTTCCCTCTTTGTGAGCACAGGAGCAACAGAAAGCCCTAAGACCATTGGTGGGTCTACCCAGAGGCCTTCCGGGTTCACCTCTTTAAAGACCATGGCCACTCTCTCCACCTATCCCTTCACGCTTGTAAATAAGCACTGCCTTCTACAAATCAGATCACGGGTACATCAAGCTTAGGCTGCTGCCACACTGCAGAATTAATACAGTTTGACACCATTTTAACTGTCATGGCTCTATCCTATGGAATACTGGAATTTGGCACCAGAGCTCTCTTGAGAGAAAGCTAAATACCTCACAAAACTAAAAACCCCAGAATTCCATAGCATCGAGCCATGCAGTTAAAGTGATATCAAATGCATTAATTCTGCAGTGTAGATGCAGCCTTTGTACTGCCTACTCTGGCAGCAGTATGAAACTTGCTGCCTGAGAACTATTTAATTTTAGTTTATTTAATTTATGTATCACTTTCTCTTAGAACTGGCCCAAAGCCAGTGCACAACTGATTCACAAAAAAGCTATTTGGACAAGTTATATTGAACAAGTTGTAATACTAAAAACACACACATGCACAATTTAAAACAGTTTTAAAAACACATCAATCATTTAGAATTTTTTTAAATTAATAGCATTTGTTTTGCAGTCTGCCAGGCATTAACTGGCTGAGATTTTGGACCATCAGCGATTCAGATTCTATCCAAGAATCAGTGAGGCACCATCAGATAATATAGCTTGTAACCAATCAGTATTGCTTTCTGTAACTGGACTAGTGTGATTCCATCTACAGGGACTTCATTCAGATGTTTTGTCAGTCTGTTTGGAATTGCTCCCAAAGAACTCAACAGCCAGCACTATTTTTCCAAGAGGCATTTCTATCTTTCATCCCTTTCTCTTTTTTAAAAAGGACTGGAAAGACATCATCCATAATCCTCCATCTTCAGCTGTTGCCACACTATAGAATCCCTTAACTCCATAGCATTCCAAACAAATTCCATAATTCCACAGCAGTGAGCCATGGAAGTAAAGTCATGGAAGTAAAGCTTAAACTGCTTTATTTCTGGAGAGCGGATAACCCTTCATCACACTTATGATTTGTTTCTGATTCTCTCAAATCTCAGACAATGTACTGTTTTGGACTACAATCCTCACACATGTGGAGCCAAGACACATGCCTCCCTTACCATACGAGCGGCCATTTCCAGCAGCTCCTTGCGAGCCAGCTGGACCCCTTGAGGATCTCCCTCAATCCGGATCAGGTTGCTCTTCTCATTGTCAGGTGGGATGCGGACAGAGACTTTGTGCTGTTCCTTGATGCGATTGACTGCCAAGACAGAGAGCATGTGAGAAATAAATAGCATCCCCTCCCTTTGAATGGAGACTAAGAGCTGAGATAGTATAGTGGTTAAGAGTGCTAAGCTGGGAGTAGAAAGATCCAGGTTCAAACACCCATTCAACTAGGGGGTTCAAGACATGGACTCAATTTAGACTGCTGCCACATTCTGACACTGCTTTAACTACCATGGCTCCATCCTATTGAATCCTGGGATTTGCAGTTTTTTGTGGTACCAGAGCTGTCTGACAGAGAAGGGTAACCTACAAACCCCATAATTCTATAGCACTGAACCATGGTAGTTAAAGTGGTGTCAAACTGCATGAATTCTACAGTGTAGATGCACCCTCAGTCATCTTTTCTTAGAAGTACAAGGGGATTGTCATAACGATAAAAAGGTAGGGATAACCTTGCCCACAGTCCTGAGGTCCTTAAGTAAAACATACAAACATAGGATGGACACATGAAAAAGAGGTGGTATCATGAAAGGCTCAGCTGTGTCTCTCCCATATGTTTCTGGATTCTAATTCCCATCAGCTCCTGTTAACCTGGCCAATGGTGAAAGACGGTGGGATAGGGAAGTGAATATCAATCTCAGTTTCACTGTTATTGTTTTATGCCTTCAAGTTGATTCTGACTTATGGCGTCCCTAAGGTGAACCTATCACAGGGTTTTCTTGGCAAGATTTGTTCAGAGGGGGTTTGCCATTGCCTCCCTCTGCAGCTGAGAATGGAACTTGTGCATGGTCATCCAGCAGGTTTCCATGACTCAGTGGGGATTTGAACTCTGGTATAACACTTAAACCACTGGTTTTCTCCAAATCTTTTCTCCATATCAGGTTATAAGATTCTGCATTTTCCCCCAAATGGATATTAAGGTTTTTTAAGATGCATTCTTCCTAATGCGTGCATCTGTTAACACATTTTACCTAATTCACACAATCTTCCTCCACTGATTAGAGAATATCTTCATGGGTTTTTTTCTCCTAGCTGTGCACACTTTTAGCTGTTTGTATTTTAAAGTGTGCACACCGTTTCTCTGAAATGCCCCATGCGCTGCATAAATGAGCAAGTTCCTAAAGTGAGACACAGCATTTTTTTTCTCAAGGAGTCTTGTGTGAGGTGTGGAAAAGCCACTTTCACAGGAACAACTAAAAACAAACACATACTTTGTCATTCTCTAGGAAATAATGGACATCTTAGAGGGCCACAGGTTCCCTACTCTGGCTGCAGGGATTGGTACTCAGAGAAAAGGAATTTGTTAGTTGCACACTTCCATGAAGGCTGGCAGGCTGCCTTCTGTCTGTTGGAGCCTCTTTCTAAATCAGTGGCTCTCAAATTTTGGACTTTTGAATGATTTGGACTTAAACTCCAAGATATCCCAGCCAGGATAGCCAATAGTGAGGAATTCTGGCAGCTGAAGTCCAAAACCAAAAAAGAATCAAAGTCTGAGAACCACTGCTCCAAATGGCCCAACGAGCAGATCTTTACAGTCAACATGAGAATTAAAGGACCATTAAGACACCTGTATGCACTCTCCAATCTTACAGACCAGAGATGGGAAACTTAATCTGCACCACATGGACAGGCAAAATTACCCTCAAATGCTGAAGAGGCAGCAAGTCTATTTCTGATTTTGGAGGAATAAAAAAAAAACAACAACTTTAAACAGCACAGGAGACCCTGAAACGTATTTAAAAGGTAAATCCTGCTCCTGGTAACATCCAGGAGAGGCAAGTTAATATCTCTTTTTCTGGTCAGAAATAAGGCAGTCTAAACAAATTGTGTGCCACAGACATTGCCGGGTGGGGATGGGTCTCACATGCAAAACCAGAACTAAATTTTGTTTCCCTGTTACAGATGGCTGTTACAAGGCTGAAAATTATGAAGCTGCACAAAAGGTGAAATATTTCCAGCCTTCCAGATTTGCAGAAGTTGAAGCAGAACCAGTCCAACTGCTGCCTGGCAAGATCTGAAATAGAATTCCCCTACATCCACACCCATTCACATTCGAGAGAGGGGAACCGGCCCATTATCCATTCTGGCATCTCAAAACTCACTGTTGGCACCACTCTTCCCTATCAAGTGACGGTGGAACCTCTGATCGATAAGCACTTCGGTATAATCCATGCGACTGAGCTAGAAAAAAGAGTGTGGAGAGGGAGAGAGGGATAATTAATTGGTCTCATGGTTGCCTGCAGCAGCTCTGTTGCAAGAGAGCTGAATGTGCTGCAGACAGAATCTGCCATGTGGACTCATACAGGGAACAGCATCCTTCTACCATGTGATTGCCCATTTGCCTGAACATACTCTTGAATGCTTTGCCAGAGCAGGATGCTGTCAAAGGATGGGAGAATGATGAATGAGACAGCAATGAATCACTGCTACTGCAGGCACGTTTTATTCCCTTAAGCGATGAAGCTGTGCATTGTTGCTGCATTCTTTTAGATCTTTTACATAAGGAATCCTAGCAACGCTAGGTTAAGTCTTCTCAGTCCTGCCTCCCTGGCAGAGGACTACTCTGGAGGTAGCAGCTTCAAAGTGTCATGCAGACAACAAAGGTCCACTGACCTAGCATTTGTATTTATTCTCTCTCAGTACTAAAATTTTGGGGCGTACCACCAGAACTGTTGGGGGGGGGATGAATTCATACAACGTAGGGAATTCACCACCACAGCACTGACAAAGGGTCACTGGCTTGGGAAGCTTTTAAAAATAAGATTCATCAGAGCTACAAGAGAAGCTCACCAAATCCCGGATAATCTCTTGTATCTGAGCCTGAGCCAACTCCACCTCTTCAGTAGGTCCCTCTAGTGTGATCTTCTCATCACCATCAGTGAATTCAATGTGAACCTAAAACCAAAGAAACAAACATGCAAACAAATAACATCATATTTGCTATGGCTGGTATAAAAAAAATCAAGCTAGTAGTAGCCTTCCTTTCAGGTTGAGAAGTCACTTACCCAAGGTCAGGCAGTGGGTTTCAGTAATGGAGCAGGAATTTGAACCCTGGTCTCCTGGAGTCCCAGCCCAACACTCAGACCACTACATCATATTAACACTAAAATTGTCACTCACCCCTGGAAAATAAAGATTACCTCTTGATGACTAATGAGGCAAGCCTTGCAGAAGTTTCCTTTTCATTGCCTATAATGTGTCACAATTGGCTGAAACCTATATGTTTTGACAAGCTATCTAATCAAAACTTGTGGACTAGTTAGTAGCTTGTGGGCTAATTTGCAAGGTGGTTCTCCATTCAGAAAAATCAAGGGGCATTAAAATACAGTCTCAAATAATCTAATTCAGCCGGTGTATGGCTTCCTAGGCATTACCAGATGCAACATTTCACTCTCCTTCATGCAGCAAGAAGAATATCTCCGGCATTAAAACTGACTTGTGACAAGAACACAGTTTTTACTTAGTTACTTGAAGTGAAGGTATTAAACCACTTGCCTTAGGAAGCTGTTGGGTGATCCTGCCAATGTTCTGTCCTTTCTTTCCGATTATAAAACGATGTAACCAGGCTGGGGCTGTTACTTCAGCTACCATCACACTCTTCGCCTGGTGTGGGGCGGGAAAGACAAAATACATTGCCATGGTTAACACTATGACCCTGAGACTTTACTTTCAATATCAATGTCTAGTTTAAATACACATCCTCTTTAGATTCCAATGATGGTTTTTCCTTATAATTTAGATGTTGTAATGCTTCAGTTCTACCTATAGATGCCATTATAACAACATCTGCTTTGGCAATGATTTCAAGCCACACAAGCAATATCTAGAGAACCAACATAGATAGTAAACCTGTGAAAATGGATGGGTAGAGGTTTATTGTT
Organism: Urosaurus nigricauda; assembly: GCA_034509955.1. Lineage (NCBI taxonomy): Eukaryota > Metazoa > Chordata > Lepidosauria > Squamata > Phrynosomatidae > Urosaurus > Urosaurus nigricauda. Next base: position 7,017,221 of record JAOEGL010000006.1, read on the forward strand.
GTGGTGGTTTGCCTTCCAACCTATGGCTGACCTAAAGCTTGGGGTTTTCTTGGTAAGATTTGTTCAGAGGAGGTTTGCTACTGCCTGTGCCTGAGGCTGAGAGCACATGAGTTGCCCTAAGTCACCCAGTGAGTTTCACGGCTGAGCTGAGAATCAAACCCTGGTCTCCAGAGGTGCAGTCTAATTCTCACCATGCCTGACTATCCAAGTGAATTATGCTCTGCCTTTACTTAAAGTTTACTTAAATCTTTTAAAAATTAATTACATAAACAAATTGAAAGAAAGAAGTTGATAGCTCCCTTTTTCAGCACTGATAAAAATATCTGACAACCAATGATGCTCCAGCCTTAATCTCAACTGCACACTGAAGCAGTCAATCCACCCTCAGGTGACCCACCAGAGAGATCTGCTTCTGACACATCCAGGCTATCCGATGGCTTCCTGGGCTAGTGTTCCTAGCAGCATTAAAACCTTTACCTTGGCATAGACTTGGGTCAGAGCTGGGCCAAGTTTGTCTGGCTCTCCCCGGAGGATGATGGTTTCCGAGCTGCTTTCCAAGGGCGGCATCTCCACCGAAACACCGGTGGCATCCAGAATCTCCTGTAGGGTGTTGCCTTTGGGACCAATGATGTATTTGTGCTGGGACTTCTTTACCTCCACAGAGATCGTGGTTGTCTTGCGCTTCTGAAAGAGAATGAGGCTGCAGAGAATTGTGCAAAGCCACCATTATACAAATCAGGGTGGGTAAAGTGGGGTTCACATTGCCCTAAAATGCTTTCTGGGGCATTTCTGCCACATTTTTGGGCCCACGTGGCCTTTTATAAAACAAGAAGTAATTTATGCTCATTTCCTTTTGTTAAAGAAGTCCTTTCCAGGGCCTAAAATTGCCCAGAGAGGCATGAAAACATGATGAAAATGCTCTTCACACCCATGGGCAAAAAATGATTTTTGAAAAAATTGTAGGGGGAGCAGCCTTCCAAACTCTCCTGGGAGGACTAATGCAGCCTCTTCACCTTCTGCAATTGCCCAGCACTGGTGTAAACACACCCAATACTTCCTGGAGTTTACCCATCTAACCAGACGAAATTGGAGTTGTGACTTATATCACCTCCCATCCCCTAGTATAGGGATGCGGTGGCTTAGTGGTTAAGACGCCAATTCTGATAATCAGAAGGTTGGCAGTTCGAGGCCCAAGTGCTGCATGATTGGGTGAGCTCCTGTCACTAGTCCTAGCTTCTTCCAACCTAGCAGTTAGAAAGCATGCAAATACAAGTAGAGAAATAGGTACCACTTCGGTGAGAAGGTAACAGCCTTTGGGAGTCATGCTGGCCACATGAACACAGGAATCGTTTTCAGACAATGCTGGCTCTTTGGCTTAGTAACGGAGATGAGCACTGCCTCCTACAGTCAGCTCCGACTAGACATTCATGTCAAGGGACTATCTTTACCTTTACCATTATACAGTCAGCCTGTTCCATATGTGAACTTCATTTATGTGGCTTTCAGCTTACGTTGAAGCTGTGCTGCAATTAAATGAATGGTACGCATGCAGCGTCACATGCGCATGCCCCACTGTTTTCAATGGGGGGGAGGGGTTCCAGAACAGATCCCCGCATAAGGGAAGGGCTGACTGTACCCTAGTACGGCATAATTTTAAGGGGCAGGTGGTTGGGCTTGGGTCACTGAAACTGTTTTACCTTGTGCTTTTTAATTATTGTAACCCACTCCGATTGGTCTGACAGAGTAGCGGGCTATAAATTATTATGATTATTGTTATTATTATTATTATTATTATTATTATTAAAACTAAAACCAAATAATCAAATTAAAACCAATGCAAAACTTTGGGGGGGGGCAGGTGCTTGGATAATGAAGGGGCGGATATTAAAACCACAGCTGGTATGGGGATGGAGGTATGTTTGAACTACAACTCCCCAAATCCTCCAGCCAGCATAGCCAGAAGCCATACTGACTGTGGTATTGCAGAAGCTGTACTCCAACTGCTACTTTATCATTATCTTTGCTCTTTCATAACTATTTCTCATATGTAACCTTAGCCAGATTCATTCCAGTCTCAAATGTTTGCACACTTACTTGGCTGTGAAGTGGGAAAACTGCATCCTTATAAATTGGAACATCTTCCTTCAAATCAAACCCAAGGAGCTAATAGGCAAGGATTTGGTCCTCAGTTGTAAAATATTAATAAGGGTAGAGGAAAGGGTGTGATTTCTACAGGAATACACACTTCACATTGCTTTGTTACAAACAACCAAAAGCCTTTACAACTGTTAAATCTTCCTATGAAATCACATACTAGAAATTTATAGTACTGCAGTGCTACTCAAAGCAGTGGTTCATGGACCAGTGCCAGTCAGCAAGCCATCATCTATTGGTCCATGGCAAGAATCCAGGAAAGACTGTAGCCAGTAGGTAGAAACATGGTGTCAATCGCTGGAACATCAGGAAACAACTCTGCTGGCCCATCATATCAGTCAGACTAAGAAGCATAGCTGTGATGAACATCATTTTGTCCTCTGGTATCTGTGCCTAGTTCTTCACCCAAGCACATAAAATTCTATCCTGCAACGCAGGGCCAAGAATTGCTTGCCCTCCAGACATTGTTGAACTGCAACACTCAAAAGCCCTAGCCAGCAATGAAAAATGCTGGGGATTACTGTCCAAGAAGACCTGTAGATCCATGCAATTCTCTCCCTAGTTGCAGGGAAGTTATCCAAAAAATGGACAGCTTGGCTCTTTCCAACCACATGAGGGAACAAAGAGGCACATAGGACACTAAAGACCTACTCAGTATCCCAGCCCAAACTTGGTTCTAAGCAAGAACCACAGATTAATGGCAACATATGTGTTTGTCATACAGAAGATCACAGCTGAAATCCTCGCATCTCCACTGAATGGATTACAGCTGGAAAGAGATGTGAAAATTTTCTGAGGCTAGGCTGGTAGGTACATGTGACAAGGCTTTCTCTGCAGCAGCACCCCAACTGTGGAACTCTCTCCTTAGAAAGGTCAGGTTGGCACCATCCCTTCTGAATGATGATGAAAACTCTACTATTTTTGAGTGGCTTTTGTATCTTAAAATTAATGTTGTCTACGATAACATTATATAATATATCGAATTTATAAAACGAAAAAGAATTACAATGTTTAGAAAAGAGATTGATTACAAAATGGTTATTCTATGTACCAGGCATATGCATGTGAAGTATGTGAATACTTTTTACTAAAAAAGAAAGTAAAGTATATAATTATACTGAATTGATAAAAATGGAAGGAAGACAGAATGACGTTAATATTTACAATACTATATGTGCACTATTTTATTATTTGAAAAATTAATAAAAAGTATGATATACAAAAAAAAAATTAATGTTGTCTACTCTGTGGCTTTTAAAAACTATTTTAGAGGTATTTTCAAGAGAAGCCTCCTTTGTTTTAATTGGATTGTGTGTGAATGTGCCTTCAAGTTGCCTGTCGACTTATGGTGACACCATAATCTTCACCAGGTTTTTTAGGCAAGAAATAGTGAGAAGTGATTTTGCCAGTTCCTTCCTCTGATACATAGCCTACCATAATCTGGTATTCACTAGAGGTCTCCCATCCAAGTACTAGCAGGGCAGAGGAGGCAATGCTGTCAGTTTGGTGGGGGACCTCTTTCAACACCAAGGGTCCCAACTCTATTTCAGATTGCATTCCAGTGGTGGGTGGAAACCACAGGCAAAAGTACAGGACCAAAGATATCTGCACCTTTTGGCTTAACTCTTGTAACTAAACCTTACAAAATGCATCTCAGTCTTGTATAATGGAGAAAACAATAAACAAAAGCAAAGAAACCAATGAAAAATGGTGAAGGAAATGTGGTCATCTGGGAACTTTAAAAGCCTGGATTTCTGTCAGGACCAGATTCAGTTCCAGGGCCTGAGGTTTCCCATTGCTGCTGTAACTGATGGTCTGGAGGACCATCAGTTAAATCCCTTTTAGGATGTAAGCTTCAAGTTGTGCAGGCAATGCCTTAGTAAGTGTATGATGTTACCTTGAATAGTTTTCTTTTATTTCAAGCTGTGGATTTTTTTCATTGAATGGTGTAACCAAGGGTAATGTAGAAGGTATGCAACCCTACCCATGTTTTTTGAGAAGCTGCAGAGCAACCTTCTTTGACCAAGCAATCTCTCAGATACTCACCTTATCCTCGTAGATCTTGCGGATACGCAGGAGGGCTTGCGAGACAGGCTCCTTTTCTCCAGTGATGATGATCTCATCCTTGTTGACACTGGGTGGTGGGATGTTGATTCGGGCCCCTGTCTCCTGCATGATCTCCTGGACAACTTTGTTGAAGGCACCAGCAATGAATGGGTGGAAGGCCTTCTCCAGGTTCAAGCGCTCCACTGCCCGCTTATCCTAGGACACAATGGAAAAACAATTGGCCCACTTAAAAACACACAACCTTCTATATTTCTCCAAAGGTTCCTTCTAGGATAGACATCCAACACCTGAGAGTTCCTCGGTTCCTTAATGTGTTTCATTCAGCCCCTCCTCTAGAAACATAGCTGAGGTTAACTCCTCCTTCCCTGTTCAAACAATCACCTAGGAGATTCCTAGGGTAAGCTTTCTTTTGAAGAAAAGAGCTGGAACACAGCAGCCTGATACCTTGTCACAGAGGTGGGACCAATCCATTAATCCAATTAATTCAAAACACAGCAGCCAGATTGATTGCTGATGTATCTTGTGAGCACATCTCACCAATATTAAAATTACCCATGGCTGCCAATAAATTCCCAGGAAAGGTACAAAGTGTTGGGTATTACATTTAAAGTCATAGTTTGGGCACACGTTACCTATGAGATTGCTTCCTCCCGTATAATCTGCCCCATACACACAAGTCTTCTGCGAGACATTTGCTTCAACTGGCCAGGACTAGACTGGCAACCGTCATCCAGAAAGACCTATTCATTGGCTGCTCCTACACTGTGAAATAATCTGCCCTGAGAGATTCTGGACTTAAGCCATGTCATTAACATCCTTTTGGAATAGTGTGTTTTGAATAAAATTAATATTAATACAGGGCTCCAATGAATACCAAGCGCTGTAGGCTATATTTCAAAGGAAGGAACTGGCAAAACTGCCTTTGACTGTCCCTTGCTTAAGAAAATCCTATGAAATTCACGGGGTTGCAATAAGTCAACAGGGGACTTGAAGGTACACAGACACACACAGAGAGAATAAGCAGTACTGTAAGAATAAACTTTATCCAAGTTAATTGAAAGAAGAGTTTATTTATGTTTTCAACTAAGATTTGAGGGTGAGAATTAGAGAGTGAGGGGAAGAGGGAACTAACTGCCACATTATTGTTGTACAGAATGTAAAAAAAGTGATGCTATTAAAGAAAAAATACTGTAAAAAGAAAAAAACTAACAGGAAAAAAAAAACATGGATAACATGCCTTCCCCCAACTCTGAGGTAATCCAGGGGACTCTCTCCTCCTGAAATGGGAGCCACCAGAAACTACACATCTTAGCCTACTACTAATCCAAAGAAATGCTAAAAATCAAGACTGAATATCATGGTAAAAAGGTGAAGAGGGGCCAAAACAAAGTACACGATACAATGCACCATGTTTTATACAAAAATAATGTTCCTGGGAGTGTGGTTCTCCATGTTTATTTATTTTAAAAATGTAGCACCAGTGCAGAAGACCTTTGGGGGTCACAAAAACATGAAGGGCTAGCATATATCCAGCCCATGTTGCTCACCTCACTTTATATCTATTCTGCACTCTGTAAAAAACTCCCAAGTGGTATGTCTAGAGAAATCAAATTCTGTTTCCTCAATTACTCATGTTGCCTTTTATTTACTAGATTGTTAAATGAAGCACTAGTTGATTTAAAAATCCCGTGGAGAAGTTGTAAATCCAATTACTGAATGGACTACAAAAACCTCTGGTGCAGCTTGTCATGCCAGCCTTCCTCCACTGCAGGGAAGGGAGTAAGACCAGCAAATCCCAGCCACTCACCTGTTCAGCCGAGATCAGCAAAATCTCATGCCGTGCTTTCTCAATGCCTTCCTTGGTGCCAGTGATCTTAATCTGGTTGCTGGGGTCCTCAGGCCGTGGAATGTTGATCTTGGTGGCCGTCTTCAGCTCGAGCTCCTGCAGTTTTTCGCCATTCTTGCCAATCACAAAGCGATGGTGTTCCTTGGGGATTGTGACAGTAGCTGAAGCCTGCAGAAGTGGGCAAAGATTGCAATGAAATTGAGGTATTGAAATGTGGTCCAGACCCTATTTGAGTGCTTAACCGAGCAGTGTAATGACAACTTAGAAAACAGTATCTTATAAAACAGAAAATATTCTAAAATTTAAGGCAAAGCCCCTCAAAACACCTCCTGCCAACATCTTTAGCCCTCCCAAACTCTAATGAACAAGTAAATGTTATCATAACAGAAAGAAAGTAATGTTCTACGAGTTAATGGCTAATATCTGTATAGGGAGATAAAATTCCACCCAGGTGGGATTTCATTCTATCTCCCCTTTCTCACACTGAGGCCATTACGACAGGGTCATGTAGTGGCCAAAGGTGAATACAGCCTGATGCACTGAAAAAGTAACTTCTGGGAATCCTTCAGAGGTCCCAGAGGATGACATCATCATTGTACATTGAAATATAATAATGAATACCAGGTGCTGAAGGCTACATTTTAGAAGAAGGAACTGGCAAACCCAAGGGCATCACAAGGTGACTGCAGTCCACACCGGGTGATACCCCAGGGGAGCGTACACCCAGTGGGATGTGGGGTTGCCGGGTAAGCAAGAACGGGTGTTGCCTCCCATTCTCGCTCATCCAGCTGCTGCACCAGACATGGAAAGGGCTGCCAGGAGGCCATAGGACTGCTCCCCTTCAGAGGCCACTGGTGGGGTATATGACACCTTCTGGGTCTGGTCGTGCAGTAGTCCACCACCAGCCCCTCCCCAGTAGCATTATCCAGGCACTCCCAGCAGATGACACTAACTCTAGTGACACCACTGGGCAAAAGCACCTCTGAGTATTCCTTGCCTAAGAATACCCTATGGAATCCATGGGTTTGTCACTAAGTTGAAAAGGGACTTGAAGGTAGATACACATAGAAAGAGGAACACAGCTGGACAATCCTTGGCTGCCCTCTGCCCTGCCCCAACCATTACATGCCACTGGTAGAAGGACACAAGAGGAAGATGAGGCTGAACACTGTAGGGGTCATTGTGTGGGGGAGTTAGTGAATTCCTCCATTGGCAACAACCATAAACGTCACATGCAAACACAAATAGGATACCAGCCATTGTGTTTTTTGAAAGTGGGACTACCATTATATCCTCCTTAGAGCAAAATAGATAACAGTGTAAATTGCAGGTAGAATTCAGAGATAAAGCTCTGTTAGTCGGACTATCAGTACGTGACAGGATCTTGTAGCATTTTTGGATTAAATGAAAGATGTGGTACATATGCTTTCATAGATTTGCCTAAGAGGAAGTAAACCAAGTCTACGAAAGGTTATGCTAAAGCTTCTTTTGCATAATTAATCTCAAAGGTGCTACAAGATCCCTTTGGATACTGTTAACTGCAACCTGTTGCTTCCAAGCTTTGTTATGAAGATCAGGTGGGTAACAACCAGACATTTGTTTCCTCACCTGCTGCTTACTCTTTCTATTGGGAGATGGTTATTTTTTGAAATTGATTGCTTGTACTGTGTACTGATGTAATAATAATAATAATTTGTATTCTGCCTTTCCCTATATTGGATTGAGGTGGGTAACAACAATTAAAAAGCAATAAAAATCAAACAGATTGACAAAATTTAAAACATAGCAAAACATAACAATTCAAATTCCCTATCTCCCTCCCATCCTAATAACATTAAAAAACAACAATTCCCAGTAAAAATTCTCCGTACAATTCTCATCACAATCTGGTGGGAGCAGTTCAACAACAGGAGAGCTCAGTTACGAGGAGGTCAGTTTGGGAAGGCCTGCCGGAAGAGATCCGTTTTTATTGCTTTCTTAAAGGCCTCCAAAGATGTTATATGGCGGATCTCCTCTGGCAGGTCATTCCAAATTTTTGGAGCAGCAGCAGAAAACGTCCTCTGGGAAGTCGTTACCAGTCTGGTTTTGTTTTGTTTTTACTCTAAGAGATTCTTCCCAGAGGACCTGAGAGTGCGGGAAGGATTATATGGGAGGAGGTGCTCCCTCAGGTAAGCTGCACCCAAGCCATGTAGGGCTTTATAGGTAATAACCAACACCTGTGCTCAGAAGATAATAGGCAGCCAGTGTAGGGATTTTTAAAATAGGTGTAATAGAGTCAAATTTAGAACTCCCTGTAACTAATCTGGCTGTCATGTTTTGAACCAACTGCAGCTTCCGAAGATGGCATGAGGGCTACCCCATGTAGAGCGCATTGCAGAAATCGAGATGAGAGATTACCAGTGAATGAACAACCGTTTCTAGGTTCTTCCATTCCAGGAAGGGTCGCAGCTGGTTTATCAGCCGAAGCTGATAGCAGGCACTCCTGGCTGTTGCATCAACCTGAGATGACAGCTGAAATGACGAATCCAGGAGTACCCCCAAGCTACGAACACAGTCCTTTAGGGGAAGTGTGACCCCGTCCAGGACTGGAGGACTTATCTCCACTCCTGAAATAGGATTGCCTATAGCGAGTACCTCAGTTTTATTTGGATTCAGTTTAAGTCTATTTTCCCTCATCCAATCCATTACTGACTTCAGACAGTCATTCAGATGTCTGAATAGATTATATTAAATTGCATAGGTAATATAAAGAGTACTTCTAAACATTTTAAAATAAATCAATAAAAATATTCGAACATGAAATCAAAACGTGTTTAAAGCTTAACATGAATTCTGTTTCTAAAACCGCACAAGGCACAATGTTTTAGTGTATGGGTGCCACCACTGAGAAGGCCCATCTTCATAATGTTGCCCCAGTGACATTATTTTGGCTGCAGAACAGTCAATAAGGCTTCCATTGAAGATCTCAGGGGACAACTAGGGAGATACAGGGAATGGCAGTCTGTTAGATACTCTAGCCCTTTCCTGGAGACGAGGGATCTGGAAACTGTGATACACGCGCTGGTAACCTCACGTTTCGACTACTGTAATGTGCTCTACATGGGGCTACCCTTGTGCCTAACCCGGAAACTTCAACTGGTCCAAAATATGGCAGCCAGGCTTCTTGCTAGAACATCTAGGAGACAGCCGACATAACACCTGTGCTCAAATCTCTCGACTGGCTGCCGATTAGTTTCTGGGCACAGTACAAGGTGTTGGTTTTGATCTTTAAAGCCCTACATGGCTCAGGTCCATCCTATCTTAGGGACTGCCTCTTCCCGTATGAACCCCCCAGCACACTCCGGTCCTCTGGGAGGAACCTGCTACAGCCCATGAAGAACAGGCTGGTGCAGACCTCCCTTCGGCAGTCTCCCCCAGGCTGTGTAATGACCTGCCAGATGAGATGCGTCTCATTCCATGTTTAGAAAGCTTTAAAAAAGCTCTAAAGATGCATCTCTTCCGGCAGGCCTTCCCAGAGAATGCGAACACTTCCCAGCTCCACCCCTTTACAGCCTAGGTTTTCAGGCCTGCTTCCCTGTTGCTGCTTTTTACTGTTGTAATTTGTTTTATGTTTTTAATTATATAGTAGTTTAATTCTCTTTTTAAGGGGGAATGGTGAGGGAAGGGATAGGACATTTTAACTGATATTGTATTAATCTTTTTGTTGTAACCCGCCCCGATTGCCTGTTCAGAGGGGCGGGCTAGAAATAAATTATTATCATTATTATTATTAATATTATTTTTAGGGAGAATGTCTCTTAATCAAAGGTGAGAGAAATTCTCAGGCATTGCATTCTAGTGGTAGGCAGGGCCAAAGCCAAAAGGATGGGACCAAAACTATTTGCACATTCTGGTTAAAACTTTTACTGCCAGTAAGTGAACTGTACGAGTCAAAATGGAAGGAAATGTGGAATTAAGATTATAAATAAAATTCTAATTCACTGAGAAGGCAGGTAGATGATTGAAGTTGTGATGCCATGAGACAGAAGAGCTTTGCACATACCTGGGTCTGAAGCCGAGCGACAATTTCCTTCCGAGCTTTCATGACGGAGTCCAGTTTGCCTGTCACCATGATGGACAGGCCCTGGTCTTTGGCCAAGGAGAGCTCAATGTGAGCCCCGGTCTTCTGCATGATATCCACACAAACTTTGGCCTCGTCACCTTCTCCAAACTGGCTGTTGTCCTTGTATCGTCGCTCTTCCAGGGGGACGTGAAACACCTGCCGAGAAGAACCCATGGACCATGACCACAAAATAATTACCCTGAATGTAAGAACAGCGGTGTCCAGTGAGACCAAGAGGTCACTCTGCTCCACAGGGAAGCTTTCTGATCCCTGAGGCATGCTGGGGAAGCCCTGCTGAAGCAAGAACCTCTATGGTCCAACTCTTCACACTCACCTGGGTGATGACAGAGGATTTGATAGGCCGTATTTTGTTCCATACTCCTGTAAGTTCACTAGACTTTTCCCCAGGTGTCCCCTTTTCCGGGAGTGGAGGGAAAGCTTCCAAGTAAGTGGGGATGTAGGCCTCATCCTCTGGAACACCACCTGTCCAGCAGAAAGAGAAAGGGCGTACACAACAAGGGAAAATACTCTGCTAAAGAGAAAAAATAATGAGAGCAAACCAGGGGATGGAGGAGAATAAAGCTCTTGAGCTTCAAAATAAATGGATGCCAGCATACAAGATTTTAAGTGGATTTTTGGGAATGAGTGGGAGACAAGAGACAACCACACCTTTTTAGTTTACTGATACCACAGTTGGTTACTGATTTGTTACCTTCCCTGGCATCTGACAAGTGGATACTTCATATTGGGTGTGGGCAGAAGGACAGGTTGCTTACCTGTAATGGTATTTCTTCGAGTGGTCATCTGCGAATACATACAAATGGATTGAACTGTGCCTGCGCGGTCGAATTTGGAACTTTCCAGAATCACTGGGCAAAGCTTGCAACTTTTGGGTGGTAGCTCCACCCCTCCTCTATATAAGCCCAGTTCCTGCTCTTTCCCCAGTTCCAAATTTTCCTCTGCAAAAGCGACAGAGGAGCAGAACAAGTCATGAGCAGGACACTGACAGGAGGATGGGCAGGATTTGTATGTATTCGCAGATGACCACTCGAAAAAATACCATTACAGGTAAGCAACCTGTTCTTCTTCGTGGACTCTGCAAATCATACAAATGGGTTAGAATGACAAGCTTAGGTCAGCAGCAGAGGGAGTGTCATGACAACAGTTGTAAAGATGAAACAAGTTGTGTTTATTTATCAACAATAAACCAAGTAGCAACAACAATAACCTGTTTGTGGTATTCTTTGAAATCATTAAACTTTGAACCATAATTACTTTTCAGTGGTATTCTTTGAAACTACTGAACATTGAACCATGTAATACAGTGGTCCCCGGGTTACGAAAGTAATCCGTTCCGGGATTTCTTTTGTAACCCGGAAGCTTTCGTTTCCCAGGGGACCGCTAAACTCAATGGACCGCGCGGCCGATTTAAAGGGGCCACGCGGTTTTTTTTATTCGTATCCCGGGGGATCTTTCGGATCCCAGGGGATATTGTAGCGGTCCGGCGGCTTTCGGATCCCGGGGTTTTCGCAACCCGGGGGATTCGTAAGCCGGGGGACCATATTAAGAAAACACCTTGAAATGAAGTATTTCAGAAAAGGTTCCAGTAATGCATTCATATAGAGGCATTTAATCAGTACATTCAGGGCAGAAGTGTCTCTGGAGCACCCAGATTTCAACTCAACATTTCCTTAAATTCAAGTATAAATAGACAATAAACTTAACCCAGGTTAATTGTCAATTCCATACATAACAGTAGTTTCGAACAACACCCTCATTGAACAATAATGAAATGACATTTACATCCATATCAGGATTGCAGTGCAAACATATTAATGTAAACCAGAAAGTAACACTGCCCTCCCAAAGGCTGCGTCCTTTTTTGCCCTGGTGTCCAGCCTGTAATGTTTGATAAAAGTCAGTGGCTGGGACCAGACAGCATCCTTACAGACATCCTCCAACGACACCCCAGTCAGAAACTTCAATTAGTTCAGAACATGGCAGCCAGGCTTATCACAGGAACATAAAGGAGAGATCACATAACACCTGTGCTTAAAGCTCTCCACTGGCTGCCCATTAGTTTCCGGGCACAGTACAAGGTGTTGGTATTAACCTTCAAAGCCCTACATGGTTCAGGCCCGTCTTACCTTAGGGACCACCTCTTCCCATATGAACCGCCCCGCACACTTCGGTCCTCTGGGAGGAATCTGCTGAAGCCTATGAAAACCAGGCTGTCGCAAACCTCCCAGAGGACTTTCTCAGCTACCGCCCCTAAATTTTGGAATGACCTGCCGGACCAGATGCGTCTCATTACATCTCTGACCAGCTTTAAAAAGGTCTTAAAGACGCATCTCTTCCGGCAGGCCTTCCCCTGAAGAGGGAATAATATATCACCAATCCCCGACCCTAATAATGCAAATGAAAATGTTAATGGCACCAGGGGATTAACTCTAGCTGTCCTTCTGTTCAAACCTTCTGATCCCACCCACTGGGGATTGCACTTGTACTGCACATCAACTGCACTTTATTTTTATTATTTTATTATTTAAATTTTTTTAACTGATGTCAATTTTAACTAGTTTTGATTTAATCTAGTCTGGGGGGGGGGAGGTTGGGAAGGGATTTGACTGCTGTTTTATTCTTGTATTTTTTAATTTGCTGTACCCCGCTCCAAGTATTCTATTAGAGGAGCGGGTTATAAACAAACATTATTATTATTATTATTATTATTATTATTATGCTTCTACTGGTTTCTGAATATTTACCTTTCCAATGTACAGCCATTAACACAGGACAGAGAATTGTAAAACTGTTATAACTCTACCGTCCATCATCTACAGAAGCCAACTTACCCTCCAAGCCACCAAAAGTTCTTGTATATCACTTTTTGTGAACAACGCTTTACAGTCAGCCTTACACATTTGCAGGGGTTAGGGGCACAGGATCCCCCGTGAAAGTGGAAAAATAGTAAGTATCTCTAGGCCCCCTCCCAAACCTTAACTTGGACTATATTTCTCTCTCTATGAGTTGAAGATTTGAGTGAAATGCACCTTCATTCCTGCCATCCTGGGGCATGCTAGGCCTTGTAGTGCAGCTGGAGAGCAGCAGGGTGACCAGGACCAGGCAAAGCTTAGGAGTGGAAAGTATTTGTTATCAACTGCCCTTGGGTCAGCTCTGATTCATGGCAACCCTGTAGATGAAACATTTCTGAGATTCCCCTGTCCTCCACTGTTCTGTTTAGGTCCTGCAAATTCAGGCCTGTAACCTCCCTGACTGAGTCTATCCATCTGGTGTATGGTCTTCCTCCCTTTCTACTTTTCCTAGCATTATTGTCTTTTCTCGGCATTCATTTTTACAGTATCTATCTCCCAACCACAATGGCTGTCCCCCTCCCCAGCTTCTGACTGTATGGTAGGTTTCAGTGTTTTGCATTGATGATATCTACAAACTCTAAGGGGTTGTATCTTCTCATGATGTGGCCAAAGTAAGACAGCCTCAATTTGATCATCTTGGATTTCAGGCTTGATCTACTCAAGGGCCCATTCATTTGTCTTTTTGACTGGCCACAATATCCCAAGAATTCTTCTCCAGCACCACATATCAAATGAGCTGATTTTTTTCTTATCTGCTTTCTTCACTGTCTAGCTCTCCCATCCATACATGGTGATAGGGAATACAATGGCTTGGACTATTCTAACTTTAGGCTTGGACTATTTTAACTTTAGTGCTCTGTTGTATATCTTTACACTTTAGAATCTTGCCTAGTTCTTCCATAGCTGCCTTTCCCATTCTTAGTCTTCTGATTTATTGGCTGCAGTCTCCATTCCAATCATTTTCTAGTCTATGTGCATCATCTATGGCTTTCTGCAGTAGGTCAGAAAACTCCCCAAAATTCTCGTTTAATTATTGATGACAAAGCTGCAAACAATCAAATCCGGGAAAGTTAAACCTGTGGAAGTCAAGTTTTGACTGAAGATGCTTCCATCTCACCCTATTACAAAGATTTTTGGCCATCTTACCTCGTGTTTCTTCATCCCTCAAGCCGCTGCGGTGTTCAGCAAAGCTCTCAGGTGTTAACACTGCTACCGAGCTCATAGTTTCAAACCCAGATTTGCGCGTTTCCGGTATTCCACTGGTTTGGGCAAAAGAAGAAGAAAAAACAAAACACAAGCAGTTGACTAAACCACTTTGTTACCATACTTGACAGGATATCATCCATCCAGCCCAAAACGTGCGTTTCATCCATTCTGGTACCTGGATATGTGGAACTACCTTCTACCAGGTATGCTTTTCCAGATACTGTCTTTATCCTTTGAAGTTGCCTTCTGTATCAGAGCTTGGAGACTACTAATACTACTTATAGCAACAGCAACAACTTCTCCAAGCTCTACTGGTACTCTTTCTCATTTCCACTGAGATATAGCAAAAGTGGGGAAGTATGGCCTGTGGGCCTCCTTCAGTCCTTTTTTGAGTATATTTCCTTTTTGCAAAAAGTATGCAAAGAGATCTTGTAGCATCTTTGAGACTAACTGTATGAAAGAAGTTGTAGCATAAGGTTTCATATACTTGTTCTATTTGACTTTCCTTCCTGGGCATCAGTTCACTCCATGCATATGAGGAAGTAGACCAAGTCTATGGAAGCTTATGCCACAACTTATTTTGCACAGTTAGTCTCAAAGATCTTTTTGAATGCTGGTCAGACTAACATGGCTATGTCTCTCATTTTTACAAAAAGGTTCACTTTCTGGTTCTGGTTCACTTCCTGAATAGATCTTGCTGGCAAGGCCTCCAAAATGTTTCAAATGTGTCAAAGCTGCCCCTTATTATCATTATTATTTGGGGGGTGGGGGTGGCAAAAGAATATATTTTTTTAAAAAATTGTGGCAGGCCAGTGTGTGATGGAGATATGCAGTCTTCCAAGGTCTTTGGGTGAGCCAATGTAACCCCAGCAGTTGTTCTCCTCAAAACACATGAATTTGCCAAAGGGAAGGGCTTTTTTTAGTTGCTACTGCAACCTTTAGACAAGTCAGGAGGAAAACACTCATAAATTCAGTTACATAGTGTATGGTTATAGCTTATCTTCATCTTTTAGTTCATAGCACGTGTGAACCTCACTCTTCTAAAGGAGTGGTGTAGATGTACTAGAATTTGAAAAACTTTTTCTAGGCCTGCTGAATGCCCTATTTTCACCTCTAGCAGCAGTAAAGAAAAACATGAAACTACAGTAGGCCCTTGGAATCCACTGGGGTTTGGTTCCTGGACTCCATGAGGATACCAAAATCCATGGATGCTCAGGTCTCATTATGTATATTTTATTTATATTTATTTACTTCATTTATATGCCACCTTTCTCCCAAGATGGGATCCAAGGCAGTTATATGATGGTTATACAATGGCTTTACAATTTGCTTTTAGATTTTTTTCCTTTTCAAAAAAAAAAAATATTTTCAAGCCATGGATTCATGGATACAGAGGACTAACTGTGTGCTGTTTACCCCAACCTAGCTGTCCATCAAGTTTCAGTACAGTGGGCCCTTGGTATCCACTGGGGTTTGGTTCCAGGACTTCCCGTGGCTACCCAAATCCATAGATGTTCAAGTCCCATTAAATACAGTGGATAGAAAAATGGCATCAGAGGACCAACTGTACCTAGTGGCTCACCCTAAGTATTCAGTGGCCCAAATAGACTATCAAAATGCAACTCCACTGCAACTCATACTTCCTTTGCTAACAAAGAGAGGTAGTCAGGCTTACCTGCAAAATGGTCAAATGCCAGAAGGGTCCGTCCTGAACGAGGCTACCTGTGGCGCTTCAGCGTGACGGTGGCTTTGGTCCTGGAAAAAGAATCAAGAGCTCTCAGGACCCATTACAGCTCAAGTAAGGCAACTTATAGAAGCCTGAATCTTTTTGAATCAAATGCCTCTTTATACTCCCTAGTATAAATCAAGGGTGATTTAACTATGTTTTTGGCCCTCTTTGGGGCAAAAGGAAAGGCCTTTTTTTAAACAAAGTGATTCAGAATTCAAATTCCGGGTCACATCCTAGTGAATGGAAGGCATCTCCTGGCTCTAAAGTATCCCACGGATCCCTCAAAATGTAGCACAGGTGACCCCCAATGGGAAAATTTGGGACAATATTTTTTCCAAAATAAATAAATAAAATAAATCAGGTTGGGGGCCTCAAGATTGCACTGGGGGGGGGGGGGGGCGTTGTACTTTCCCCACCCATTCTGCACAGGCAAATGCTAAACTTGCTTTTGCCCATATCCCTAAATTTAATAAAAATAAATAAAACAAAACTTTTATTTATATCCTGCTTTTCTGCCATAAAGCAATCAAAGTGGCTTACAGTTTAAAATACATCCGATATATAATACAAGATTATACCATAACCCCATAAACATATTACTATTAAAATTAAACTATTAAAATAAACTTTTAAAAACCAATAAACTAACAGGAGAGTAGTAGCATAATACAGAGTGTAAGGGGGTTCGTTCATAGATTGGTAGAACTATTTCGGGAAGGCCTATCAGAAGAGATCTGCCTTAACAGCTTTTTTGAAGCTGTTCAAGTTGGTGATTTGGAGGAGCTCCTCCAGCAAGCCATTCCATATCCCTAAATTTGTGACTGCCTCTCACTAATGGGGAATGTTTGTACCTAGCTATATAATAGGACTAAGAGAAATAAAATGTGTTTATTTTAACAAGGCAAAGTAAGCAGAACTCCCTTCCCAACTCTTACTATGTTACCCAGGTTATAACTATTTGAATATGACATCACATGACGTTGGTACAAGATTTTACAGATTTTTTAAATAGTTATTTTAAAATGTCATTTGTGTGGCCATGTGTGGTAAGGCATTATTTCCTCCGACCTCCTTTTTGTGTTTATGGATGAATGCTTTTTTTGTTTGTGCGTTAAAAGCCACAAACAGATATTCAAATGTAATTAGGCAAGATTTCTTAGCAAGGCTGCAGGAGGTGATGCTTACTTCTTCCTATGAATGAAATTCCATTAATTAATGCTACCAAAAGGTTACGTTCACTTTCTGTGTATTTCTAGGCACTTGCAGGCATTTAGCAGTGAGCAAAAAGCAAGCTAAGGAGAATATTTTAAATTTCGATTGTTTTAATTATAATTAGTTTAATACTGTTTTAAGGGGAGGGAGGTGGGAATGTTGGAGGATTTTAACTGCATATGTTTTTAACATGTTGTACCCCGCCCCGATTGCTCGCTCAGAGGGGCGGGTAAGAAATAAATATTATTATTATTATTATTATTATTACTACTATTGTTATTATTATATCTATGCTTCTGGTCCTCATGATCAGAAATTAATAAAAATACCAGGTCATCCAAAAGCAGGTTTTCTAGATGCTCTGCTGTGCCCCACCCCCCAATATAAACATTCTCCATTTGGGTGTTTTGGATAAGGTTGGATCAGGGAGCCTTTGCCATTCAGAGGAACCAAAACAGTTTTGGCTGCTATGCTCCTTCAAGAGAAGTTTCAAGTGTTGTCCTCTTAAGTACAACCAGAACTCTAAAAAGTACTGTACTGTTGGAATCTGTTAAACTGGAGAAATCATTGGTTCCTGATGCAAACAAATCGATCGAGTGTCTGGATTCATCTATACTGTAAAAATAATGTAGTCTGACACTGCTTTAGCTGCCATGGTTTGATCCTTCAGAATCCTTGGTTTTATAGCCTTGAGAGACACCAGCGCTCTTTGGCACAGAAGGCTAAAAACCTTGTAAAACTAGAAATCTCAGAATTCAATAGGATGGAGCTATGGCACCTAAAGTGGTGTCAAACTGCATTATTTTATATAGTGTGAGTGTACCTTCCCTTTTCCAGAATTCCAAAATCCAATCTTTTTTAATGGATGGCTAAGACACCGACACCTTTGCTTTCTGATAGTTCAATGTACACAAATTTTGTTTCAAGCACAAAATGATTTTAAAAATATTATACAGTGGTCCCCCGGCCTACGAATCCCCCGGGTTGCGAAAACCCCGGGATCCGAAAGCGGCGGGACCGCTACTGTATCCCCCGGGATCCGAAAGATCCCCCAGGATACGGAAAAAAAAACCGCGCAGCCCCTTTAAATCGGCCGCGCGGTCCATTGAATATAGCGGTCCCCCGGGAAACGAAAGCTTCCGGGTTACGAAGGTAATCCCGGAAAGGATTACCTTCGTAACCTGGGGGACCACTGTATCAGATTACCTTCAGGCTAAGTGTACATGGTGCGTGTGAAATTCAAATGAGTTTTATGTTTCAGCTTGAGTCCCATCTCAAAGATTACATATTACATATGTGTAGGCGAATACAGGTATTCCAAAATACAAAAATAAAAAATAAAAAATGGAAATCCCAAACACTTCTGGCCCCAAGCGTTTTTGGATAAAGCAGACACAGCCTGTACAAACTGGGTTATGATTTTCTTACAAGCAAATGGTAATGCACACTTCCAGCAATCTCTTGGGTGCACAGTTGCTGTACAGACGCCATCCACACGAGCTGCTTTCCTCCTCCTTGCTCAAACTCAAATTCCCATTCACCACACGCAAGGCACCCACTGTTGGGGAGGTAATGTCACCCCCTGCTCCCAACCCCCACAAAGCAAAAGCAAGATAACAGCTAAGCCGCACAGAGCCAGCCTATGGCGAGGATTTGAGAGAAATCCTCTTAACGGAACCAGGAAGGAAAGAAGAGCGCTCACACTTGCCACAGACGTTCACCTTTGCGTCAGAGCTGCATCCAACAGGCAAGGTTGTAAACGGAAGAGGAGAAAGAACAATCCCATTCATGCCCCCAGCACATATAGGCCTAATCCTGGAGCATACTTTAAAAGTGCAAAATTATTTTCCTAGAGAGTACTTTTTGTGACCTTTAAATAACCTTATGGGAACCAGAGTTAAAGAGGTAGATATGTGGGATGGAAAGAAATGAATA
Organism: Urosaurus nigricauda; assembly: GCA_034509955.1. Taxonomy (NCBI): domain Eukaryota; kingdom Metazoa; phylum Chordata; class Lepidosauria; order Squamata; family Phrynosomatidae; genus Urosaurus; species Urosaurus nigricauda. The sequence goes on from JAOEGL010000006.1 coordinate 7,036,345, forward strand.
CAGGGTCATGGATTGCCAACTGCTTCTCCATCTTCTTTTTCCAGGAGAAGCAAAGTAGAAAAACTCACACAAGGCATGAGCCCAACTCATTTATGACATCCATGGCCATCTTATGACTGCAAGTTCAATGGGATGAAAACCTGTCTGGACTCCAAGGGGAACTATGGGCTGAGAAACCCAGAAGACACCAGGTTAGGAAACAATAGGACAGACCAATGATGAAACCCACTGGGTGAGCTTCGGCAAGTCACATTCTCTGAGCCTCAGAGGAAGGCAATGGCAAAACCTTTCTGAACAAATCTTGCCAAGAAAACCCATGGTATATTCACCTTTGGGTCAACATGAGTTGGAAACGACATGAAGGCACACAACAACCAAGTGATTCCTGATCCCTGGTCCTACAGGTCTTTGGACTTCAGCTTCCAGAAGTCTCAGCCATCTTAGCCAATGCTTGGATTCTGGGAGCTGAAGTCCAAAACACCTGGAAGGCCAAAGTTTGGGAGTCAGTGGGATAAACAATACGGTGCTGGATGAATTAATGGTCTATCTCTGTATAGGGCCAATTAGAGCATGGAAAAGTTATTTTTGGATTTTAACTCCTTATGGCCATGCCTGCTTGGGTGGTGGTGGTGGTAACCAACCAAAAAAGTAATGTTTATTTGCTCTGAGAAGGTGACATAGTGCTTTAAAGCAATTGCCCATCCCAGTAAGCCAACAGAGTCAGGGATATTTTCCATTAACTGTTGAAGTGAAGTCTACACTAGTGCCATTCAGAGTGGTAGTCTGTGAACCAATGTTGGTCCCTGTACAGGGTTCCTGTAACCCTGCAAGGTTACAGGAAAGAAAGAACTAAAGTAAATGGACACAAATATGGTGCTGGTTCTTTTCACGTTAGGGGGATGTGGAGGAATCTTTACATCTTGGGTTGCCAAAGTAGAAACTGGAGACATTATTTGCACTTTTAATGGTTGTTTAGAAGAGGGAATTTAAGCAGGTGTGGCTTGTTATGTGATCAGCAACACCTGCTCAAATTTCCTGTTCTGCACAACTATTTAAGGCACAGGAGCTGCCTCTGGTTTTCATGTGGCAAATCTACCCAGATCAGATAGCTTAAGCACCACTGGTCTAATGAATGCAACAAGAAAGGCTGGTGCGTTAACATATGCTCTACTGCATCAGACTATGAGAGAACTCGTATATTTCCATTTCCACATGTGACATTGTTTTTAAATGCTCCTCTACAGAAAATTCCAGCCTGTAGATTTTTTGAAAAGCTAACTCAAGGAGCCAGTGTGGTGTAATGTTTTGGAGGCTTGACTATGACTCTGGAGACCAGGGTTCGAATCCCTGCTTGGCCATGGAAACCCACTGGGAGACCTTAGGCAGGTCACATTCTCTCAGCCTCAGAGGAGGGCAAAGACAAACCCCCTCTGAGCAAATCTTTGCAAGAAAAACCAGAGATAGGTTTGCCATTAGTCGGAAATTACTTGAAGACACACAACAACAACAGTACAACAGGAAGAAAGGTTCTATGTTGTCCTAATTCCTGCCATGCTAGTTTTCTACCTCCATTGAATCATTTCGTTGGTCTAGTGTTGCATGCGAACTCAGTCATTGTGTTTTATTGATCTGGGAATTAGGTTTAGTCTTGGGGGAGGGGAGTACGTTTAAAAAGCCACCACGCAAGGCCTTTCCTCTTTTTTCCTTCCCCAAATTAAGTCCTATCTTGCCTCCTGGGACATGCTAGTCACGAATTCAAGGTGGAAGTGGATCCTCCTGATGCATTCTGAATTGCCTTCCTGCCTGCTAGCTACCTACGGCAGTCCAAGCCATATAGTCCTAACCTCAGCACTGTCATTCAATGGGAGAAAACACTGAATTCCAGTTGCCTTCCTGCTGTGCATCCCGCTGCACTGACCGAGTTGCAACCTCATTTTCTTGATGCAAGCCGACAGTACAGCAGCCTCTGGCCATCAATAAATAAAGAAGGGAGAGGCGAGCACTAAAGATACAACTGAGGAAAGTGGGGAAGAAGTAGCAACTATTTCCTACATGCAGGGGTGGGGGAAGAGCTGCAGGAGTTTAGGCTTCAAGACAATCTTGACATCTACAGGAGAATAATGAGCATGTAACGGACATAGGCTTATAGCCCTCAAGGTATTAAGGAGAGTCAGAGGAAACCAGTGAAAAAAAGAGAGTAGTTTCTATTTAGAGGTCAGCAGAGTATTCCATATACAGCCAAATTTCACTATACAAAAACGCTCAAAGCACCATCCTGCCACATCACAGCAGTCACACAAGACAGTGTTGCAAAGACCTCCAAGACTCAACTTGTGGCAAGTTCACCAGCTAGACGAGTGATGCCACATGGAGGCTGCAACTCTGTTTCCTGAAGTGAGTACTTACTGGTCACAGTAGTGAAACCCACAGGATAATGATGGCACCTTCCATAAAGCACACTTGTAATAGCAAGGCTTGGGAGATGTGCGGTGGAGTGATTGGTGGACTAGGACTTGGGAGATCCAAGTTCAAGACATTGAGACAGTCACATTCTTTCTCAACCTGTTCCACATTGCAAGGTTGTTGCGAGAATAAAATGGGGAGAAAACGACTCATGAACACTGCCTGAAGCTCACTCGATGAAGGGTGGGATAAATATGTAACTACGTAGTACTAAATAAATTAATGCTTATATGAGGCATATGCAATGAAACTGTGCATCCCAGAGACACACAGACACGGTGCAACATAGCAAATAGTTAATATAGAAATAGAATTTTTCATTTCTATACTGCTTCATAGTGAACTAAGCACTCTTTAAGCAATTTACAATGTGTTAGCCAACTGCCCCAACAAGCTGGGTACTCATTTTACCAACCTACAAAACGATGGAAGGCTCAGTCAACCTGGAGCCCTGTAGGATCAAACTCAAAACATTGTGGCTGCAGTTCTGGCATTTAACCATTTCTCTGTGAATTTTAAAGAGTGTATAGTGATGTTCTATGATGCCAAAACAGATAAATAAATTTGATCCATTTGGTTCAGTTTTCCACAATATAGCTATTTGTTTTTTCCTGGAAAAAAATACACAATTTTCCATGGCTTCATGTCCTCTGCATATTTCATTCTTATATCTTTACTCATGGAAATAGCTGAATTGCACCGTGCATTGACAAGATGAAGATTAATCCATCTGCCATTCACCTCTGGTCCAATTCCAGCATCAGTGTCTGCCATCTGCCTCTACTGTTCTACCTTCCCTCTGCCAAAGGTGCGCATCCCATCTGTTCCCACCACTCCCAAAGTGCACCAAATCAAGCACATGTTCCCCACATCACCACTCTTGCACCAACTATTGAGAATATGCACAGAAGGCCCTTGAAATAAGCTGGGCCACTCTGGTTCCAGTCTGATTAGAAGATCACTTGGCTTGAGTTTGCCTGGCATCCAAAGTGGCATAATTTTATTCATTTGGATCTCTCTTTCCAGCCATCATTCAGCTGGCTGGCACCATAAGCAAAAGCTGTGTAAACACCAGGAGGCCAACATGAAGTCAGAGGCCAAAGCAGACCTTACCAGTCACAGAACAAGAAAGGATCTTGGCTAAGAAAGCAATATTCCCTTTTTAGTGCTGGAAAGACTTCAGCCAGCCATGGCTGTGTTCACACCAAGCATGTGTGTTTGTTTTCATTTTGCTATGTGGATATTCATGTAGTAATAACTGGGTGGACAGCTGAAAACTGCTATGAGCCATTGGCACACACCCACAATAAAATCACTACCTGCTTTCCCCTGGTATCTCTCAAGAGTAATTCCTAGGCCTTTTGTCAGACGTAAATCAAGGATGATTCATATAAACCAAGAATGGAGAATGTATGGCATTCTGCCTATCCTCAACAGCCCTGTTCAGGTCTTGCAGACTCCTGATTGATCTCCTGGTATGCAGTTTTCCTCTTTTCCTACTTCCCCCAACCTTACTATGCATTATCATATTTTCTAGTGAGTCCTGTCTTCTCATTATATGCCCAAAGTGCCTTAGTTACTACTTGGATGCCCAAAACTTGATTCTAATTGACAATGTTTTGATTGTTAGAATTAAGTCAGGGCAGGACAGAAATCATAACCCCAAAAGGTGAATAGCCCTGAGACTCAAGGAATCGCCTGACTTCATTGCCTGCCTAGGATTGCAAAAATGGGTTTGCAGCAGCAGTGAGGCAAGGCTGTACAATTTACAGAGGTGGTCAGGAGCAGAGGTTATGATGAAAAGGACAGGAGGAGACAAACACACACGCACACACAGTGAAAGCTGTATAGGGCACTAAGTGCCACAGGTTGGGAAATTGTCATTTTTAGTATCACAGTTCACAGAATCCCTCAGCAAGCAGAAGCTATGCCAACTAGGAGATTCTGGGAGATGTTGTTCAAAAAAAGCATTCTTCCAAGCTCTGATCTGAATAAAGGAAGCCTATGTATAAAAATACTGAAACAAATTCTATCTAAATATTAGGAAGAACTTTTTTTATTGCAAGAGGTGTAACAGCCGTACAGTGCAAAAGATTCCCCTGGAGCATGGTAGACTCTCCATCTTTGGAGGTCTTTAAACAGTGACAGGATGGACATCTTTCAGGAGTGTTTTAGCTCTGTATTCCTGCATGACAGGGAGTTGAACTCAATGGTCCTTGTGGTCTCTTCCAATTCCAAGACTCTACCTTTCCAACATGTGTCATGTCACTCACCACATTCAAGGCTTTCTCCTTGATGACTGACGTTTGAATTTTGCCTTTCCATTTGCAAAGGAGGCCAACTGATGCTCAAACCCTGGAAGGTGCTCAATCTCTGGAAATTGCTGACGCTTTTAAGAAGAAGATTGATGAACACAAATACATGCAGTTTATGAGCAATGCTGGAAATAAACAAAACACCCGGTCATTGAAGTCGATGGTGGTGGACAAGCACAAAAACAATTAGAATTAGTTATCCTGATCTATTGAGAGAAATGATCATTGATAGGTCAAACAGCAGCTATCCCTTTAATAACACACTACTCCTTGCAATTGAGACAAACTGGAGAACTTAATAAGCAGCAGACAAATCTCCTGCTTCCTCAAGAACAGAAGCCTGCTGCCTGGCAGAATGGGCATCAAGAAGAGCTCCGCTGCCCTAGATCACATTTTGCCAGGTATTGCTGGGCAGTCTTGCTGGGCTTTCCAAAACAGACAGAAAGATCCAGGGAAGAACACATGGTCAAGCCAAATTCAAGGAGTTGGATAAGCCCTGGACAAGGATTAGTTAAACTGTCAGGAAAACAATCCAGGAGAGACCAAAAAAGCTAGCTGTATGTGTCTTTGCACAGGATACTTTTGGTTTCAGGGGTATGGGTGTGGACCAGAGATTTAAAATTTTCAGAAAATCTGGTGCCATGGTTGGGGGAAAAACATATTTTTTCTATTTGTTATCTCAGAAAAAAAATTCTCCCCCCAATGAAAAACATGTAAAATCAGCACCCTTTGCATATGGAAAGCCAATTTACTTTAGAAACATAAAATATCCTGTATATAACTTGGTCTGGCATAAAAGTTTTGTGTTTGATATATATCAAAGGAACAGTTAATACAGAAAATAATTACATAGTGAATTTTATTTTTAAACATTCTGTTGTTACAAATGGAGCTAAAAAATCCTGCATTGCAAAGAACATTTGAACAACAAGGTACCTCCTTGCTTTTCCAGTTTAAACAGGGAAAAAACCAATGAAAATGAAGCAAATCATAATAAATAAAACAATGAAAAATATTGGGTCTCCATAGTGCCAAACAAACATTAAGCACTCATTCCCCCATAAAGAAATGTAGACCAGAAATTGCGATGATGATCCCTGCTACATCCTTTTTAGATATAATGTGGGGACCTTAAATCTATGAACATGTCCCAAATATTTTATTTGTCATTCTAAAAGAAATTATTTCATAATCCAATCTTTTGCAATTTTTCTAGAAAAAAATTCTAGTTTCTGAAAAATGAGGGGAAAGTTTTCCCTCAAATTTTTCCAGGTTTTTCTTTTCTGGGCCTTCACACCTCTAATAAGAAATGACTGACCAACGTGGAACAACTGGCAGAGTGTGGACATTGAAGGCAGGCTGAGAAGATGAGTGTGGAAGGGATTGCTTAGAATGGTGTAATGTACGTGAAAGAGACTAGTAGGGACTCATGATTAGAGTGTTACACTTGGTTGTAATGTTAAGGAAGACATGAGCAAGGCATGAATGAGAGAAAAATAAGGTAGTCCTGTTACTTGAACAGACAGGACACTGCCTACCTAGCCCCCAATATCCCTCCCAATCTATAGGGCAGGTGAGGTACAGGGAATATGAAGTCATGCCGCTCTTTTGGTCTTGTTGACCTGCAGCTCCAGGCAACTGTGGCCATCATAGCCAATAATGATGAATGCATCCACGGTCTTAAAATATTCCAAAAAGACATAATTCCAACAAGCAAACCTTGATTTGTTATTTCTCTTGTTGCAATCCCACCTCGATCCGTGGGGAGAGGTGGGAGATATAAATAAATTATTATTATTATTGCTATTATTGTTATTATTATTATATAAGGGACATCATTTTTCTATGCCATTGTATTTAATGGGACATAAGCATCAACCAGTTTTGGTATCCACAGAGGATTCTGGAACCAAACGCCAGTGGATACCAAGAGCCCACTGAAGTCGAACATCTCCCCAGGGTTATTGTTGTGTGCCTTCAAGTTGTTTCCAACTTATGGCAACCCTAAGGCAAACCTACCATGGAGTTTTCTTGGCATGTTTCTTCAGAAGGGGTTTGCCATTGCCATCCTCTGGAGATGAAAGAGTGTGACTTGCCCAAGGTCACCCAGTGGATTTACATAGCCAAGCCAGGATTTACATAGCCAAGCCTGGTCTTGAGCCATACTTCAGTGCTCAAACTACTACACCATGTTGGCTCTCTCTGCAGAAGTATATTTTTACCTATGAGCCTGCCCAGTCCCTCAGATCTCCAGGATCTTTCTTTCAGTCCCATGACCTTCACACCTTGGTGGAAAACAAGAGAAGGCATTCTAGGTGGCTGACCTTAAACTTTGGACCTCCCTCCCTTGGGAGACTAGATTGGCCCAGTCTTTGCTGTCCTTCTGTCAGTGCATTAATTATTATTTTTTAAATTCAGACAGGGTTTTGGAACAGAGAGATTTTCAGAAAAATGCTGCAAAGAGGATACTATATTGCATTAAATCGTAACTATTTTAACTTCTTTTTTCTCTTTTCAAAATATATGTTTTAATATGCTAAATAGTTTAATCTATTTTAATGCTGCCTTTTTGTACATTTACAATTATACTGCAATCATTGTAATTGGTAAGCCGCCTAGAGTCCCAATATGGGGCGGGGGGGAGAGGCAATAAATAAATAAATAAAACTGATGATGTTATATTCCACAACATCTGCAGGACTGCATAATTGCCACTCTTGACTGACAATTTGCAAGGAAGAAGGTTGGGCAACAAACCAACGCACAATGCATAGATTTATAGTTCAATACAGTAGACAAAGTACAACTAATAAACCATTTATGTGTTGAAGGGTGGTGAGGAATCAAATATTCATTGAACTCTATCTAATAAAGTAACCTTTGGTGCTTTTTATAACCATAGCTACAATTGGGTCATTCCCGTAAGAAATATTTGAAGAGACTAAAAACTAAATACACCACGAAATGCTGTACTACTAACAGACTGAATCAGAGTTGAAAGTCACCCCAATGGTTATGTAGTCTAACACCCTCCACTAAAGGAATCCACAGCTAAAGCGTCCCTGACAGGTGACCATCCAACTTCTGTTTTAAAAGGCTTCAATGAATGAGAGCCCACTATCTTCCAGGGTATCCCACAGTTCAACAGCTCTTGTTGTAAGGGGGCTTTTCCTAATGTTTAGTTAGTATCTCCTTTCCTTCAGTTTGAGTCCACTGGTTCATATCCTATCCTGTGGAACAGCTGAAAACAATTTCAGCTATTTCAATTTCCATGTGATATCTACGGTATCTTTTAATATCCAAGGGTTATCCACATCACCTACCAAAACTTCACTTCTTCGGGCTAATTATACGCATCTCCCTCAACCATTCCACACAGGGCTTGCTTTCTAGACTATCTTCTTGATAGCCCTGCTCTGAACACCTTCCAACTTGTCAGCATCCTTCCTGAGCTGAGATACCTGGAAGTGGACACAATATTCAAGATAAGATGCAAACAAAGCAGAATACAATGATACTATTGCTTCTCTTGATCTGAACATTACAGCTGCAATGATGCAGCATAGAATCGCATTAGCTTTTTCTTCGGTTAGCCAGTGCATAAAACCACTGGCTTACACTGAGCTTGTGGTTCCCTAGAAAAGACATCTCAATAATTTTCACAAAGAGAGATCTAAGGAGCCTAGTGATAGCATAACCCACAAAGGAGACCACATGAAGGCAGTTTCTTTTACACAAAATGGTGAACTATGTCTTTGTAGAGGGGCAAGGCCAGGTAACTGGAGACCAGTAAATCACCTATCTTCTGACCATAACCTGAGATCTACACAGGTGGCCTGTAGTAAGTGTAATTCATCTAGTGCTCCTGGTTAGAGTCAAGCAACTACCATATATACTCCACTATAAGTCAACCTCGAGGGCAGGTTTGGGGGGCAACATAATGGACTTTGATATGACCCAAGGGTAAGCAATTAAGGATCTAAAGGATGAAGCAAAGGAAAACAATGCCAAAGTATTTACAAAATTCCAGCAGACATAACTGTCTGTGTTCACACTAAAGGCACACTCTTGCCTTGTGCCAGGGGATGGTTCCTTTTTAAAAAAATAAGAATTAAAGTACACTACTTATGTTGACCCATAGATAAGTCAACTCAGGTTTTTTGAGTCAATTTTTTGGCTAAAATGTCTATAGTTAGGGTTTAACAAATGATGAAGAAATCAATTTACAGGCTAGCATCAACCTCTTTAACCCATGCTCAACAGCAAAAAACTTTCCTGAATATTTCTGTACACCAGGAAGAACAACAACACAGAGAGAAACTTCCAATTTGAGTTAATGAGATCCCATGGCATTTGCCCTGAAGTTAGTCACACAATCATCTGAGAGATCACTTTCCTCAAGACACTCAGCATTCAAAACCCAGGGACCACTTCGTACTTTGAGGGACACTAACAAGTGACTGGGCTTTTGGGGAGTGAGAAATTATGGACAGGCATGGCTGTCAGCACTCTATGTTATTAAGCCTCCAAATTCTGGGTGGACACAACCTGCATTCAGCACTGAGAAAGTTGTTTTTTACAACTTTTAATTCACCTGCGGAGTACCGTATCACTACATATCTTCCAGAGAATTATGGGCAGTGGGTTTCTAGTCTTGTCACAACATGACAAGGGAAGTTAAGACTGGAGATAATTCTTACAAGATCCAAAGAGTAAGCTTCATACCTGAGCAGTGATCCATAATTTGCCAACCCAAGATTCTGAGTTAGTGATGCTCGCCATCAGAAAAAATCTCAAGAGGAGACCCTAAAACATGGCCATAGCAGAGGATTCTAGGACAACACTGCCAACCTGTTGCTCTTCAGGTATGTTGGGCTACAGGTCTCTTCACCCATCAATGGCTGTGCTTGCTGTGAACAATAGAAAATCATAGAATTTCAAGGGCCATCTATTCCAACCCCCTGCCATGCAGGAATAGTCAGCTAAAACACTCCTGTGAGATGTCCATTCAACCTCTGCTTTAAAATCTCAATGTCCAGCCTCTGAGACAATTTATTCCACTCTCAAACATCCACTTTAGTCTGGAATTTCTTTCTGATCTTTAAGTAGAATTACACTGATGCCCAATACATTTGGAGAGCTCAAGGTTAGGAAGGAGAGTTCTGGGAGAGAGGAGAGATGTTCCACGTGTGACTCTAAGAATACAACTGGGTGAGATATCTGCCGTCAAAAACCAGTGACAAGTTTGTCATTTTGTGTTGTGCTGCATTTTTTTCTTTTTTAAGATAAGGGGAGCCAGAGGTCATGGGTGGAACAACAGACGGAAGGAAAAAAACAAAATGTTCAAGTATACTAAAAAATTAATAAAAATAAAAAAGCTGATTGTATGTTGGTGCTAAAATATAGTGACAAAGCTGAAAGCAGTGCATAACCTGAACATGTGCACACCTCCCTTTACCAAGACAGTGAACAGTGCCTTCTCCCTCTAGTTAGATCTCATCTCATTTGTTCCACAACTGTTATGTGAAAAGTCCAGTCTTCTAGGACATCAATGATAATGGACAGAATGGCTCCTGACACAAAGCATTCTGGAATTTCACCTAGTAATTCAGTCAAAACAGCATAATCCAGTGGGTTTCCATGCACCCAAGGGTCAAAAAGCCACAGCCTTGCGCAAACTGTTCTTCCAATTCCTGGCACGGAAAAGAGACAAGATGAATGGCTGAACTGGTCCAGAAGTACCAAGAATCCCCAAGCTATTTAATTCCACTCAGAAGGGGCAAGGCAGAGAATTGCACAACACAGAAAAGTAATATGAAGTTCATTCATTATTGTTTAGACAGATTCCCCAAAGGAAACCTTTATCTACTATATGGTTTCGTATACATGCTGGAAACTGTAGAGGTACTGTATGCAGTCCAAGAGCTTATGAAGCTCAAAGGGAAAGTGGAGAAATCCTAGAGAGCAGCTGAGCAAGAAGAGAATTGGAGTGATGTGTGGAATCCAACCCATATTTCCAAGAACTGAACATCATCCTTTCCCCAACTTTTTACCCTCCAGGTGTTTGGAACTGCAACTCTATCATCCTTTGCTAACAAGGTCAGTATGAGGGACACTGAGGGTTAAATCCAAACACTGGATTACAATCAGTCAAGAATGCAAGCAGGGGGAGGATTTCAAAATATGTGTCATTGGGAACCAAACCAAAGATGATTTATGAAGAAAATACATGCACGGAACAGAATATTGCAATGAAATCACCCATAACACAGTGTTGCAATGAAAAAACACTACATGGCTGGTGAACCCAACTTGCCCCACTGTATCACCTGCCAAGTCAACTGGGTAAGTGGGGTTAGAATATGGGAAGGAAGCAATAATTTGCGGCTCACTTCAACCTTATCAAAAATAAAAAATAAAAAGCCACAGGGCCACCATCCTACTGTAGGTTGTATGGAATGGCAAATGTCCCCCCCCCAATGGACAATCACAAAACTCCTGACCAGGGATACAGACCTTCCTCAGAGTTGCTAGGCAACAGCACACATGCCACATCACTTCAACTACCACTAGTAGAAGAGAGACACAGCCAAGGAAGGCACCCAGCAGATTCTGACAAACATAAGACACAGGCAGTAATGCACAGCCTGCTTATTATACAGCACTCTTTGGCAACCAAGATTGGATCTGACTAGAGACCCCAGGCTTGTTGATTCATATTCAGAAGAGATGTTTAAGGGGTAAGTCTAAGTTTTATAGAATTATGCGCAGTGGAGACTCAGCTTCTCCTTTCTCAAACATCAGAACCCCTGGTCACCCAGTAAGAGTGAGAATTCTTGCAACAGAATCAAGAATACAAAAAGGATTCATACAACATGTAGGTTACAGAATTTGCTGCTACAAAATTCAGCACTGACCAATAGTGTAGCTCAGCATTCCCCAAGCTAGTGTGTATTGGAATACAAATATCATCACCTCTGAACAACAAGACTGGGAGCGTCTGGCTTAGTTGGCTGCAAAGCATGGATTTCCATTCATGGAGACATCTATAAATGAAATAGATTCAAGCTACAGGAAAAGAGATTCCACCAAAACATCAGGAAGAACTTCTTGATTGGTAAGAGATGTTTGACAGTAGAACATGATGACTCAGAAAGTGGTGGACTCTCCTCTGGAAGTTTTTAAACAGAGGCTGGATGGCCATTTGTCAGGGATGCTCTGATTGTGCATTCCTGCATGGTAGGGGGTTGAATTAGATGGCCCTCATGGTTTCTTCCAGTTCTATGATTCTATAATTATCAGTCCAGACGACATACAGAACATCCAGATTCTGAGGTACTATATCTGTGAACTGAATTAGCTGGGGAATGAACAACAGGAGATGGTTGTTATTCATCAAGCTGTACTTCTGAGCTTTGTGGAAAAGTAGTCAACAGAATGATGGATCAGACTGACTTTTGGTGGGAACCTGAAGGGATTTACTTTTAAAAGCAGGCTGCAGACTAAGTGAAGGCCAGGCTTGACCCCAAAGGTTCATGCATTGCCTATCTCTGCTTCAGACACTCTCAAGAAGCAGTGACTGAGGGCAAGGTGAAGAACAAAAGAATGAAACTCAGATGTTGTTTTCTTCGCTCAGACTCCTCAAGAGCCTTGCAACATCAAGCGTGTTTAATTGAACTCCACTGTGGCACTTTGGGGTCTCAGAGGGCTACACAGGTGCTGGTGCTAAAAGCAGCTCTTATTTTCAGAGGCAAAGGGAGTTGCCATTTCCCCACCCAAGTTAAAACAGAAATAGCGTGCAGCAGAAAGTGCAGGTTACAGAGTGTAAAGTTTTACTATCTTTAAAGTAAATATTTGCCAACATATATATATAACAAGGGGTAGGCAACTACACTGGACAATGAACATCAAAATGACTTTGGAAGGAGGGTCACCACTGGGCCTCCCTCCATTTTTAGCTCCCCCCCCTTTTTTTTTTCCTTTTTGGTAAATCAGGATGCTGGGATCTCTCAAAATGGTAACAGGGTCACATGTGACCCACAGGTCACACTTTTCCCAGGATAAAAACTCATACTATTTCATTCTGCATATTCAGTCAGTCCTCCATATCCATGGATTCTTCATCCATGGATTCAAGAATCCACAGCTGGAAAATATTCCAAAAAGATATAAATTCAAAAAAGTAATGCTTGATTTTACTATTTTGGTGATAATAATAATAATAATAATAATAATAAATATTTATTTCTATTTCTCGCCTCTCCATCAGAGATAAGTGACACCATTTACTATGTCTTGTATTTAATGCACCTTGAGCATCCATTGATTTTGTTATCCACAGGGGATCCTAGAACCAAACCCCAGTAGATACCAAGGACCCACTGTACTAATCCATCCACGGATGGATTGTCACTAGCCAGAGTGCCAGTCCATCCACCTCTCTCATCACTGTTAAGCACACAATGACATGGCAGAAGCTGTTTGTATGACCACTCAGCAGAGCTATCATACAAACTTGATGAAGGACAGGATCAGAAAGCATCTTACAAACAAGCTTGACAATACAAAAGCAAGTCAGAGACTCAGCTCAGTGTCCAGAGTCTTATCAGCAATTTTGAATGTGTTGATGAAAACAAAGAAGGATCCCCTTTCCCTTCCTTGTGGATCCCTAGTGGCCTAATAATTCATTTGCCATGCTGGGTGGAGAATTCTGGGGACTGTAAGTCAATTTCCACACCTTCCAAAGCTCTGGGTAGAAAGACCATTACAGGAGGAGATAGGCCTTGGGCAAGCCCCATGCTCTCAGCTTCAGGTAAAGGCAATGGCAAATCTCCAGCATGGTGCAGTGGTTTGATTGTTGGACTAGAACTCTGGAGACCAAGTTTCAATTTCCAGCTCAGCCATGAAAGCAACTGGGTGACCTCTCAGCTTCAGGGGAAAGCAAACCTACTCTGAACAAACCATGACAGGTTTGCCTTAACTTTGCCCTAAGTCAGAAACAACTTGAAAGCACACCAAAACAAAGGAGAAAAACCTAGTTATTCTGCACTTGAGCAAACATGGCCAGTTCACCCCATGACTTGCTACTGTATATCCTAACACTATGTCCTCCTTGATTTGCAGTGTAATTTTGTTACGTCCTAGTTTGTAAGAAACCATGGCTTGCTAGTGCATCTGAACAAGAAATCCAAGTCTTGCAGTTATCCTGCCAAAACCATGTCTTAGTATTGCACATATGTGCTTTTCTCTCTACATTCGTTGAGGTTAGGGGCACAAGACCCCCATGAATGTGGAAAAACGCAAATAACAAAAATGCTGTATTTTTACCTGAGATAATATCTCTCTGAGAATCTCTAGATCTTCCAGTACAACTGACCATAGAATTGCACTGGAGGAGCTACAAATGCCTAGTGGAGTGTTCTCTCTAGGTCTCTCTAGGCTCAAAGCCTAGTCCGCTTTAAATCAGGTGAGAGCTTCTCCTGAGAAAACCTGCCACCTTAAACAATAATTTCCCATTGTATATTGCCAAATGGGGAGTCACTTGATATTTTTACCTTCTACAAGCAAGGAAAATTCAGTCCTCTGCAACTGCCCTATGTCAAGGCAGGTGAGTTGGAGGTCCCAAAGAAGCCCAGAGATCTGTTAAAACAAATAACAGCAAAGAAGACAATTTAAACCAGCAGAGGTTAAGGGACAGAGTGGATGGGTGGAGGCAAAGCCACCATCCATGGTACCAGATTTTGCTGTGTATCCTGTGAATCCCAAAGTATACTAGATTTTAGATGCAACTTCCAAAAAGTCTGGCCGCACAGATGGTCCATTTGTGATACTACAGCACAGTCAGCCTTGGCAGGAGTTCATGGCATGCCTGGAGAACAGCCAGAAGGCAAGCATGCCTAGCTCCCATCTAAACAAGCATTAGGCAAACTCAAGGGTTTTTCTCCCGTTTCTTGCAAAATTTATTTAAGGCAGCACTTGGAGGAGGCTGCAAAACTGGCCTTGTGGGACACGTTGGAGGAACACTCAAGTTTCTCAAAAGCTTATTATAATCTGTTCAATGAAGCAGAGCTTGGGAAAGTTGCTCTTTTGGAGTACAACTCCCAGAATCTCCTGGCCAGCACCGCCATGCTGACCAGGTGATTTGTGGAGTTGCAATCCAAAAAAGTAATTTTTGCAAGCTCTAGATGAGATGGTTAATAGTGACTACCAGTCACCCCTAAAACTACAAGGAATCCAGCACTACCCATCCTGCCTTGCAACCTGGCAAAGGGTTCATGAGCACACCAAGGATGGTTTAGGCCACACTTCACATTTGCTGTTTAATGCAATTTATTGAGTTTATGAGATCTGGGTATGGAACAGGATGCCCTTGTAGTGCACACAGACAATTCTAGAGAGTACTGTTGGATATAGATTTAATATGGACAGAATGGTAGTGGATATCACATTTAGGCTTTTAAACACTGAAGACAAAAATTATTAATAATGAAACATACTGATTGATTTAGCAAGGTCAATGTAGAAAATAGACACTATTATTCTTATGTTTAAGTATGCATGTACCTGTTATGTTTAAATTTTTAAAAAAATCTCTGTTGTGTTCCAGATGTCTAGGGGTGGTTGCTGTTGTTCCTTGCCTCCAAGTTGTTTCCAGCTTATGCAAACCTAAGGTGAACCTAGTACATGGTTTTCTTGACAAGATTTGTTCAGAGTGGGGTTGCCTTTGCCTTTCCTCTGAAGCAGAGAGTGTGTGACCAATGGGTTTCTGTTCAAGTGGGGTTTCAAACCCTGGTCTCCAGAGTCACAGTCCAACACTTAAACCACTATACCACACTGACTTGTCTTGAGGATAGTTACCTACAGAGAGAGAGAGAGAGATTTCATTTTAGGAGAAGCTGAAGTTTTCTACCCTTGACACATCCATTAGTCTACTGAAGAAGTTGTGTAGATTGCTGGAAAACATTTAGGTACATGTTCCTTTTTCCTGGGGTAAGCATTTGACCAGACCTTTTGAATCTTGCTGTCATTGCCCATTTATTTTTATTTTTTATAGACGTGTCTCCATAAATCTTACAGATATAATTTAAACACTATAAAATGAACCAGCTGTACAAGCACACCCATTGCTTCCCTCTAGCTACACATTGGAAAGGGCAGTGGTGCCAGGCAAGCTGTTTTTTTGTTTTTTGTTTTGGAGCTGCTTATATGCCATTACAGATCTTCTCACTGAGTGATCACAATTCTCAGCAACTGACCTACAGCAATTCTCAGAACATATGGCTTGCAAGCACTGTACTAGGCCTGGTGTCCACATCCAATGATGGAACAGTCTGTGCAACCACAGAACCAAGTCGGAATTATCATTTGCTGCCTTTTCTGGGGGAAGAAAAATCCCTACAAATAAGATAAGGAGCACTTCACAGAAAGATTCTAGTTCATCCATTTCCTTGTTGTGCTAATTTTCTAATTGTAAAGATTCTTGTAGAACTGAATTCAAAAAATGTCACACATACAGCTCCACTAGAAAGTGGCACACTGTCACCTTGCTGGTATATTTAAACAAACAACATCCCCTTCTCCTAAATTCCCATGGCTACATCAAAGTCAATGAGAATTACAATAAACCCACAAATGTTTTGGTTACAGCCCTCACTTCTCCTAGTGTGTGACAAAATTCACACCACAAGTTGACAGAGGATCATAAAATTCAAGTGGAAGAGGAAAAACATACAACACAACATGAAAACAAATGGGAGGGACAGGTCAGGTCG
This sequence comes from Urosaurus nigricauda, assembly GCA_034509955.1. Taxonomy (NCBI): domain Eukaryota; kingdom Metazoa; phylum Chordata; class Lepidosauria; order Squamata; family Phrynosomatidae; genus Urosaurus; species Urosaurus nigricauda. The sequence continues at coordinate 7,052,894 of JAOEGL010000006.1, forward strand.
GATGTGAAAACCTGCAAAAATGAAATGGAACTTAGGTCCAAAACTGGAATGATACCCAGGCAAAAACACTGGAGGGAGAGTAGACAAAGAACTTGGAAAGAATGCTTTTTTAAAAAAGAAATCCCATAATTTACATGGACTGGGCTGGCCAATGTATTCTAGAAATTGTCATCCAAGAAAAAGATCATAGCATTTGCTGTTCTCTGGTTGTGGAACCATGGTCAGATAGACTATACTGTCTCATCCCAACCTTTTGAGGTGCACATAGGAAAGACAGAATGAGCAGAAGCACAGCCTCTTCATGGGACCTATCTTCATATGAACAGGCACTGACTGAGATTCAGCGGGCCAAGGTGTTTTCGTTTGTTAAAGATATTCCCAGATGCTCAGGCTGCATTTGAGCACACACCTATTTAGGCTAGGCCAACAATCCACTGGCGGGCACCAATAATGCCAAAGGCATCTATTTATTGAAAAGCCTGATTTGGGCTAAATAACAGTCACATACATTAACAATCTTTCCAAAAAGCAGCTGTCTATTCCACACATTAATTTCAGCAGTTTAATACTTTAATTTGGTACTATTTGCACAGCTGCATCATGAGGAATTCTTATCCCACAGTCCCCTCTTTGCTGCAGACAAGGGAGGCAACAGGCAGATTTTTGGTCCACCAACTCAGCTCATGTTAAGGAACATATGAATACAAAATGTAAGCTTGAAAATTTGAGGCCAGGCTGGTAAATTCAGGACATGAAAAGACTGATCAGATCTTTAGCATGTAGCCCAGTATCTAAGACTGGCAAAATCAAAAATAGCATGCAGGTATATTAAGAACCAAGTATATACAACCCGTAGAATATAGTCGCCACTCCAAGTCCGCAGACTTGGAAATCTGCGGAGGGCAACCACCATTAAAGGCAATGGGGCACACTCCCAGGCATGCACCCTGCATGTACACACCCCATTTAAGCCTATGGGGCTTGAATATGCACAATATTTGAAACTCGCGGGGGGGGGGGCTGGAACAGATCCCCTGCGAGTTCCAAGGGCCAAGTGTATATACAGCTCTGAACACAGATGATACAATTCTGGGAAATGGAATTCGATCCAGCAAGAGAAGGCTGCTTCTTACTAGTGATGAAATCTTCACTGATTTCATGCTCATTCTCAAGAATGAAAATTCCCAACTTGCAACATTCAAAAGTAGTTTTTATTATTTCCCCCCATCTTTGGGGACTTTAATACAACAAATTTCACTTGCAGAAAACCTAGTCTTCTGTGCAAAAAATAAGCACAGAAAATTAAAACAAAACTTGGAAAAAGTGCTAGTGATTTTGCTCTCACTAAAGGCCAAAATCAATTTTTTCAGTGGGTTAAAGACATGACATGTTTTTTTGATCAAGGATGAGGAAAATCTACAAGTATCCTTTACATCCGTCCCTGCTAAATCAGGGCAGGAAACCTGCAGTCCTCCCAATGCTTCAGACGACAACTCTTAAAAGCCCCAACCAGCATGGTTAAGGACAAATGATTATGACAATCAAGAGTCCAAACCATCATGAGGACCAAAGTTTCTCCAGCACTGAGAGTTAAGCAGAAAAATCATAGTTTTAGGTAGCCTTTCCACCTTCGAGGTTGGTTGAGGATGATGTGAGGTGTAGTCCAACACATATAGAAGGCACCAGGTAGGGAAAGACTGGTCTCATTAGTATTAATAGGTGGGCTTTTCTGGCTTTCCTTTGTCATAAAATCCAGGAGGAGGAGAAAGGCTAATCTAAGCCTGACTTGTTTTAACACAGCTTGGGAGGGTTTCGTACCATTAAAAAAAATCCAAGTTATAAACCTCTCAAAATTAACTTCTTTCCTAAAAGATTTTTGGTGAAATAGGTCACATGAAGCAACTTTCCCAAGCTGTAGCCTATTGTCTACTCTAGTGAGTGGGAAGATTTCCCCCAGTCTGGCTACTATGCATGTGTCTTTGAGCCTGTCTGTCTTCAAACTGCTTGTTGATTTATGGCAATACCACAAATTGCATAGGGTTTTTCTTTAATAAGGAATCCTCAGAGATGGTTCTGGCTATTCCTTTCTCTGAAATGAAGCCTACAACACCTGGTATCCATTGGCAGTCTCCCATCCAAATACTAATATGGGCTGACCTTGCTTAGCTTCCAAGATCAGATGGGATCTGGTGCCTTTATGCCATTTAGCTACTTATCTACTTCTAATGCCACCTGCCAGAAAATGGGACCTTTTGCAAATGAAACATGTGCTCTGCCACTGTTCTTATGGTACCATTTCTCCCACTCCTCCATGGGGAGGGCTTATTATAAGAAAAAAATCAATCCACCACACCACATTAGCCAAATGACAAGGACATTCAGCATTTTACTAACAAGATGAGATAGAGACAGAAAGGCAAATACAGACCAGGGAACAATAAGATACTGCTGGATCTTGAAGAAACACCAACCAATGCTCAGCAAGCAGCAAGGCTATGTTGACAGGGCTATCCAAAAGGAAATCTGATGTATGGCACTTGTCAACGTAGCCCTGCTCCTTGCTGAGCACTGACTGGTGTTATACATCTCTAAACATGAAGCCTGTTTCTCTAAACACTAAGAGCACTGGATCTCCAGAATTTGAGAAGGACTTTTTTTCCATAGCTCTTCCTGGAAATCCCTTGTATTTGTCATTATTGCAGTGGCCAGTGCCTAGACACAAATCAAATTTGACTTGACATTTGTATTTCCATGTGGTCTCCCATCCAAATCTTACCAAGCCTCATCTTGCTTTGCTTTAGGTTGTCATGGTTGATAACATCTACCATCTCTGCCACAAGACAGTAAAACCAATTAAACCAAGTAAAATCTCCCAAATCCTGCCAAAGAAAGAACACAGGAAGATTCCAAGATGCATGTTTACCATTTAAATTCTGTGCCCAAAAGTAAAGGTCTTTTCCATAAGTTTTGCTGCTCAGAAGGTTTTTGATGTTTGACTCTAACAAACATGCACTGTCTCACACTCACAGCCCCACCAAAACTTCCAGGGTGGAACATGCCAAAATCTTGACATCTTTGGAAAGTTCAAAAGAAGAAGGAGAATTCTCCCTACTTTCTCTACGGCAAGTACAGTAATCTTCATTTGCTTGTTTTTCCACCGCTGCATCCCAAGGGAGCTTTGTGCTGGCTCCAGCCACCCATTACCGTCAGTTGGCAAGTCTCCTCCAATTTGAGCATCTCCCTCAAGTGGTTTCCACCTTTGCTGTATCGCTCTATTCCAGAGGGGAGAGGGGAAAGGAGAGAGAAGAACAGCAGCAAAACCCCCTAGAAGCCTTAATATTTAACCAGCAAAACAAAAGCTGGGAAATATCACTTTTTTGGATGATGCCTCCAATTCTGAACTTGCTGCCCCCAAAAGATAATTTACCAAAGCCCTCTTTGTAGACTCTTCTGGGTCACTGTCGAATCATCCCATACTTTTAGGTTCATCTCTATCTTGCATCTCTATAAATTTCTTCTAGAACAAACAAGCCCAACCAAGTGCTGCCTCCTTCCCCACATTCTGAAAGGGGCTTTTAGCTTCTATTTCACAAACTGAATAGCAAGAAGGAACTAAATTAAAAACAAGTTTGTAACAAAACAGAGCAAGTGAATGAAAAAACAAACATTCTGCATGTGCTTAGAAGATCCTTTCTTTAAATAGCCAGGGTGATACCGTGTTTAACTGTGGCCCTCCAGATGATGTTGGAACTACAAATCCTACCATTCTATGCCACTGCTTACTCTGGCTAAAGGTGAAGCGACTGGATAACCAACAAAAGCAATAGGGTCACTATTGCCAACTCTTAATTCAATGTACCGGGTTTGAATCTTCATTATGCACAACGTATGCACCATTTCATGTTCTCTCAATCTAAAACTATTTCACAGGTTATCATGACAAGAAGATATGGAAAGGGACACACACTATTGAGGCCCTTCAGGAGATAAATTTATACATAAATAAATCCTTGCTGAGAGGTGTGGAAAAACATCTTGATACTCATGATGGGAATGTTAAAACAGGATTGGAGAATCTGTGGGCACTTGTGATGTTGTCAGAGTCCAATTCCCATCAGTCCTAGATAGACCAATGGTGAAGGCTAATGAAAGTTGTATTTCAGCAACATCTGGGAGACAACAGTTTCCACCAATCCTACTCTAAAAATACAACACCAACTCCTTCCATTTTCCAAAATGGAAGATATAAATAGTAGGAAAGGGAGATTTCAGAGCACCCTTATCCAGATACACCTCACGCCAGATGAGCAAGAAATGAACTGGAAGGATTATGGGGCATGTTTCAGTGCAACATAAGCTTTTCAGCCATCTCCTAACAGCCTTCAACAACTCCAGCCATTTTGTGGGTCTCCTAACACTCAGGAGCATTTCTAGTGCCAGTCAGTGATTTATTTTCATGCACACTTGCTCTCACTCAAGAGAAAGAAACAGGTTATAGCTGCCTATGAAATTGGGAGAAGAATTGTAGTAGCAACTGAAACTGCCGTCAAAACTCATCTCTCAGAAGAGAAGGCAAGCAAAGAGGGAATCACTCGCTTGCCTTGCCTCAGGTCTTTTCGCTCTTGCAGATGGCAATCTTGACCTGAATACAAATATACCAGAGCAAGCACCACGAAGAGTGGGCCAAAGCCCTTCTCAGAGTAGATGCGTGACCTATCACACAAGATTTCTGCAGAACCAGAAGGCTACCTATTCCGGCATGAGGAGTAGATAGGTGCATCAATCTGGCAGTTCCTTGTGTGTCCAATTTAGGATTCCTATTGACCACATAGTAACCCAAGCAATGATACTTGGGTTGGTACCGTGTCCCCCATCCATTCCCTATGCAGACTTCATTTCATGAAGTTCTTGCAGCTTTCTAACCTTCATGATGGATCCTGGAAGGCTGCTGACCAAAATGATAGGAGAAGCTGAAGGATGAAAAACAAGACCACAGAAAGCTTATTCATGTCTCACACTCCAGCCAGGCTGCCAAAATCCTGAACACACCTACGGGGCCTGAACATTTGGTTCTTTTCTCTTTTCAAAGCCAAGCAGCCTGAGATAATCTTCAAGGGACATCACACAACTGAAGGGCTGTCACCATTTTAATTCACCCTAACTAAAATCCCCCACCGATACCTCCCCATCACTCTTTTCTAGTCCTCATTAAATTGGGAAAAAAATGTTTCTCATCCTTTCACAGCCATCTGGTGAGATTAATTTCTTCAGTGGTGCCCAGACCTTCTTCCCAATAGCACTCTATCCTCCTGCCATCTTTTGCATCATACAAACATGCCTCTCTACAACCCACCATACACTCCAGTGTGTCTTCTTTTCTAGCTGTTGAATCAACCCCACGATAAACTCAACCATCTTACCTCATCCAATTCTCCTCTGACCCCCAACTGCTGAAAACGCTTGGACTGAACTGTGACATTAACACCAGTGCCATATCATATCCTTCTATGGGGAGCTGTAGGGAAATAAGCAGTTTATTCACCATCCTGGACACACACATTCCTCTGCAGCTTCAATCCCCTTTTAGCCTTCTATGCTGAAGACATCCACAAAATTTCTAGATTCTAATCTTAGTCACCATCTCTGATGAATACAGTGGTTCCTTGGGCTACACTGGGGTTTGGTTCTAGGACATCTGTGGATACCCAAAGTCGTGGATGTTGAAGTCCCATTAAATACTGTACAACCGATAATAAAATTGTGTCCCTTATATAAAAAATAGCAAATCAAGATTTGCTTTTCAGACTTCATATATAGTTTGAATATTTTCAAACCCCAATTTTCCTTAGATTGCCCACATCAGAGAAGACCCTTCCCAATACTCTGCTAGAAGGTTTGACAATTTAGCTTCTACCAAAAAAAAATAAATAAAAAAATCCTCTACCACCAATGAAATTGCACATCCTTTCAATCTTTCCTGGTAGAAAGACCCAACATCAATGACCCACTCCCCCATGAACATCCCAATACAAGCAGCCCAAATACCTCACACCCCATAACCCAGCTACATCTGCCTCCAATCTCTCCTCTGCTACCATATCCAGGGGTGGTTGTACTGGCCCTATAGCAGGGTACAACACCCCAAATCCACAAAACAAGGGCACCTTTTATGGGGCCGACCCAAATATCCTAAACCCAGCTGCATCTCCCTCCGACTTCTCCCCCTTATTATATGTATTGGCCCCATACCATGGTACAACAACACCCCAAATCTACAAAACAGGGACAGCTTTATGGGGCCACCCAAAATACCTGGTACCCAATAACCCAGATCCATCACCCTGCGATCAATCCTCCTCTAACACACCCAGGGATGGCTTGCTGGCCCTATAGCAAAGTACAAGGCCGCCCCAGACCCACAAAACAGGGACACCTTTTATGGGGCCACCCCAAATACCTTTCACCCTATTGCCCAGGTGCATTCCCTTCCAATTTATCCCAACATATCCAGGGGTGGTTATATAGGCTCTACTACAGCAAAGTACAACAACACCCAGTATCCACAAAACAGGGAGACCTTTTATGGGGTCATCCCAAATCCCAGGCATCCCCTAATCCAAGTCCATCTCCCATTAATTCCCCCCCCCTCTTGACATGTGCCTATTGGCCCTAGAGCAAAGTACAATAACACCCCAAATCCACAAAACAGGGACACATCTAGGGGCCCTAAAGCCAAGTACAACAACACCCCAGTATCCACAAAACAAGGAGACATTTTATGGGGCCACCCCAAATCCCTGGCTCCCAATAAGCCAGATCCATCTCCCTCCAGTTTCTCCCCCTTAACATACATATATTGGCCCTATAGCAAAGTCCAAGAACACCCCAAATCCCCAAAACAGAGGCCCCTTCATGGGTTCAACCCAAATTCCTCCCCTTTATCCTATGCATTGTCCCCATTTATCACACTAGGGGGCAAACAGGATTTAAACAGGAATGAAACAGGAAATGTCCTATGTTAAACATAAGGCATTTCCTGTTTAATTCCTGTTTAACTCTTGTTTAAATCCTGTTTGCCCCCCCCTTGTGTGATAAACCTCTATATCATGGTACAGCAGCACCCAACATCCACAAAAGGAGGGAGACCTTTTCTGGGGTTGACTCAAATGGCCCACAAGGCCTGCTTCTCTCTCCTCCTCCTCCTCCTCCAGCCAGGCCTGGCTCACCTGCCTTGCTGTTCGGGGCGCAGCGTGGCGGCGGCGGGGCTGCTGCGGCGGAGGAGGCCGCCCCTGAGGCCCGCAGCGAAAGAAGCCGCCGCAGCTGCAGCGGCTCCTCCTCCTCCTCCTCCACCGTCGGCGCTGCTCTTCTTGCCGCAGCCTCCGCCCCCCACCGCTGCCCGGCGCCGACTGAGCAAGCCCCGCCGCGGGCACGCCTCTTTTATATGGCCACGCCCCCTTTAGGCTCCTCCCATCTCCCCCATAAGCCTCCGCTCCTCCCCCTTTGGCCCCTCCTCGGCCAATCATAGCCCTCGTGGAAAAAGGGGCGGGGGGAAAAAGGTGCCCGCCCACTTTGGGGTTCATTGCTGCTACTGCGCAGGCGCAATTGATGAGGGATACTACGCATGCGCCAAAGATGTTGGCGAGGATACCCCAAAGAGGTAGAGAAAGAAAGAGCACTTTGCACTTCCGGGTTTTTTTCGGAGGTGGGGGAAAAGGTTGCCATGGAGATTGGGGAAAGGATGACGTCACTGTGCGCCTGCACTGTAGAAATAACCGGGTTTGATACCGCTTCAGCTGCCACGGCTCCAAACTAGAGAGTCCTGGGATGTGTAGTTTGGCAGAGAAGGCTGAGGAGGGAGGGCCTTGGAAAAAAACTACAGATCCCAAACATTTTACATGATGGTGGAGCAACAGTGCTTTAAAGGGTGTGACTGTCAGGCTGTATTATTCTCTACAGAAACAATGCAGTTTGACACCACTTTTAAACTGCTGGGATTTGTAGTCTGGGGAGGCGCAGGCCCTCTTTGGGAGAGGAGGCGAAAGGCCTTCGCGAAACTACAAATCCCAGGGTTCCGTAGGATGGAGCCGTAGCACCCAAAGCGTTTATTTAAATCTATTAATCATTTTATTATTTATTCAAGCATTATTTGTACAGTGCAGTGTGGCACACAAGCGGATAATGTTAAAAAGAAGGAGCACAAAAGATATTTTGGATCGAAATACAGTGATGGGTAACGCTGAAAACCTCATAAGGAAAACAGATATTAGGATCAGAAAAAGGAGGAGCGAAGATCAGAGGTTGCGTTCACACTGGGGAAATAAACCGGTTTAAGCGCCATGGCTCAATGCTGTGAAATTCTGGGAATTGTAGTTTGTTGTGAGCCCAGAGCGGAGCAGAGCTCCGCTCTGGGCCCCACAACAAACTACAATTCCCAGAATTTCACAGCATTGAGCCATGGCGCTTAAACCGGTTTATTTCCCCAGTGTGAACGCAGCCAGAGAAAGCAACATCAGCAACCGAAGAGATGCAGAGCTATAATAATAATAATGCTATCATAATATTAGCAGAAGACATTCAGGAACTGGAACAGTGAATAAGGAAGGTCAAAGATGAAAGTGCCAAGGAAGCTCTGATACTGGACCTTATCAGACGTCAGAAATTGGAAATATAATCCAATGACAATCAGAACACAATCATGGGGTTTCACATTATTGCGAATTAAATCATCTCACGCAATTTTGGGCAAAAGGGAAGTCAGTCCGAACTCGATCACGGGCTTTACGTTATTGTGAATTAAAGCATCTCACACAATTTCAGGCAATGGGCGGTCATTTTCGGGTAATGGGAAGTCATTCTGAACGCATTCCGAACACAATAGGAATTCACGTAAATTCGCTAAACTAGCAAATTCATGTGAATTCGAGTTGGCTCCAATTGGCTCCATTCACAATAAAGAGAAATTCCTCCCGTCTGATAAGGTCCACTGAACATAAAGAAAACAAAAATAACGAACATAGAAGAAATGCACAAATTCACTCTAGACGACGAGGAAATTAAAGAATTACCCTATCTAGGATCAAACATTGACCAGAATGGAGACTGCAGTCAGGAAATAAGAAGAAGACTAGGAATGGGAAGAACTGGAAAAGATACCGAAGAGCAAAGACATACAAATGAGCAGAATCATTCAGGCCAGATGTGAGAACTGGACAGTGAAGGAAGCAGACAGAAAGAAAATTGCTTGCAGGGTGGAGGTTTAGAAAGAAAATTTATTATTATTATTATTATTATTATTATTAAACCAACTCCTTTGAAATGTGTTGCTGGAGAAGAGGACTTAGGATCCCATGGGCAGCCAAGAAGACAAAGAAATGGGTTCTTGAACAGATCAGACCAGGGATCTCCTTGGAAGCCAAGATGATCAAATTGAGACTATCATTCTTTGGCCACATAATGAGAAAACATGGATCACTAGAAAAAACAATAATGCTAGGAGAGGGAAAAGGGAGAAGAAAGAGAGGAAGACCACAGACCAGATGGATAGAGTCAATTGGGGGGGTTATGATAGGCAAGGGCTTGCAGGATCTGGGCAAGAATGCAGTGGACGATGGGTGTTCTTAGAGATGTCTAATCTCACCCAGCCATACGCTGCTCTGTTCAGATCTTGCAAACTCAGGGCCATTGCTTCCTTGAATGGATCAATTCACCTGTAACTTTCACTTCATGTCATCTCAGCATGAAATTCCCAAAGTATGATGACTTCAGGGTGCATCTGCATTGCAGAAATAATGCAGTCTGACACCACTTTAACTGTCATGGCTCCATCCTACTGAATCCTGCGATTTGTACTTTGGAAAAGTGCCAGCCCTCTTTGGCAGAGAAGGCTAAAGATCTTGTAAAACTGTAAATCCCAGGATTCTATAGGATGGACCTATAGCACTTAAGGTAATGTCAAACTATATTATTTCTGCAGTGCAGATGCACTTTCATTTTAGTCATTTCAAATGAGTTGGTTCTCTTCCTGCCAGTTTTCTTCACTCCCCAGGTTTCACAACCATGCACAGAAATCAAAAATACTATGTATGGCATGGATGATCACAACTTTAGCATTAAACTATATATTTTTACACGATTGTCTACTTCCTTCAGAACTGCCTTTCCATTCTTCATCTTCTGATTTCTTGACAGTATTTTGATGAATGAACTGAGACAAGCTATAGGGAGATTTAAAAAAACTATTATTTTCATTACCTGCTTTAAAGTTACACAAATAATCTGCTGTCTTCATTTTTGTTTTCTTAATATTCATTTGCAAACCTGTCTTTGCACTTTATGCTTATCAGTCCTTCCTAAATCATGTGGCAGTGAATTTTGCAGAGCTTGAGTTTAATGACAAGGTTCAACCTGCGCTCAAGAAAATAGCACCCAGACATGAAAGAGAGTGATGCATGCAGGCTGAAAAAGTACTTCTTTCCTTCTCAACTATGACACATCTCTGACATGCTCCCAAATACATTTTTTCCCATTGCAAACTATTTATTAATCTCTTTTTAGGGAATACAGTGACATCTAGAGACTGTTTCTGCATTGCAGCAAGAAAAAAATCAGAACTAGAGGAGTTGGTTAAGCATGCAAGTTTCAAAAAAGGATAGAGACAAAGTAAAATATCTTTATATAGAGGAATGGGCACAAGATACGGTCAATACAATACTTGATATGCATCCATTGTGCAACTGAAACATTCGTTGTTGTGTGTCTTCAAGTCCATTCCAACTTATTTTTTCCCTTACATATATTTATTATTATTATTACATAAAATGTTACACACTCCTCACGTACCTTACATACAATAAAACTAACAAACATTACAAACGTCAAATATTGAAAATTTTAAATTAAAATGACTTCCCCTTCTCTATCATGTGATTGGCTTTGTTAAAATAAGAAACCTCTTAATCAATCCTACATAAATAATACATACAATTATTGTTTTCCCTTTTATCTTTATGTTATTTATATTATTATTATTATGACTCCCCCCTCTATTTCTAATAAGTCTGATTATTATTTTCTTAACCATATATCGTCATAATTTCATCAAGGGGATATTCTGTATATACTCATGTATAAGTCTAGAAATTTAGGTCAAAAAAGTGACCCCAAAAAACCTGTGTCGACTTTTCCATGAGTCAATGTAAGTACTGCGTCTTAACTCTTATTTAAAAGAAGGAACCATCTCCTGGTGAAAGGCAAGAGTATAATCTGTCCTGGAAGCACTGACCCCCTCTATTCTCTTATCCATCCAGCTTTAAGAGTGAGCACAAAGATTTATGTCTGCTTGAATTTTGGAAGTCTTTGACATTGTTTTGCTTTGCTTTATTCTTTAGATCCTTTGTTATACACCCTTATGTTTTATGCTCAACGTATCTAAAGGTCATATCAAAATCTATAATTTTGGCACCCACACCTTCCCTCGATTTATACATGAGGTAGACTTATATATTTACATATATTTACATTTATATATCTCACTTGTATTTAAGTCCATTCTAACTCATGATGACCCCTTAAGGTGAACGTATCTCAGGGTTTTCTTGGCAAGCTTTCTTCAGAGGGGGTTTGCTTGCCACTGAGGCTGAGAGAGCGTGATTTGTCCAATGCCATACAATGGATTTCCATGGCTGAGTGGGGATTCGAACCCCAGTCTCCACAGTTGTAGTCCAATGCACAACACCACGCTTGCTCTCTAAGTGTTGTATTGGTGGCCACCTAAGAGGTTCCTGCCTGCCATATGAGGAAAGTGTATTTTGAAAACTTGGAAACAAAGAGTAAGAAATGGAAAGACTTTTTGTGGGTTTTTCGGGCTCTGTGGACATGTTCTAGAAGAGTTTATCCCTGATGTTTCACCGGCATCTATGGTTGGCATCTTCAGAGGTGATTATATATACAAACCCAACATAGAATCATAGAGCTGGAAGAGACCACAAGGGCCATCCAGTCCATAAATTTTTCAACCTGGGCAATGATGTCTTCAACTGGGATTTTGGTGGTGCTTACTGCAAATGGAAAGAAGCATCCTTTCTTGGGAAAATGATTAGATCCACTTTTTTGGAGATTAAGAAAAAGGTAGAAGTGTGGACATGGAAGATTGCTTTCCAGGGAAGAGGAGGAATGGAAAAGGGATGAGTCTGCCAGAGGCATCTTAATGTGACAAATATAGACTCATCACTTAAGCAGGCCCAGGTCAGCATTACACCAGGCTGACTTGGCTTGCCTTTGGACTTCGGTGAAAGAGGCTCCATTGGGTTGGTTTAGAACAGAGATGGGGAGTATGTGGCTCCCCTCAAGATTGTTTTAGTAAGCCACAGAACATTCATAGACTTGCCTATATGTTCATTTAATTTGAAAACTTTTTTTTTTTTGTTGTTTTGCAAAAGATTGTCCATTGGGAGCTCTTTTTTAAAATTAAAAATTGTGGTAGGTGGATATATCCTTCTCAAAATTTCATGGAGGGGCGGTTGCCCACCCCTGTTTTAGACTCTTTGAGTGCATTATCTCTGGAGACCAGGGTTGGATTCCCAGCTTGGTGATGAAACCCACTGGGAGACCTTGGGCAAGTCACATCCTCTCAGCCTCAGGGAAACTGGACAAATCTTACCAAGAAAACTCATTATAGGCTCGCCTTAGGTTCTCCATAAGTTGGAAATGACTTGAAGGCACACAACATCAACAGCCATTTATTACCACTGTAGCTGCTGTGGTTCACTCCTATGGAATCCTGGGATTTGTAGTTTGGTGGGGGACTCCCCTGCTGCAGTCATTCAAGGGAGTGCTCTCGAGGTCTTGAGCTGAGAATTCCAAGTGGCTTGCCAAACTACATATCCCAGTATTCCATATGATGGAGCAATCCTCATATATAAGATATTAAACTGTTATAACTGTAAATTATATGTGTCCTTTTTTCTGTCTAAATTCTAAAACAACATTGAGCTTGGGAGTGATGTTAAAAGTAACACTCCTCTGTTACCCTTAGGAGTAACAAAGGTACAAAAAAGTTGCACCTCAAAAGTAGTGTGAAGAGTCTAAGCGCTATTACTTTAGGAAAAGGAGTTGCTAACAAGTAACATTTTCTACTTGCCTCTTAAGTTACATTTTGGTGAGATTTTTATAAGCAGTTAAAGCTGATTTTTTTATGTTACTGTCATGGTCATCTTGAAGATTAAGGAATTAACAAAGTAGCAAGTTATTTTAAAATAAATTCCAACCAATACAAAAGGAAAAAGTATCGAACACAAAAATACATCCAAAATAAGACCGTAACTGATTAATCTAGAATACAGGTTGCATCTCCCATATCTGGAATTAGGAAATCCAAAATATTCCAAAAACCAAAGTTCCTTTTCATGAGTGGCTGAGAGAGAGACACCTTTGTTTTCAGATGGTTCAGTGTACACAAATTTGGTTTCATGCAAAAAAATTATTTAAAATATTGTATAAAACTACCTTCAGGCTATGTGTATGAGATGTTATTATGTACATAATCTTATTATGTACATATATGCAAATACAAGTATTCCAAAATCCAAAACAATCTGAAATCCAAAACACCTTTGTTCCCAAGCATTTTAGATAATGGAGACTCAATCTGTATCGTAACATTAATGGTAATAAATTATGTTGGAGATGGTTTGCTATTTGTTATATTACAAATCAACATTTTTTTAAAAAGCATTTCCAAGTTCTTGTCTATTGTTGTATGTCTTTATAGGTCTTGGGCAAGGGTCTTTCTCATCACCAGCTGATTCTTAATCTTTACTAGTACCTTCTGAGGGAAAAGCATATGTCCAATCCTTCACACATTGCTGCTTCCAGTTTCTACATGTTTGGACAGGGCAAAAAGTCCGATGTGTGCATATCTCTTTCCAGGATCTCTGGGAAACAAGCCAGGCACCATCTTGGATCCAGCTTGCCAGTGAAGGGATTCAATCCATCCAACCTCCCTGGCGCTGCATACCCTTCAACTGTCCCAATTTAGCAGGGATAGTCTCAATTAATCCTCTGCCATCCCACTTTCCTGCTGCTTCTAAAAGATCCCAGTTTCTTCCTTCACCTCCCACTTTCCTCCTCTGATTACTTTAGTTGCTGGAAACAGAGCTCAATGTACAAAAGTAGTTTGCATTCAATTAATAGACTTTCCTTTCCCAATAGGCATGGTTGGGTTTAGGTTTTCTGCTGCTGTTGTCTACTTTTTTAGACTTTCCTTAACCCTGTACATAAATTCCAGGATTTCTCAACTTAAAACAGTCGTTTTGTGTGTCATTCCCCATTAATAAGTTTTTCCCTTTTGTTACCTGGTCACGTTGTTTTGATGCACTCTGGTGTTCCTCAGCCACACATATCCCAATTTTCAACGGTGAAATGCTGGCAGCGATTCTTATGCTATGAAAAATAGGGAAAGAAAGATAATCTCAAATCTCTCAAGTCAAAGATGAATATCTTAGCTTCTGATAATTATATACAGACATAAATAAAATACAATTTCTGATCATGGGTTCATATAGCTTTGTATAGTCAGAGCTATGCTAGTAGTTGCACTCCAGCATTTTAGAAATAATAGTTTCTAGCCCTAACCAGAGATGCTGTGCAAGAAGACGATGTGGTTATTCTCACTGAGGACATGAAATGAGCATTTTCTGTATGCCCATTTTTAAGAGGGATATAATTAGAATTTTTTATTTTATGTGTTTATCTTATGTTTCAGACAACTCACCAGCTGTCCAATAAAAGTCTTAACAAGCAAGTTCCGGGATTTAAATTGACCATGTCTGAGATCTTTGTTCTTCCTCCTCCCGCAAACACACCTAACCCACAATGCACGCTTAAATACTCAAATTATATATTTTGTAGTCTATCACCTGAATCCTACTGTGAACCTAAGTGTGAGTTGGTGCTTAGGAAAAATCCCCTTGATTCTACTTTGATTGGGACTATCAAACCTTTTCCCATTCAGATTTGGGTATTTGCTCTAGGAAATTCAGTATTCAAATATGCATGACACGGACGCACACACACAAAAATCACCCTCTACAGGTTGCTATATTTTCCTGGCACTGAGAGCCAGTGTAAGCAGCTTTAATTTGCCATTTCTGTCAGCTTTGGAAATTAAAAGTTCTTTATGTGATTTATATGAAACAACCGAGTAGCGGGCTTTGACTCAGTCCCACCTGCCCTCCATCATGGAAGAACTGAATCCGAGGCTTGACAGAGTCAAGATGGAATCCAGGTTTGTTCTCCCTCATCAATCTCACGCCTGGCTTGGTCACCTAACAGGGCCTGTCATTAAACTTCAGCCAATTCAGAGATGAAACCTGCCTGATAGCAACCTGTTATGTAACCCATCAGGGCCTGGGAAATATGACGTAACCTAATAGGGCCTGGGAAACAAAGCCAAAAATGAGATAATAACGCTGACTAGTTGCCTTCAAAGTAGGCTTGGGACAGCCACATGACTTTCCAAATAGAAATGCTCCATAGGGACACACATTCCACATTTGCACCATGTTGTTAACTGTACATAGAGAGATATCGTAGCACCTTTAAGACTAACTGGACGAAAGAAGTTGGCAGCATGAGTTTTCATAGACCTAAGTCTACTTCCTAAGGAGGAAGTAGAATGTCTATGAAAGTTCATGCTGCCAACTTTTTTTTCCCTTCAGTTAGTCTCAAAGGTGCTACAAGATCTCTCTACATACTGATTCTACAGACTCACATGGCTATATCTTTGAACTCCACCATGTTGTTAACTGTATGCAAAGGGATCTTGTAGCACCTTTGAGATGAACTGCAAAATTAAGCTGTAGCATGAGCTTTCATAGACTTGGCCTGCTTCCTCAGATACATGGGGTGAACATAGAGCATCTAAGTATGGAGGCTGTGATGGCATCTGCACTGCAGACTAATGCAGTTTAACACTGATTTAATTGCCATGGCTCATGGGACTAAGATTTGATGTTTTGTGAGATATTTAGCCTGCTCTGTCACAGAGCTCTGGTGCCACAATAGACTACAAATCCCGGGATTCCATAGGATTGAGCCATAGTAGTTCAGGATCAAACTGCATTAATTTTGCAGTGCAGATGCAGCACTATTCTACGCGAGTTTATGCTACAACCTCTTTCACACAATTAGTTTCAAAGGTGCTATAAGATCCCTTTGCATACTGATATTACCTTTCAAACTCACCCTTTCAATTATCAGTGTTTATTGTTATCTGTATGCATAAGTGCTAACTTTCCTAAGTGCTTGAGATGACACAAAGTAATTACAGGTCCAACCCATGTGTATGCACCTAAAAATAAGTCAGATCGGGGTGAAAACTTTGCATCCTGACCCACAAGGCAATGGTGGGCAACCTGTAGTCTCCCAGATGTTACCAGACTGCTACTCCTCTCATTCCTATCCAGCTTATCCAATGTGAGAGATAATGGGCGTTGCAATCCAATATCTTCTGGAGGGCTACCAGTTGCCCCTGCTGTAAGAGGTATTTTCCAATCCCACTCCTTGCCAAAACCACTCAGTTGGATCCATTAGAATAGACCTATTGAAATCAGTGGGACATTAGTTTCAAAGCAAGTATTATAAATAAAACTAACTCTGGATACAGAGTTCCAGAGTTCATTGTTTTTGTCATAAAGCAAGTTTTGGGAAACCTGTGCCCTCGAGATCTTAGTGGTGCCCCATCATTCCCAGAAAGCATAGCCCTTTGCCAAAGACAATGGGAGTTGTAGTCGAGCAACATTCGGAAAGCCACAAGTACTCTACTCCTGCCTTAGGGGGATGTCTAAACATTTTCATTTAAGGAAATTGCTGATATAATTATACCTCTTCTGGGTTCATTCTCTCCCCAGAAATCTGCAGTGTTAAGTCCTTGCTGTAGTTTGTTTTTTTTAAATTAGAAATGAAGGGGTGCCTTACTTTGGAGGAGAAACAACCCTCCCTAGATGCTTACAGGTTTGTGACTTCTTTCTTACTTCCTACCATTCCCATTATTCTTTCCTCTAACACACATCTAGGTTTTGGAGTGTCTTTGGATCTTAACGGAGGATCCTCCTTTTTGCTACTGTAGCTAAAGCTAGTCAACAAAATTACCTACCTTTCTCTTTGGATTGCACTCTACAGTACCTCCCAGAAAGAAGGGACAAAGTTTATATGAGCTTCCGCAACTGAATGAGGCTGACAGTATGGCCTGTTTAGTATCATAAAAAACAACCCTGGAAATATGTCATTAATTCAGCATAGCCCAACATAAAATGGTGTGGAGCATCTTCAGTATCTTTGCCCCTTCCGCAACTTCTGGCCTTTTCCTTTTGTTTAACTTTTGAACAGGTTTTTTTAAAAAGCGAATTTATAGTACATTTTGTTAGTAGTACATTTTCATTACTTAAAAAGAAAAGAGAAGAAGTATGGTTAAGCCATCCAGATCATGCAGGTCAGAGTTTTCAACTTTGGAAATGAATATGTCTTCCTCTTTCCATTTATGTTGTGCTCCAGTTGTTCAGTGTATCATTGAGTAGATAGCTCTGTTTTCTCACTAGCCCTAAAAGCTGGTATCTTGGGGGGCTCACCTTGATCACCGATCCCTAAATCTCCACCATTATGTAACCGGCCAATACTATTAACAAGATAGCTCATCCGTGGGAATCCTGCCATAGCCCCAGGGTACAATCCAAGACTGTGGTGGTGAAGAGCCAGTCATGGGATGGTGCTTCAGAAGCTGCTTATGAACAAATCTGCATACAGCCTTGGTTGGTGAGTCCCGCTTCTCTTCCCAAATTGGACCCATTAAATATTAGCACCTCATGCCCTGGAGCCTGAAAGCCTGGGAACAAGCAGCTGCCTGCCTGCCCGCCCCATGTGTTCCCCATGATTCATCACAACCAATGGGAAGTACAAATAGGAGCCTGGAGCTACTGTGAGAGACATTACACCAGGAACCTTCTCCCTTTGGACACACCAGCACCATTTGGTTGGACGTGAAGATACCACCTCTGGAGAATATTCTGGAAAGATCTCTCCATCACATTTAAAAAGATGGCTTTGTTAGTGCCTCCTGAAGATCTCCAGATGAACGGGAACCTGGAAGAAGCCTGGCCTCTCTTCAAACAACGTTTCCTGCTCTACCTGAAAGCAACGGGAGCAGCCCATTGGCCAGATGACCAAAAAGTGGCACTCTTCTTGACCATAGCTGGACCCGAGGCTCTTCAGGTCTACAACTCCTTCCATCTGGATCCAAAGGAAGAAGAAGACTTTGAGGTGGTGTTGGCTCATTTTGAAGGCCACTGCATGCCTCATCACAATGAGACGTACGAACGCTTCCTCTTCCGCACACGCTTCCAGGAGCTCCATGAATCGCTGGAGGATTTTGTTGCCGACCTGCAACGCAAGAGCCGTTTCTGCAACTTTGGAGACCAGAGGGAATCCTTGGTGAGGGACCAGGTGGTTTTGGGCTGCCGTGATGGCTATGTCAGGCAGCAGCTTCTTCAAGAGGAAGGGCTGACCCTGGAGGGTGCGCTCCAGATCTGCCGTCTAGCTGAAGAAAATGAGGAGGACACTCATGCCAAGGATCTGTTTGGGCGACCAGAGTTGTATGTTGTTGAGAATCAAACTCAATTAAAGGTCAGCAAAGGCAAGCCTGTACGGCGGAAGGTGCGCTGTCCCCGGAGTACAAACCACAAAAGAGACAATTGTCCTAGGAAGGAGTCATTCAAAACATACGTCTGAATGGTTGAGGTTGTAACTGAGACATTGAAAGGAATACTAAAGGATCCTCCAACCTTCTCTTTTTCTGCCTTCTTGAATTGAACCACTGTCCTCACTTGGTTGATACCTGCTGTTACCAGTGTGATATTATTAGTTTATTCACAAAGTGGATCGCATAGTCTTGAATGAAGATTAACTGCTTTTTGAATCCCAACGCCTTGAAGAAAGTTGCCAGTGTGTAGTATGCAAAATGGGGTTGAGGTTCATAGATTGGTTAAGTATCTAGTCGATGGCCAGGGTGCTTGCAGATGAAGAGTGTTGTAATCCAAGATATTGAGAGGGTACCATGTCGGGGAGACAGGTTTTTGTAAATCCAAAGCTTTGGAAAGTTACTTTTTATGAATTACAATTCCCATAATCCTCAACAAGCATGATGGCCTCGAGCTATGTGTTTAAATCTACCTCCCTATCAGATTCCTACTATTACATATTGCCAATTGTAAGAGTGGGTTGCTGTTTTTGTATGTTGTTAAATTATTTTGTTTTATAATTCTAAACTGACATTGCTAAATTATATGAATGTGTTTGTCCTATGTGACTCACTACACATTTTCTTTATGTTTTATTTATTTATTATGAATAATAAAGTTTGACTATATTCTCCTAACATTGTTTGGTTTTAATTAATTATTTTGAATGAATTAGAATTGGGACCTGAAGTTTATCTTATTTTAAGACTTAATCCAGACCCACAGAACAGTTTAGATCCACAAATTCAGTGAGAAGGTGGGAAGTCAACACTTACTGTACATACATTCCATTCAGTACATCTGCTCTAGTTGGATCTTGGGACATATATATGATTATAAAACATGTTTTACAGAGTCAGGAAATCAAGATAAAAAGATTTCTAGACTGACAATAATCTTCACAGTTTAGGGTTTAGTCTGCTCAGAAATTATACTTTTTTTTGCAAACAAAATAGCATTTTTCCATAGAAAAATAATACTGTGCAGAAAATGCTGTTTACTGTGCAGAACAGAATATGCAGATCTTGTGCTAAATACCTCCTGAACTACAAACAGGTTTCAATTATTTTCTCACAATGAGAACAAAATTGCTGAAAATTATTCTGTGCTGTCTCCAAAAATGAAATTAGCAGAGAATGACATCTCTAGTTGGGACTCATCAACCAGATTTCAGCTTTAAATGGCAATTGTTGACACGTTTTCCAGGGAGTAAGAATCACTGAACACAGTGGGACTAACATCCATAAGTGAGCACGCTTATCGATGCTTACAGAAGGAAAATATCCATTTCTTACTGACTGCAACAACCCCAAAGCCAATATGGAGGAGTGTTTGCAATATGGGGAGTTGGTGTGAGAAGGGAACCACAGAGGGGCATTTATTTATGTATTTATTTGCAGCCTTTATGTATCATCTCTCACAACATCAGGGCTCCTAAGGTAATGCATAATGGATAGAACAGTTTAAAAAATACACAGAGAAAACATTATAACACAAAGTAAACATATTCTTTAAAAATAATTTCAATCTAAACAGCTAAAACAGCCAGAGTTGTTTCAGGTCATATGAAACATTATTTTATCCATGCACCAGAAACTTAGAAGAGCCAGATCCAGCCTAACTTCCCTAGCTGGTAGGCATTTCTACAGCTGGGGTACTCTTGCAGAAAAAGGCCTGTCATTCATGAATACAAACCATCCTAGCTTCACAAGGTGTTGGAATGCACAACAGGGCCTCTGCTGAAGATCTCAGATTTCAAAAGTTTTATAGATTAAAACCAGCACCTTGGAAGCAAACTGGAGATGAGGCATTAGCCAAAATTAGTCTCGAGGCTTCAGAAAAATACAGGACATCTACAGAAGGAAAGCGTTCATCCCATCTACCAATTTTGCAGCACACTATGCATCATTCAGAATTGTTCAGGACTGCCCCACTACCATAAATCTTGGGGGGGGGGGGGGGGGATTGCCAAATGCTCATAAATAGTTAAGTCAGTTTATCTTGTGAAAAAAAATTTTAAACTTGGAGGGCATGTTCAATGTAGAAATAATGCAGTTTGACACCACTTGAGCTGCCATGGCTCCATCCTACAGAATCCTGGGCTTTGAGGATTTGTGAGGCCCCAGCCCTCTTTGGAAGGGAAGGCTCAAGACCTTGCTACAAATCCTTGGATTTCAGAGGAGGGAGAAACAGCACTCAAAGTGGTGTCAAACTGCATTATTTCTACAGTGTAGATTCACCCTTGGACTTTGGGTTTGGAAGCAGAGAGGGAATGATCTCTTGGTTACCATTTGTGAGGAAGGCCTCTCTTACATCGTACATAGTCAAGATGCCTGGTATAAATAAATGTGTGGCTGGTCAACCTTGGAGAGGTATGCAGGGAACTAGGGTTGCCAGTTCAGAACTGTCCTAGGCCTTGTAGTTTCTGGGCCAAAACCTAAGACTTAGGGATGTTATTAAGAATTATGCATTACATACTAACCAAAATGCTCACAGCATGTGATAGGACTTTATCACACTAGATGAATCCTGCTCAGAAACAGGATTTAAAAGTAGAAAATGTGGGAGGTTTTTCAGATGACGTTTCTTCCAAACAGCAATAACATGAAAATAAAGCAAACGGAAAGTGGACAATAATGACACCTTTTTACTTTCGGGGAGTTCCTAAAAGTAAAAAGGTGTCCTTTTTGTCCACTTTCCATTCGCTTTATTTTCACATTATTGCTGTTTGGTGCAAACGCATCTGAAAAGCCTCCTACATTTGCGGGTTTTTTCCACTTTTAAAATCCCATTTCTGAGCAGGACTCATCTAGTGTAATAAGTCTCATAGATACAAATGAAAACAATATCTTGTCTGGAAATTAAGACAGAAATCTTAGCTAAAGGGACTGTTCCCAGATCAAAATGAAATGAGATGATTAATCCTTCTCATCTTCTTAGGGAGATAGGAATGAATAACTTATCCTGCCTACTTGCCTCTACTGTACCATGAAGGTGGATGCAGAGCAGAGGGTGAGACCTGGTGCCATAAGAATCGGGAGGGAAGGCGGAAGCTAATTAAAGACATAGCCCTAGTCATCGCAAGTCACAGCAAGAAGGTAGTTAAACCTTGAAAACTGTAGCAAGGTGCTACTCTTGCTGCTGAATGGGAGTCGTGAGCCCAGCTCTTTCCTCTTGCCTGGAAATGAGCCCTGCAAAACTGGAGAATCTGCACCTTTATCTCTCATCTGGAGATAACCCACAAAAACTGGAGACTCAGCGCCAGTCTCTGAGATCTCTCTTGGAGATGTGCAACCCAAACCAGTTGTGGAAACTGGAGGAAAGAAGTTGTAAAAGTAAGTTTAAATACACTGCCTGACTTCAACCGACTTGAGAAATACAGCCCAAAGGGACTCCACGCACGGGAACGTGGAAATAGTCCTGGCTTAGGCCATTGCCGTGGCATGAAAAGATTTTGCCTGGGGCCACAAAGGGCAAGCATGATAAGTGACGCTGACTTGAGTCTGCCGGATGCGCTGTGTGGCGCATGCTTTCAAGATGGCCTCCTGCCCTGAGGAATTGGACCAATGTCAGGGACACAGCCCCGATGACAATTCAGGCCAAGAAGATGGAGGAGGGAAACTGCTCAGTTTCCTTCCTATGATAAAGCGAGAAATGGGAACCAAGAAGCTTGCCTTTACCCCTTTGGTTCTGAGCAGGAGAGGCAGGGTTTAGACAAGGGTGACAAAATGAGGGGAATTTCCCGCAATAATAATTCTGCCCACCCTGAATTAAATTTTCCTTCAGTCTCCAAATTTCTAGCATTGCAGTCCCTTAAAACTTCAGTTGGGCATTTAGAAATATAGTTTAGACACCCAAAGGCCCTGGAGATCTCTAGAAGATAAATTTAAATTATTGTTATTGATATTATTACGCCACCTTTCTCCTGGTATAGGGACGCAAGGCGGCTAAAAAAAATTGAAAACAGTACAAATTAAAAACAACACTAAAAATACAAAGTTAAAAAAAACAATTAAAAGTTAACTTCCCCAAACTGCAAGCCTCAGGATCCCTTAAGAAGGAACAATGGCAGTTAAAGTGGAATCATATGGTTTGTCTACACGTTTAAAATACTCCTAATTCGAATCAAAGAGACCACGATCTAGCCACATGTGATTTGGAGGAATTTGGGCTTTTTACATCCTCACTGAAAAATGCCATAAATTCTGCTGAAAAAGTATTTGGGTTTTTTACTGGACTATCAGCAAATTTCTGCAAGGATGCACATTATTGAGCTTGTTGCTGTCTGCCTGCTTTGCATTAGTTCTTATGGATTTGCATGGCTGCGCATTTTCAGTAGAGAGAGGGTAAACATCGATGCAAATGTGCGAAAATTTCCAGCAATTCGCATAATACACATATGGGTAGATTAGCCCATAGTGTTATAACTGTGTAGTGAGAAAAGGCCCCCAGTGACTTTTAGGAGAAGCATCTCACCATCCCTCTTTCTCTTTCTTTCTTTCTTTCTTTCTTTCTTTTTTTTTTCTTATTGGTCAAGAGAACAAAGTGGTCCAGAGAATCTGGTTAGGCTGTTGTTGTGTGCCTCCAAGTCATTTTTGACTTATGGCAACCCTAAGGTGAACCTATCACAGCGTTTTCTTGGTAAATTTCTTCAGAGGGTTTTTGCCATTGCCTTTCTCTGAGGCTGAGAGAGAGAGACTTGCT
Source organism: Urosaurus nigricauda (assembly GCA_034509955.1). Taxonomy (NCBI): domain Eukaryota; kingdom Metazoa; phylum Chordata; class Lepidosauria; order Squamata; family Phrynosomatidae; genus Urosaurus; species Urosaurus nigricauda. Next base: position 7,076,386 of record JAOEGL010000006.1, read on the forward strand.
CAAGGTTGACCAACGAGTTTCCAGGGCCAAGCGGGAATTTGAATCCTGGCCTCCAGGGTTGTAGTCCAACACTCAAACTACTGTATGAAAAGAGATCTTTTAGCACCTTTGAGACTAACTGAAAGAAAGAAGTTGGCAACATGAGCTTTTGTAGGCATCAGTCTATTTCCTCAGATGCATTTGCACTTAAGCTGATTTACGGTAAGCCGACGAAAGTACATGCTGACAACTTCTTTGTTCAGTTAGTCTCAAAGGTGCTACAAGATCTACGGCTATATCTTTGAATTCTACCACTCAAACTACTGGCGGGATTAAGGGCCATGAAAACAATTTGGGGGGCCACAGATAATCTCAGATCTAAGGATCTCCACATATGACTGAGCTTCTGCCCCCTTCCTTCATAGTCAAAATGGCTAGTCACACATGCTCAGCCTTAGTATGAGTCATGAGGATGGCCTTGCTTTGAAGATGCCTCCAAAGTAATGGTCACCTCTGGTCTGTCGCAGATAGGAAGATAGCACATGCCTCCCCAGGCCTCAGCATGATGTGTCACATCATTTGATAATGGGCATTTTGGGTGTGACTCACATGCTGTGTGTCTGATGAGGTTTACTACCCCCTGAGGCTGTGGGATGGTTTGAATTTCAATATTTTGGGCAATGTGTGGCATAGTGGCTTGAGTGTTGGGCTACGACTCTAGCGACCAGGGTTTGATTCCCATCTCGGCCATGAAACCCACTGGGTGACCTTGGGAAAGTCACACTCTCTCAGCCTCAGGGGAAGGCAATGGCAAGCCTCCTCTGAACAAATCTTGCCAATAAAACCCTACGATGGGCCTTAGGATCTCCATAAATCAGAAACTACTTGAAGGCACATAACAGCAGCAATAACAAACACATATAGTATGGAGTAAAAGGGCAACTGTATGCACCTTTGCTCAGCCTTAAGCCCCACTAAATTCAACGCTTTTTATTTTCAGGTGCAGGATTACAACCTAAATTATATTTAGAGTCAGAGTTTGGGGAAAAAATGTTGTTGTTTTGGAACTGTTTGTAAAAACTAGTCAGGCATCTGATGCAGCTGAATTTACATGTCTGTGATTGACTGCAAATTTAAACCTGGGGCTTTAGCAATATCAAAAGAGCAATCTCCTCTAATCTCGGGTTTATGTATTTTTGGTTTCTTCTCTCAAATTAAATTGTAATTAAAAACAAACAATAGGGCAATTTCTCAAACAAAGTGATAGGCAACTTCTGATACATAACAAGATAGAAATACACCCCTTCCAGAAATCCAAAAATATAAAAGCAGCAGAAGCACCAACACTGTCAAGAAGAAAGAATGTAAGAAGAAGAAGAAGCAGTGTTGAGGATTTGGAAGTGTTTCAGGTCAGCAGCAAGATGCCTAAAGCCACCATTAGAGCTATCCTAGCCCAAAAGGCCAGCGGGGAGGAAATCTGTTCCCCTCCAACATTATTGGACTGCAACTGCCATTGGGTTTAGGCAGAATAACAGATGGATAAGGAAAATGGGAACTGTAGACCAACAACATCTGGAAGGCCAGATGTTTTCCAGCTCTGCAACAGACAGCATAGATAACCGTCTCAGACAAGACAGCAAATTTCTGGGGGCTGCATGGCTTACATTGTGCAATCTTGGTAGCCCACTCAGTTCACCTCCTGTCTGTCTCAGGGTTCTCTTTGGCCAGTTTCCTCCACTGTTTGCAGGCTCTTTCCTCTTCCTCCAAAGAGAAATGAATGATTTTTCAATTCTGTGGTAAGAGAAGGAAGAGACCTATGCATTTCTGCCTAAACTTGTTCAACCAGTTGTAACTTCTCAACTATTTCGAAAGTTTTACAGTCAAGAGTAGCTACACCAGAGGGGTGGGAAACCTATGATGCTTTGGACTATAATTCCCAGAGCCCATGACCAGCATGGGCACTATAAGAAATGATGGGAGGCATCTCCAGCAGCTCTTTGCAGTCTTTGGTTCCCCAGATGTCTTGGACCTCAATTCCCAGAAGCTGTAACCAACCATATGGCGGTTGAAGTTCCAAACAGCTGGAGGAATGAAGTTTGTAAATCAGAGGTTTACAGATACAGGGAATCTGATAAATGGCCAAGGGCTATTCTGGGTAGAATTTGTTTGGGGTCTCATTTCTACCATTTTGGGCAGGTTTTGTTCAGGGGACAGCTTTGACTTCTTCTGAAGTTGAGAGAGTGTGACTTGGCTGAGGTCACCCCTGACTGAGCCAGGATTTGAGCCATCATCTCCATAGTCATAGTTCAGTATTCACTACACCACACTGTCTATTGTTGTTGACGGATGTTTGTATGCCTTCAAGTCGTTTCCAACTTATGGTGACCCTAAGGCCATGGAATTTTCATGGCAAGTTTCATCACAGGGAGTCTGCCATTGCCATCCTTTGAGGCTGAGAGAGTGTGACTTGCCCAAGTCACCCAGTGGGTTTCCATGGCCGAGCAAGGATTCGAAATGGTATTCTCCAGAGTTGTAGTCCAATGCTCAAACTACTATGCCACGTGTTGTACTTCTCAAGATGCCACAGCATTTTCTCTCGTCACCCTCTGAACAAATCTTGCCAAGAAAACCCCTGTGACAGGTTTGCCTTGAAGGTGCACAACAACAAACTGCATCCAGTAGCCTCCAAAATATTTTGTATTGCAGGGACATGTAAATCCCACTACCTTATTAAGACAAGGAAGTAGAAAGGAGGAATTGAGAAACAGGTTCAGCCTCAAGACAGATTATGAAAGGTGGCTCTCAGACTGTCTCCCCCTTCTAAGCACATTACATGTAAAGTGCTTTCCATTAAAACATTAAAGCAGGAAGTTGCTTGATAGCAAAGAGGTTTAAAAAGATTTAAAACAATCTTTCAAGAGCAATCAACTATTAACACGCACTGGCATGTTGTCTTTAAAAAATAAAGGACTTTATCTCCATTTAAAGCGTTTTAACTCTCAGGTGGCTTCACCTCTAGAGCTGCTGGAGCGGGGTGAACAGAGAGAGATTTGGATACTGTCTGGTGAATTGGAGGAATCAGCGTTGACCCAAGGGACTTTGCTGCCCAAGGCATTGCAGCAAATGCAATAGTGTACTTACAAGGGGGGCAAAATGAGGGCATTTCCTCCCCAAATAAAAATTTTGTCCCCCTATGCCATTTTTTGTCATTCTCTAAATCTCTACCATTGCAGTGAATGAGACACGGAAAACGGTTCACACCTAGAAACAGCTCCGTTCCCATTCTCTTGGTATTTTTGGGTGCCAGTTTCCCAAATGCCACTTTGGCATTATAAAAAATTAACATTCCAATAAAATAAAAGAATACTACTGGGCGTGTGCTTCGGATTTTCAAGTCCAATTTACAAGACCAAAGGATACCGCCACCACACCACTTGGAAGAAATTATACAGCAGGGTGTGCAGTCTGGGAAACTGGGGTTTGAATCTTGGCTTCTCCATGAAAACCCACTGGGTGACCCTGGGCGAGTCACACTCTCTCAGCCTCAGAGGATGGCAACAGCAAACCCCGTCTGAAGAAACGTGCCAAGAAAACCCCGTGACAGGTGTGTGCCTTTGGGTCTCCATAAGTCGGAAATGAATTAAAGGCACACAACAACAACAGCGACAAATGAGACAGATTTTGGCTGCTTGTAGACCCAGCAGGTAGCCACACCATGTGCAAGGGATGGCAGTGGCTGAGTCAGGCCCTTTTGGCAGAGGGTCAACAGAGGCAGGCGAATTAGCATCAGAGGTGGGGAAGAGGCCAGCTGGCATCCTCTCTCTCCAGATGGCAGCCCTGCAGAGCATCCCCTCGCCTTCTGTGAGTCGCCAATTTAATTAAGGCAAGAAAAGTAATGAGGCTCATTAGCATCCCCCCAGAATTGGCTGGGGATGTGAGCTGGACCTTTTTCTCGTTTCTTTTTGCAAGACACAAAATGCTCAATCCTGACGCCTAGTGGAATAAACAGAAACTTTCTGCTCTTCATAGGATCATAGAATCATAGAGTTGGAAGAGAGCCCAAGGGCCAACCAGTCCAACCCCATTCTGCCATGCAGGAACTCTCCATCAAAGCCTCCCCAACTGTTGGCCATCCAGCCTCTGCTTAAAGACCTCCAAGGACGGAGACTCCACTACACTCCGAGGGAGTGTGTTCCACTGTCAAACAGCCCTTACCGTCAGGAAGTTCCTCCTAATGTTGAGGTGGAATCTCTTTTCCTGCAATTTGCGTCCATTGTTCCGCGTTCTAGACTCTGCAGCAGCAGAAAACAAGTTTGCTCCCTCCTCAATATGACATCCCTTCAAATATTTAAAAAGGGCTATCATATCACCTCTTAACCTTCTCTTCTCCAGGCTAAACATCCCCAGCTCCCTAATTTGTTCCTTTTCAGACCCTTCACCATTTTAGCCACCCTCCTTTGGACACGGTCCAGTTTTTCTGCATCCTTTTTGAATTGTGGTGCCCAGAACTGGACACAGTATTCCAGGTGGGGCCTGACAAAGCAGAATAGAGTGGCACTATTACTTCCCTTGTTCTAGACACTATACTTCTATTGATGCAGCCTAAAATTGCATTGGCCTTTTTAGCTGCCGCATCGCACTGTTGTCTCATGTTCAGCTAACGGTCTACTTGGACTCCTAGATCCTTTTCACACGTTGTTTCATTCAGCCAGGTGCCTCCCATCCTATATCTGTGCATTTCATTTTTCCACCCTAAGTGCAGGACCTTACATTTCTCTGTGTTGAATTTCATTTTGTTAGCTTTGGCCCAGCTTTCTAGTCTATTCAGGTCATTTTGAATTTTTATCCTGTCCTCTGGGATATTAGCTACTCCTCCTAATTTGGTGTTATCTGCAAATTTGATAAGTATACCCCCAATTCTGTCATCCAAGTCACTGATAAAGATATTGAATGGCACTGGGCCCAGTACCAAACCCTTTGGGTTCAGCCGGTCAACCAATTACAAATCCATGTAACAGTTACCTTGTCTGTTTCCTTCTTCCTACTCTTGTTGTGTGTTGTTGTGGTGTGTGCCTTCAAGTCATTTCTGACTTATGACAACCCTATCATGGGGTTTTCTTGGCAGGCTTCTTCAGAGCACCTTTTCCATTGCCGTCCTCTGAGGCTGAAAGAGTATGACTTGCTTAGGTCACTGAATGGGTTTCTATGGCCAAGCCGGGATTTGAACCCTGGTCTCAGGAGTCATAGTCCAACACTCAAACCACTACACCACACTATTGTTGTTGTGTGTCTTCAAGTCGTTCCCAACTTACGGTGATCTTAAGGTGAACCTATTATAGTGGGCCCTTGGTATCTGCTGGAGTTTGGTCTGAGGACCCCTTGGATACCAGAATCCATGGATGTCACATCCCAACGGATTAGTAAAATAGTATTCCTTATATAAAATGGCAAAATCAAGGTTTGCTTTCAGGCATGTATATATTTTAAAAATATTTGCAAGCCATGGATGCTTGAATTTGTGGATTAAAAAAAAATCTGTGGATATTGGTTTCCTTGGCATGTTTTTTTCAGAGCGGGTTTGCCATTGCCATTCTCTGAGGATGAGAGAGTGTAACTTGCTCCGCTCTGGTGCAGCAACAAACTGTTTCCCCCCCCAAAAAATTCTGTAGCATTGAGCCATGGCAATTAAAGTGGTGTCCAATCTGATTATTTCTGCAGTGCGGATGCAGCCTAAGTTATACATCAGTGCTTTGAAGCTCCCTTAATATTTCTGTGAAGGGAGGGGAAGCAGGAACCTTGGAAAAATATCTTTGTGGACTACAACTTCCAGAATCTTCCAAGCAGCCCCAAAAGTAACTTTCCCAAATTCTGCTTAAGATGACGGGAAGCAAAGGAGCCCAATAGTTACCAATGAAAAGGCTGGTGATAGCTGCTGAAGACACACAAATAAAAGAGCCGGATGGCCAGCCTCCAGGATGGAGATACACTGGAGATGCCAAGCCATGAACAGTGCCAATTTGAGTTGGCATCAAGAGCCAGGCAGAGAATGGTGCCTGTCTCAGGAAAACAGATCTGTCAGAAGATTTTGGGGTCAGGCCCATCAGAGGGGGATAAATATCCAGATGGCAAGTCGAAAGGGGGAATCTAATAGAACAGGCTCCCTTTCACACTACAGAATTACAGCACTGTGATTCCACTTTAATATCCATCGCTCCTGTGGGATCCTGGGATTAGTAGTTTAAGGCAGGGCACCTATAACTCTCAGCCAGAGGATCTACTAGTGTTTTACCAAACTACAGTCCTCTGGATTTCATATGCCAGAACCATGGATGTTGAAGTGGAATCATAGTGCTATAATTCTTTAGGGTGAAAGAGATCTATGCAATTTGACAGCTGTAGGGTTACACTCTCTCAGCCTCAGAGGATGACTGTGGCCAACCCTCTCTGAAGAAACTTGTCAAGAAAACCCTGTGATAGGTTCCCCTTAGGGTCACTATAAGTCAGAAATGATGTGAGGGCACAAAACACCCCCCACCCCACCCAGGGTATAGCCACACAGCAGAATTAAAGCAGCTTGACACCAGTTTAGCTTCCATGACTCCATCCTGCAGAATCATGAGTAATGTTTTCCCTAGGGACTTCTAGGTTCTTCAGCACAACTCTATGGTCGACGTCCAACAGAACTGCGCTGTAGGACTTAGGGTTTGCTAGAGAGAACATATTAACCAAAGCCGCAAATAATCAAATCCGCAAAAGTCAAAACCAACTGCCCATGATCCAAGCCCAGTGCATCTCCCAGCTCTCTTGGGCAGAGAAGGCTCAAGAAGACTTTGCAAAACTACAGATCCCAGGATTCCACAGGATGGAGCTACAGCTCCAAAAGTGGTGTCCAACTGAATTCTGCACCGTGGGGCATCTCCTAGCTCTCTTTGCAAGGCTGAAAACCTTGTAAAAATTACAAGTCTCAGATTTCCCCTTGGCTAGAGCATGATGTGCCCTGGTGCACCTACACTGTAGAAATCATGCTCTTGGACACCACTTTAAGGACTGCAGCTCCATCCTAAGGAAAGCTGGGATTTATAGCCTTGTGAGGCACCTACCAGGAACCCCTGGTCAAACTACAAATCCAACGATTCCATAGGCTGGAGCTACTGCCCTGAAAGCGGTGTCCAACAGCATTCTTGCACCCTGGTGCCTCTACCAGTCCTCTTGGGCAGAGAAAGCTCAAGAAGACCTTGTCAAACTGCAAATCCCAGGACTCCACAGGATGCAGCTACAGCCCTTGGTGTTCAACTGCATGATGCACCAAGAGGTGCCCCTCTCAGGCCCTCTTCACATGGCTCAAAAAGACCTTGCCACACTACAAATCCCAGGTTTCCCTAGTCCGGACCTACAGCCCTTAAAAACGATGCCCTGTAGCCCCATCCTATGGAAAGCTGGGACCTGTAGTTCAGCGAAGCACCAACCAAGAACAGCTGGTGTCCAACAGCAGGATGCAACCTGGTTCACAAAACCCAGGAGGACCTTGTTGTAAAAACGACAAACCCCAGCTTTTCCATAAACTGCATTCTGCACTCTCTTGGAGAGAGGCTGGAGACCATGTAAAACTACAAACCCCCAGGGATCCTTGTCAAACTAGACATCCCAGCTCTCCCTAGGATGGAGCTCCAGTCCTGATGAAAGTGGTCCCCAGGGGCATCTTTGCTGCATGCAAGGCAGAAATAAATCATCACGCAGCTGGCCACCACCTGAAGGGTTGCAGCTCCTCCCTATGGGAAGCTGGGATGTGTAGTTTTGCAAGGTCTCCCTCCTCCTCCTCCTCCTTCTCCTCCTGCCCTTTGCTGAGAGTGGGGCGGAGGAGGAGGCGAAGGAAGGCGGATCCTGGAGGAGGAGGAGGAGGCTCAGGAGGCTTGCAGCTTGCGGACAAAGGACTGGAGAGGCAAGGCTTTCCATCGCAGCAGGAGAGGAGGATCGGAGGGATCTCCCATCAGGGAGGTGGGATCTCCATTGCTGCCTCCACCTCCTGGCCCCAATCCCTCGATCCTTCCTCTGGATCTCCTCTGGGATCATCGCATAGTGGCTTCCTCCTGAGCCCTTGCCAGGTAAGCTGGGAAGAGGATTCCTGACCCTGGCCCCCCCTGGGTGGATCTCCCTACATCTGATCTAGTTGCCTTTCACACACACACACACACACCAGCTCTACCCCCAAGATCTCTCTTTGGATGGACGAGTGTGATGAGAGTGCCCTCAAGCATGTGCAGAGTGCCTTGGGCTGCTGGCCCTGCCTCTCTGCCCCAGAGGTGAACTATTGAGGGTTATCTTCATTGGCAGCTGTGTTGGCCATTTAACGAATACAACCAAAAGTCCATCGGTGATGCCTTTTATTGGCCAGCTGAAATGCACAGTATACTTCTTGCAAGCTTTCGAAGCTCCATGGGCTTCTTCATCAGGCCAGAGGTTACAAACCAAACAGGAGAAGAAGAAGAAAGAAAACTACAAACAAACAAGCAAACAAACAATTGGAGATATTAGTTAGATCTTCCCCATCATGCCGTCTTTACTGAGGACTGAAACAACATGCTGGCATCTGACTAAAATCTCCAATGGTTTGGTCTGGAACATCTTTGCCTGATGAAGAACCCATGGAGCTTCGAAAGCTTGCAACAGGTATATTGTGCATTTCGGTTGGCCCACAAAGGTATCACTGAAGGATTTTTGTTTGCATTGAGGGTTATATGTGTGTGTGTGCTCTGGACCTTCAAGTTGTTTCTGACTCATACACACCCCTAAATGAGACCTTATTATAGGGTTTTCTTGGCCAGGTTTTGTTCAGAGGAGTTTTGTCATGGCCTCCCCTTGAGGCTGAGAGAGTGTGGCTTACCCAAGGTCACTCAGTGGGTTTTGTTGTCCAGCTGGGAATTGAACCCAGGTCTCCAGAGTCATAGTCCTACACTCCAACCGCTAAGCCATGGGGCTGGAGATAATTTTGGGCCCCTGGGACCTTACAGGGGTACAAAAATGCCCCCCATAAAGTACATATTTGTACTTGTGTTTTAGTATGTATGTGAGAGCCAGTGTGGCATAGTGGTTTGAGTGTTGGACTATGACTTTGGGGACCAGGGTTCAATTCCCAGCTGGGCCATGAATCCCACTGGGTGACCTTGTGCAAGTCACACTCTCTCAGCCTCAAGGGAAGGTGATGGCAAACCTCCTCTAAACAAGTCTTGCCCATGATAGGATCACCTTAGGGTCTCCATAAGTCGGAAACAACTTGAAGGCATACAAGACAAGTGATGGGTATATACATGTGTGTATATATGGAGTTTATCACACGGGGGACAAATGGAAATATAAACGGTGATTAACCCATGATGATTCCGCAATTGCGGTATTGATTTTCACATGACGTCGTGTTCAAAGTGATATTATCCTGTGGATTATCCCATTATCATCAGGCAATTGCGCTAATGGTTTTCATGCAAAGTCAAGGTAAAGCATGATTAAAGTGCCATTAACCCATGAATAACCAGGCAAAAAACAACAGCAAATCAATCATGGGATTTTTCCGTGAATGACCTTTTGCTGTGTATTGCCTGGTTATTTCCTGGTTATTCACAGGATAACGGCTTTCGTGTTAATCTATTTTTAATCACGTTTTCATGTCAACTGTGCAATTTTATCTGGTTAATCACTGTTTAAAGTTCAATCCATGTGATAAATTTCTATGTTGTGCCTTCAAGTCATTTCTGACTTTTGGCAATCCTAAGGTGAACCAGTTACAACATTTTCTAGGGTTGAGAGTGTGTGACTTGCCCAAAGGTCAGCCAATGGGTTTTCATAGTGCAGCAGAGACTCAAACCCTGATCTCTGTAGAGTTTTAGTCCAATGTTCAAACCACCACCCCATGCTGGCTGCTGTCTTGTGTGTATATATACACACATTCAATGAGGAAGTGGTTTCTCTATTTTTGACATACATATGTGTGTTTTTAAAAATGCTAAACCCCTGTAAGTCATCTGTTTTAAAAGTCAAATGCTTTCCCTGCAAAGGGGTCTGAGAGAGGGCTACATGTTGTCCACTTTCCCTTTATGCCATGGATACTCTTTGGGATCTGTAGGAGATGGGCTGCAGTTAAGGCTTTTCCAAGCAGGTCTGAACCCATCACCTTTTATTTTAGGCTGCATCCACATTGCAGAAATAATGTAGTTTGGCACCACTTTAACTGCCACAGCTCAATGCCTCAACAAACTACAATTCCCAGAATTGTAGCATTGAGCCATGGCAGTTAAAGTGGTGCCAAACCAGATTATTTCTGCAGTGTGGGTGCAGCCTGAGAAGGTGAACTAATGATTTCTCTCTCCATGTGGGGTTGGAGTCTCTGCTGCAGAATTTTGAGCATATTTTTGTTTGTGTGGAAATTAATGCTATGGTCCTATATAGTTGACACAGTCTTTTGTGTCTCTTTCTTTTTTGGATATGGAGATGTATATTGATCATTTTCAGTCTGTTGGCCACTGTTTAGTTTTCAATATTTGTTGGCATATTTTAGTTAGCACTTGAGTTGATTCTGTCCCTGTGGATTGCAGTAATTCAATTGGAATATCATCTGTTCCTGGTGATTTATCCTAATTCCTCTTATTGCAGCTTCCGCCTCACTTCCTAGTTCAAACATGAAATTCATTTATATTTTGTATACACCTTATATACAAGGTCTGAAGGTAATTTTATACCCATTGTTTTTTTTAATAATTTTTGTGCATGAAACAAAGTTTGTGTCCTTTGAACCATCTAAAAACAAAGGTGTCACTATCTCAACCATCCATGTGGACAATTTTGGATTTTGGAGTACGTATTTTGCATTTCAGATTTCCAGATAAGGGAGACTCAACTTGTATTACAAATACAGCACACCCACTGTACATCCTTGTACCTTGACCAGTTAAACTCTAAAGATTTGTTTAAATAAATAGGTCTTTGCCTGCCTGAACAATAGAATAGAGAAAAGGGCCTGCCAAAACTTATTTCGGAGGAAGTTCCATGGTCTAGGAATGACTGCGGAGGAGGCTATGTTCCATGTCTTCACCAGATGAACCTGCAAAGGTTAATGGGATGGAGAGAAAGCCTATCCCAGAATTTGTTCACAAGCTGAGCTCCAGATCCAGCAGTCTTCATTGTTCGATATGCTGACTAAGGTTGTTGGGAGCTGAAGTCCAATAATATCTGCAGAGCTACCTGAATCCTAGAGAGCTAGCATGGTGCAATGGTTTCAGCGTTGGACTATGGCTCTGGAGACCAGGGCCGTCCCTGTTGGGCCATGGAAACTGACTAGATGTCTTTGGACAAGTCACACAGTCTCAGCCTCAGACAAAGGCAAAAGCAAAATCCTCTCTGAACAACTCTTGCCAAGAAAACCCAGTGACAGGTTTGCCTTAAGGTTGCCATACATTGGAAACAACTTGAAAGGCACACAACCCCAACAAAACTATCACAATATTGAATTTCTAATAGAATAGCTGATGCGTATGGACAAAGGGGACCTAGTTTTGGAAACTATTCCAGTATCCCAAATCTCTGGTTTGGATGGCACCCTTCCCTCCTTCCCTTCCCTTCCCTTCCCTTCCCTTCCCTGCAGCATTCTTTAAGGCACCAGCTGCTATTGGGACTCTTAAGGCATTGCAGCTCTCTACCATTTGAATGAAAGTTGCACAACAAGGATTTTAGCTAGACCTGGTGTGGGACATAGTGGTATAGCATGAGGTCAGTAGGGGATGCTGCACCAAAGGAAGGCAAACTTCTTTCTTGGTGGTTGGGGAATCCCATGACAATGAGCTGGTAAATCTGCTTTGGCTTTTAGTCTGACCATTAAAGGAGCTATATAGTGCATGGGACCTATAGGGGAGATAGTATCCAGCACCTGGGATAGCCCCTTTAAAGTTCAGACTGAAATTTAGAGTGGATTCAGTGGCACACTGATGTGAAAGGTGGGTGCCTGGTTGACATGGGAGGGAATACAGTTGGCCTTCTGTATCCACGGATTCCATATCCAAGGAGGTAACCATCCATGACTTGAAAAGCTTTTTTTATAAGTCCGAAGAGCAAACCTTGATTATGCCTTTATATATAAGTGACACCATTTTACTACACCATTGCATGTAATGGGAGTTGCGCATCCATGGATTTTGGTATCCACAGAGTGTCCTGGAACCAAACCCCAACAGAAACCCTGGACTGAATCTATCTCCAAAAGGATTTGTGCTGGTTGTAGGGTTGTGTATTGTAGAACTGTGTATTGTAGGTGGTTATAGAATTGTAGTTAAGGTTATCCCATCTAACCCCTGCTGAGGCAGGGTGGAAATCTAACTCTACAGCTGCCCAAACAGATGGACAACTAGATGCTGCTAGGAAGCTTCCAGTGAAGGAGAACCCACCATTCTTGGAGGCTCAGAGCAAACAACGTTACAACTAATCATCCCTTCACAATGTGCATTCTGCTCCTTCACCGAACAAATCACATAGCTTATGGATGGATTTACAGTTTTGTACATAATCTATGTTCCTGGATGCTTCCAGGAGAGGTGATTCCCTTTGGTTGGAAGAACGGCTTGAGGAAGCAGGAGTTGGACGCCACCAAAAAACTCTAGAAACTGTTATGTCACTCCAGGATTGCACTTTGTGTTTGAGTGATCATAGAGTTGAAAGGGCCCCCATAAGGCATTGAGCCCAATACTGCAACTCCAGCTAAAGTATCCCCAACAGGTAGTTGTCCAGCCTCTTTTGGAAGACATCCAAAGAAAGAGATCCCATCATCTCTCCAGGTTCCAGGGCTGAACTCTTACCATCAAAAAGTTCATTCTAATTTTCAGTGGACATCTACCCCCATTGTAACTTAAAACTGCTTCCTTCTCTCTGTGATAGCCCTTTAGATATTTAAAGAGTACATTAATGTCATTTCTCAGTCTTCTCTTCACCAGGCTGATCATGCTCACCTCTCTCAACCTTTTTTCATACGATTTCTTCTGTTGTTGTTGTGTGCCTTTAAATCATTTCCAACTTATGGCAAGCCTAAAGCAAACCTTTCATGGGGTTTTCTTGGCAAGATTGGTTCAGAAAAGGTATGCCATTGCCTTCCCCTGAAGCTGAGAGGGTGTGACTTGCCCTAGATCACCAAGTGGATTTCATAGCTGACCTGGGGATCAAACCCTGGTTTCTAGAGTGGTAGTCCAAAAACCAAACCACTATGCCATGCTGGCTCTCCATGTTTTGTTCTGCTATGTACTTCTTTAACATCTTTGTTGATTTGTCTTGATATTAGAATGCCTCCTTGCCTCTTTTGCCACTCAGCCAGAGTGAGTGGGCAAGTCACATGCTCTCAGCCTCGGGGGAAGGCAATGGCAAACCTCCTCTGAACAAATCTTGCCAAGAAAACCCCCTGATAGTTTTGCGATGAGTTGGAAACGAAGACACACAGCAACAAGAGCAAACTTCTGTAATACTTGGCTGGCCTACTGCGTCACTTGCAGGGCCCTGTTTCTGGTCAGTCAAAAGACCTGACAAAATCCAGATGACCCTAGTGATCTGTGCCACGGTCGTGTCACAAATCTGGCTTAAGGGCGAGTTTCTGTCATGATGTCACAAGAGGCCCTGAATTAGGGCTGGGGATCAGGAGGCCCCCTGGATGTTTTTGGACTGCAACCCACAGCATTCCTTGCTCTGGGCTATGATGGCTGGGGGATTCTGGGAGCTAGAGTCCAACAATATTCAAAGGGCTGAAAAATTCTCACTTCCACCTTACATGTGGTTACCTCTAGGGTAGGGCATAACATGAAAAAATTCCTTTTTTTTTACCATAGGTCCCAGAATCCCTCACCGAACATATCAAGAATGAGGGAAGAAAAGGGTTTTTTTTTACTACCACTTCTAATATACCTCACCCAGAATATGAAATGACCACAGTAACTCAGGGATTGTGGAAGCAGTAATCCACATTCTTTTTAAATCTCCTGGGCTGGAGGGTTTGGGAGCAGCATCCAGTGCCTGAGACAGATGCGTATATAGTCCTATATTGCCTGTAGGCTTCGTGCCCCTCACATCAGCCACCCTAAAATTGCCCAAAATGTTAATATTTCCAACCTCTGGTTTTAGGAAAGGAAGGCGAGATCAGGAAGGCTCTACAGCTTGAAGGTGAGAGTTCAGATTTAGGAAACCCAGAGGCAAGACATGAGTCACTCTCTCCAGTGACAGAGAAGGGGAAGAAGCAGAGACACTCAGCTTTGCGCAGGAGAAAGGGCTGGCGGCTGCAACTCTGGTCCAGAACAGGTAGTGAAACCAGGAAATTTCGGCAACCAGTGAGAGGCAACCATGCATTTGCTGGGTTAGAGGTTGCCAGTCCTGCTGTGTGCTCCAGATAGTTTTACTATGGGGAAGAGAAGGTGGAAACAGCTGAGCAAGTGCTGGCAGAACACATGTGCATGGGAGACAGGTGGGATTGCTATATGTGTTTTGTGTGTGTGCATTTGTGTCAATGTTCTTGTACATGCCACAGAAATGTGGAGGTTTAGGAATTTGATTCACTTGTTTCAAAGGAATCCTTCTCGTTGTGTGCCTTCCAGTCATTTCTGGCTTATTGGCACCCTAATAGCGAACCTATAATGGAGTTTCCTTGGCAAGATTTGTTCAGAGGGGGTTTGTCATTGCTCTTCTCTAAGGCTGAGTAAGTGTGGCCTACTCAAGGTTTCTGAGTGGGATTTTGTGGCCAAGTGGGGATTTGAACCCTGGTTTCTTAGAGTCCTAGGTCAGTTTTTTTCCCCTTAGAGAAATCCTACAAGGTGGTAAACTCTACTTATGTCCTATGAGACTTCCAGACTTAGCATCCCATTCTCAAAGAGGGGAGTTTGTTTTAGCAGTTAAAGTAGTGATGTCCCATCCCTCTGATTCCTGTCGCTTTCTTGTTCTTGTGTGCCTTTAAATAGTTTTTGATTTTTGGCAACCCTATAATTGGGTTAGAAAAAGTAACTTTTGGGACTTGGTTGTTGTTCTGGGCCTTCAAGTCATTTCCAGCTTATGGCAACCCTATCATAGGGTTTTCTTGGCAACTTTCTTCAGAGGGAGTTTGCCATTGCCATCCTCTGAGGCTGAGAACATGTGACCTCTCCCAGTAGGTTTCATGGCTGAGCTGGGAATCGAACCCTGGTCTCTAGAGTCATAATCCAACATTCAAGCCACTATGCCACGATTTGTTCTACGGCCCATTTATTGGTCTTTTTAGCCATCCACGATATCTGTCAGAAACAACTTGAAGGTACAAACAACAACAGCAACAATAACAAATGGTATCTGCAGAATACTTTTTGAGTACTGCATCTCAAATGAATTGATTTTCCTTCACATAGTGATGGGAAATAAAACAGCATGGACAATCCTAATTTTAGTGTTCAATTGTATATCTTAGCACCCCAGGACCTTGTCTAGTTCTTTCATCCCTGCCCTTCTCAGTCCTAACCATCTGATTTCTTGACTGCAACCTCTATTCTGATCAATGATTAATCCAAGGTATGGGAAATCTTTAACTAATTCAATTTCCTTATTGTCTACATTTAATTTATGTAAATCATCTGTGGTCATTATTTTTGTTTTCTGTATGTTCAGCAGTAAGCCTGCCTTAGGACTTTCTTCTGTGACTTTCTTTAGTAATTGTTCCAAGTCTTTGGTTTATTTTAACCGGAAAGATTGGTTTCCTTCCGTTTTCCTTTTTTTAAAAATAGTAATAATGTATACCTTGAACATACGTGAGCATCCAGGTTGGTTGCTAACAGCAATTGTGGCATATCAGCTTGCAGCTTCAGTAAAAATCTCATGATGGCCTTGGACCATAACCGAAAACCTTTGGCTGTAAACCCCACACCTATTGCAGAATTATGCCTGTTTAGAGATAAAGGCAAAGATTTCTGGTTGATATTCTCCATATGCACATAAAAGTACAAAGCAAGGGTGGAAAGCTAAGGCTGTAATCTCATGCAGATTTACCAGAAAGTAAGGGCTGTTTGGGCTTGGTGGGACATCTCTGAATAAACATGGGTCACATTGGGCTGAGATAGGCACACAGCTTTCTAGAAGCAAAAGCTGGTACTTACTGGACAGAAGGTGTGTTTTTTTTAATTACAAGAGTGGGGAACCTTTGGGCCTTTAACTGTTTTGGACTTCAGATCCCATCATCCTCAATCAATATAATAAGGGATTGTGGGAGTCTTAGTCCCACATATCCAGTGGCCCACAGATTTCCCAACTGCTGCTGTTTAAAGCTGGAAGGTGTACGGCTATATTGCATTTATTCATCCATGTCTAATTTAAGGTTGTCCAGATGTTTTGAATGACAACTCTCACCAGTGGCCAGGATCACTATAAGGAACCTAACCGTAATTCAACACAACTGGAGGACTAAATAATAAAGAGTCTTGTGGCCTCTCAAAGACTGACTTTTTGGCATAAGGATCTGTGGATTATAACCCACTTCATCAGATATGAGTGGGCTGCAATGCACAAAGATCCATGCTAAATTAAACTTGTTAGTCTTTTAAGTAGTCACAAGACTCTTCACTGTTCCAACTATTAAAGTGTTGAGTTTCAAATCAAAAGGGTTTTGTGTTTGTGTGTGCTTAGGATGATGGCTGAATTTGGCATAAACTGAAAGCCTGGGAGGAGTCATATAGCCTGTTGCTGTTTTGATTTATTTATTACATGCATTTATAACCCCACCTTCCCTCTGGTGAATTCATTGTGAGATAAAAGGCTTCCATGCCCGCAGCTTCTTTTAAGGCTAAGATGTTATTGTTGCTCTGTGCCTTCACATCCATTCTAAGTTGTGGTGACTCTATCCTAAGGTTTTCTTTGTATTCAGTGGAGATTTGACAGTGCCTTCCTTTAAGGCTGAGAGAGTGTGATTTGCCCCCGCAGTGGATTTCCATGAGTAAGTGGGGATTCGAACTCTGGTCTCTTTGAATCCTAGCCAAACACTCAGACCACTACACCATACCGCTCCAGATGTTGCTGGACTCTAACTCCCAGTATTCTGCCTCAATGTCTATTCCAGACGCATAATGTGTGAACGCCTCACAGTCCACATCCCAGCCCCACACCACATCCCATACTTCCATGGGAGAAAGCTCCTTTGAGGACCAATTTGCATATGTTTTGATGAGTATATGGTTGCACTGTTACTGTTGCTGTTTTTTTTTAAAATAATGTTTTGTATTTGATTTCCATATTTGATTTATGCTGATAGTGTTAGCAATCTTGCAGAATGCAAGGTTTTAACATTAAGTCATATAGTGTTTGTGCCCCTTTTCATTAACTTCCATTATAAAGCAAGCTTTTGAATTTTACGTCATTGTATATAATGGGACTTGAGCATCCACAGATGTTAGTATTCACAATGGTCCTGGAAACAAACCTCAGTGGATACCAAGGGCCCACTGTATGTGTAATAATGTAAAGATAATAGAATATACTTCCTTTATATTTAACCAAAAAAAATGGCTATATCTCAAAAAGACTATTTGTTAAGGTCATATACCTTAGAAGAACTCTACCTGATAGATGTTATACCAAGAGTTTAACTTGATTTTGTTGAGATTTAAACTTCAGCTTCACTCACACAGATTAAAAACAAAGCCAGTACAATTAGTTGAATATTTTATTTCTCTGGCAAGTTAGCACATTTTTTCTTGAGTGCATATGCCTGACTGAGAAGCAAGCAAACATGTGAAATAGAAGCAAGTTTAGCAATGCATTTATTTGTTAGTCTATTTCTCTTCATAGACAGTAAGGTAGGACAAAAAAAATAAATGGTGTGCCATTCTATATTCAGGAATGCACCAACTCTTTGCAGCCTGAGTGTCCAGGAAGGACCATGTGAATGCTGCAAAACAGATGGAGAAGGCAGCTCTGGTTCCATAACCGAGTTTTTGAAGATTCTCTGCTTTTATTGTTGCAAAGGTCGATGTGATGTCTTATTGAGACACCCTTTGCATTTCTAAACTGTCCAGAGCTCAGAAAGATGGGCAATGGATTGCCACCATAGAAATAAATTGCGTAAAGTAAGATGATATGCAAACATGAGTAGTTCATATAATTCATGCTGATTTCAAAATTAAATTTTCCTAGAGGCATAATTTTGATTTTGTAATATATTTTATACACTATTATGCACATTAACAGATACAGACCTGGGTGGGTACTGAAGGAAAACACTTGTATACAATAGCTTGGACATGCAGAATAGATTGTCTGGGTGTGTTTGATTCCTCCGCTATTATGTAAGATTCTTGCAAAAACGGCTTGTGCAAGAAGGGTTTTCCTACATGCAGGAGCCTGTTGCTGCACACGCATGTGCACAGAGAGAGTGAGAGAGAGCAGGTTTTATTTTTTCATTCCTGTTAAAAATTATTGTCAAGATGTTGGGCTGAACAAATGAAAGCAAGGAAGTGTTAAGTTATCGAGTATCCCAGGTCTTAGGTTTTTGCCACACTGCAGAAATAAAGCAGTTTGATACCACTTTAACTGCCATGGCTCAATGCTATAGAGTTCTAGGATGTGTAGTTTGTTTTTTGTTTTATTGTAGCTTTTCCTGTCAGACTGCTCGAGTGCCTCTCCAAACTACAAATCTCAGAATTGCATAGCGTTGGAAGATAAAGTGGTGTCAATCTTCTTTATTTCTGCAGTGTGGCAGTAGCCCTAATCTGAGAAATGTGCTTAACGTCTCATGTTAGCCTTGGAAGAACCGAGAGGTCCTTCATGGAAGTTATAATTGTTGTTTGCCATCAAGTCAGCTTTGACTTACAATGTTTGACTATCAATGAGAAACCTCCATGAATCCCAGTCATTAACCGCTCTGCTAAGATCTTGTAGACTCTTGGTGTTTGTGTTGTTGTGTGCCTTCAAGAGTTTTCTTGGCATGATTTGTTCAGAGGAGGTTTGCCATTGCTTTCCCTTGAGGCTGAAAGTATGTGACTTGTCCAGGCCCACTTGTACTGTGGTCCTATAGCTCCTATAGCTTTCCACTTTGCTGACCGTTATTGTCTTTTCCAGTGACTCATCTTGTTGCATGATATGTCCAAAGTATGTCAACCTCAGTTTGTTCATTTTGGCTTCTAGCGAGAGTTTGGGGGTGATTTGCTATAGGACCAGTGTGTTGGTCTTCTTTGCAGTCCACAGTGTCCATAAAACTCTCCTCTTATGTTTCAAAAGAGTTGGTTCTCTTCTTGCTATTTTTCTTCATTTTCCAGCTTTCATGATTTTACACAGAGATTGGGAATACTAAGATATTAATGACCTGAATTTGATATTTAGTTATATATCTTCACACTTGATGGTCTTACTTAGTTCCTTCATAGCTCCTTTTCCAAGTCTAGTGTCTTGAGCAGTGTCTGCATCTTGATGAATGATGAACTCAAGGTATAGAAACTTTTCCTATGTTTTCACTGCTTACTTTAAAGGTATGCAACTCATCTGTGGACATTATTTTTGATTATTATTATTATTATTATTATTATTATTATTTCTGTCTTGCCTTTTTCCCAGACTGGTACTCAAAGGGTTGATACAGACCGCCCAAAAAGGCACTACCTCTTTTAGCGGTGCAACTGCGCCGCAGCAGCTAGTTGCTGTGGTGCAGTTGCACCACTAAAAAGGAGCAGGGAAACTGTGCTCCTTTTTAGGTGCACAGTTGTGGTGCATTTAAGTAAAAAGGCGCCGCAGAAGCTGCACAGTTGCGGTCGCACCATTACGTATGCTGTCTAAATGGCATTATGTAATGGCACCGGTGCCATTACATAGTAGGGTTGGGGAGCATGCGAATGCTGTGCGTTCCCGAACCCTAATGGTGCCACCCAGGCGGCTCTTCAGCCCCGTCTGTTTCAGGCCCAAGTGACTTACAGCAATTAAAATACATTGTTAAAAATCTACAAAATACAAAGTTAAAACACAATTAAACAATAACAAGAAAATTTAAAACCAGGTTAAAAAAATATAATAGCACACACACACACACCCTAGCATAGCAATTAGCAATAACTAGCACGTTGGGTAAGATAGGCTTTATATCATCACTCAACAAATGCTTGTCAGAATAGAAAAGTCTTTACTTGTCTGTAAAAAGAAAGCGGGGAGGTGCCAGTCTAACGTCTCAGGAAAGAGAGTTCCAGAAAAATTCAATGGCAGGTCTGCTTTGACATTTTCTTCCTTAACTCAAAATTGTTCCAGGGTTTTGCTGTTTTGTGCTAGTACAGTTGGCCCTCTGCATCCTTGGATTCTTTAGCCATGGATTCAAGCATCCTCAGCTTGAAAATATTTTAAAATATATATAAACTCCAAAAAAGCAAACCTTGATTTTGCCATTTTATATAAGGGTCACCATTTTACTGTGCCATTGTATTTAATGGGACTTGAACATCCTCAGATTTTGGTATCGATTGGGGGGGGGGGGGTCAGTCGGTCCTGGAACTAAATCCCAGTAAATGCCAAGGGCCTATTGTAATATGATGTCTACTTATCTTGAATGATTGGTGTTCCTTCTCCCAGTTTCCTATAAATCTAATCCTGCTTTCTGTATGATATGTGCTAAAACCTTACACAATACTGGTCAACTCAGAAGTAAGCCTTATTGTGTTCAGTCGAGCTTACTCCCAGGACATAAGTGTGGTATTACAGCCTAAGTGTGGCAGAACTGAGTCAGTGATAGTTTTTCTATGAGTTAGGGGCAGAATATTGCTAATCATAGAGAATGTATATATCTGGGTTTCTTTTGGCGGGGGGGGGGGAGGGGCTTATGGGATGATGGCAAGCCATAGCACCAAATGATTGACTCTAGCTATCAGTTAAATTGCCCACAATGCCATGGAGTGATGCACCATGGGCAGCCAATCCTCCTTTTAATGAGTGTGTGTGTGTGTGTGTGCGCGTGCTTTTTTGTTTTGTTTTTACAAAAAGCGGAGCTCATTAGGCATTTGGCTAATCACAGAGCCTAAAATTTTACTTTGTTGAATTAGAATGCCCAGAATCCCCCATGGCCATTGGCCATACTGGCTGGTGGATTCTGGGAACTCTAATCCTAGTAATTAATTTTTCCAAACACTTTGATAGGCACCTACCCTCTTATATTGATATATGATGCTAGTATAATAACAGCTTCATCATTAAAGTAAATAAACCTTCCCACACCCTTCTTTCATGTAGAAAGGTAGCAACAGTTAATGTGAGTCATTCTCCCTACTCAATCTATTAATTTGTTTGTTTTCTTGCAAGGAATTTTACACACAGGGAATTTTATACACACTTTTGAAAGTGGCATCTCCTACCTGCAGCTTGATTCATGTCCAGCTATGAAACACATGAGCGACTGTGGCTAAATTCATTTGGTGGAATGCCCACTGTTTCCACCTTTTCCTCTCCTCCATTTGGTGCAACAGGCAGAATATTTGTTTTGGAGAGAAGGAGATCCAGACGCACATTCCTGCTCAGACATGAATCTGGGTGGGCAATCTTAAGTTGGGCTGCGTCATGATGTTTTGAGGGTTCTTGTGAAGGTATAAGGAGTGAACAAATTGCCCAATCTCTTTCCTTTCTCCATAAGAGCCTTCCAGTGGTTGCACCCTCCAGCTGCATGTAAACATTCAGTCCTCTGAGATATTTAAGTGCATTGCTCAAGACTGCAGCCCTGTGTGATATTTACTTAGGAATGGCTCCCACTAAACCTCAGGATGTCTGGCTTCCAGGTCAATATACCCATGATGCTTGGAGGATTTTGGGAGATGGTGTCCAAAAAGGAATGTTTCCAAGTTGTGGATCATAAAAGATGCGGTAGCCAGGAAGCAGAAAAGAGTTGGACTTGTTTGGTTTTAGTTTTAGGTTTTGGGATGTTCATCTTTGTTTGTGGTGGGGTATTTGTCATAATAACAATGAGATCTTTTTTAGAGATGTTATTCACCAGGCAATATTTTGACACTGGAATAAAGCAAGTCTTAACCTGATGCTGGCAACCCTCTCTTAAATAAACTCCCAGGCACATGTCAGATGGAATTTGCATGCCTAGTCAAATCTCCAGCCCAATGTGTTTGCATCATTCTGTCTGCTTTTGGCCAGTTCGTTGGTGGGTCTTTTCTGTTTCCGGGTATCCAGCTCCTGAATAAACTCTCTCTGTGCGTGTCTGTGTGCGTGTGTCCCTATGTGTGTCTCTGCACATGGGTACATCTCCCACCTTCCTGACTGCCACTCCCTTCCTTTTGACTGAATGAGAAAGTCCCTTTTCTTTTGCTCTCTATTGCATTCCTGTGTGCAAAGGCATCTGCCCATCCCATCCCTTCCTGCTTTTGTGCCATCCTTACCAATACCTTGGCCAAAAAGAGGAAAGATCTCCCTTAACCACCACCCGCCTTCTCTCTTTTCTGCAGCCAACTCTCCATCTCTCTGAAACAAGGAGTGGTTTGATCGGTTCCCGCACCTCAGAGAAGACCACAGGCAGAGCTGGCTGGAGGAAGAAGCTCTGTTGTAGCAGCTTGCAGAATCTAGCCCTTCTCACCATCTAGGAGGGAGAGGGAGGAAAGAAAGAAAGCAAAGAGAAGCTTCTCCTTCTTGCAAATTAGCTTCCTTTTGTCTGCTCCTGTCTGGATATCTGGGACCCCCCTCTGCAATCAGTCTGAGTTGAGGATGTGAAATCTCCACTCCAAGCAAGATATTTTTTCCGCAGAAGGTCGACCCAAAGGAGAGTCCGGAATTAAGAGGTAATGGATCTTTCTTGACATAGGAGTTGATGAGAGGGTGGGCTTAACAAAGAGGGATTTTCACAGAGGTCTAACAAAGGCAATCTTATGCGGGGAGGGAAGCCCACATCTGAGCCAGGAGTCTGGAACATTATGCGGATAGAGAAATCAACTGAAAAAGTAAGAGATAACCAAGGCCACTGCAAATTCTGTGAGACTTGGGTCACTTTTCTCAATCAGGCAAATGAAAATGCCACTCTCCCTTTTGCACATTTTTGGAAAGAGACTCTGTTATAATTGTTGTCATGTTAGCTGGAGATTTCTTATTTGGATAGTCAGGAAATATCAACTCAGTATACCTCATTGTATTGGGTCGGAGAAGCGTTGTTTGTCGGTTATGTCTGTTTCAATAAAACCTTTCAAAGCCAATTAAAAATAATCTGAGCCAGGAGAGGGAACCTATGAGAAATTTTGACCCAAAAGGTGAGGCTGCTCAGAGAGACATCAGAGCAGGTAATTTGATTAAATCCCACTCCCCCAAGAGGGGCGATTAGTTTTAAAAATTCTGCATTTTCCGCCACAAATTCATTGATCAAGCTGGATTTCTTCTCCTCTCAGTGAACTGGGGAATCTCCTTTGAAGAATAAATCTGATTCAAGGTTTCTTCAGGGACATGATCAAGATGATTTTCAAGGGCTCTAGATATGGTCTCCCTGCTACTCGGGGATACGAGGGTTTGAAAGTATTTAGATTTAAGAATCTCTCTCTCTCTCTCCTTCCTTCCTTCCTTCCTTCCTTCCTTCCTTCCTGTAAAGATCTACACCATAAATCACATGCCACCTTTCTTAGGATCCTTTGTTCTCATCTCCGCATCTTAAATTTCAGTAATATTTGGGATTAGAGAGGAAAAATTGATTCCTTGTTCCATGAAGTATATTTTGTGTATTTTCTTAAACTCTCTACCTCTCTCAAGGCAGTCTAGTTCTTAGCTTTGGAACTGAGTGGGTGTAACAGAAACACTCACTCTCCCCTCCCTTCTCTGGAGCAGAGAAAAAGGTGCAACGCTTACATTTTGTCCCACATAAAAAGGACCACATGGCATTCCCCCCCCCCCTTGCAAAAAAATAAATAAATCTGTCTTTACTATGACATAGTCGCTAAGCTTGAGGGCATCAAATAAGTCCTGGATGAGAAGGATGTGTTTTCTTTTTTCATCTGGATTTCAGTTTCTTATTGTGGCTTTACAGTTTCGTGCTTCATGTGGTCCCAATTTTTGAATGATTCATCTGAGCTGTTTCATTTTTTCCAAACTGGAGAAGAAACCCATTAAAGCATGGGAATGAATGTGCAGAGACTTCAACAGCAGCTATAGTTTTTTGTGGGGCTTTTGGGCTATGTGGCCATGTTCTAGAAGAGTTCCTTTCTGACGTTTCGCCGGCTGCTGGTGAAATGTCAGAAAGGAACTCTTCTAGAACATAGCCACATAGCCCAAAGGCCCCACAAAAAACTATGGATGGCCACGAAAGCCTTCGACTCCACATCCAATAGCAGCCTCTGAGACTGAGAGAGAGGGATGGGAATAATTCCAAGGATGAGGACAGGCTGGATGTGATGTTGCAACCAGGAGTGCTTTTGAGCATGTGTAGAGTTGCAACATGGTTTTCCCTCAAGGGGAAAAAGTGTCTGGGTTATTGTCCTGGTTTCACCCAGAACAATAAACCAGATACTTTTGGTTTTCTTTTTTACTAAGGGGAAACAATGTGGCAATTCTACACAGGCTCAAAAGCACTCCTGGTTACAACATAACATCCTCATCAAAGTCCGCCAAAGTGAACACCTTTGAAATTTCAGCTCTTAGTGGGGTATATATATATATACTGTGTGACTCTGGGTTGGGAGGAGTGGTTTCCATGTTAATCTGTGTATTGTTTAGTTGTTGAATGGCAAGGCATCACTTCCTCAATGCCCCACTCATTTCCATGCCAGCATTCTCTGAAGATGCCAGCCACAGATGCTGGTGAAACATCAGAAACAAACTCTTCTAGAACATGGCCATATAGCCTGAAAAACCCACCCAAAAACCTATAGATGCCAGCCATGAAAGCCTTGGACTCCTCTGAAAAATCTTGCCAAGAAACCCCCATGATAGGTTCACCCCGTAAGTCGGAAATGACTTGAAGGCACACAACAACCATAATTGATCTGGTATTCTGCCTCAGGGATCAATTTGTTTGAATGTTTAGCTGTCATGTCCTTTGCTTTTCACCATGGTGTAAGTCAAGAGTATCTGCTTTGGTCTTGGTGGTGCCATCCCTTCTTATGAATCCCTCCTTTGTAAACCAGGAGTTTTCATCAAAGAGTGGGACAGGTTCTACTGTTTCTCCTTTATTTGAAGTAGGTTTAGGTTTAAGAAAAATGCTTTCTGTAGACTGGGAACAATTTCCTCCATTTACCTGGTTAAGCTGCTATCTAATTGTGCAAAAGACAAGGAATTGGATTCTTTCTTCCTCTTCAACAAAGTAGTTTGTGTGCCAAAGGGAAGTGGTCTGGAGCCATAGAACAGGAAATGAAAAGAGAAAGTGGGGGGAACTTTCACTTTTGGGGCACAGGGATGCAGGAGAAAAGAGAAAGCATGGACTGAGAAGTAGAGTAGAAGGGTCAGAAATGTGGGACATTGCTTTGGAAACATAAGTAGTTACCACTTCAGTTCCAGATCCATTCAGAATTACCAATAGTGAGTTACCATTATTGTTATGCATATTTTAAAAAAGTAACTATTTGCTTTCATGTTATTCCCAAGTAACTAAAATAGGTACGTCTTAATCTTCTTTAAACAACAGCACCAGAATGCTACATATTAGCATATTTACATATTTTTTTGTAAGGGTCACTTATGTTTCATCAGCTGAAAATGCTGTCTGAACATAAAACAGCTGTAAAGACCAGTCTCTCCTGGCAGCCTTATCTGGATGAATTTTAAATGTGGGTTGTTTAATATGTGTATATCTTATTTCTCCTTTTAAATTGATGTGTGTGTTTTAACTGATGTTGTGTGCATTTGTTAGTTGTTGCTGTTCCCTACCTTGATCCATGGGGGGAGGCAGGCTAGAAACAACAACAATAACATTAACAATGACAACAACAACAATTTGTTAATTGAGAGCCAATGTGGTGTACTGGTTTGAACGTTGGACTACAACCAGGGAAACTAATGTTCAAATGCTCACTCAAATATGGCAACCCACTGAGTGACCTTGAGCAGGTCACACTCTCTCAGCCTCAGGATGGTAATGGCAACCCCCTCTGAATAAACTTGCCAAGAAAACCCTGTGATAGATTCATGTTAGGGTTTCCATAAGTCAAAAATGGCTTGGAGGCAGAGAACAACAAAAGTGTTAATTAATTTGAATTAAGACATATTCATTCATTAACCATTACATATCATTTATTAAGTGTTATTTATTTTAAGCATTTTTAAAAAGTCATTTCCCAAGATATGACCCTCATAAAGGCTGCATATGCGCTACAGAAATAATCCAGTTTGGCACTGATTTAACTACCATGGCTCAATGCTATGGAGTCCTGGGATTTGTAGTTTGTTGTGGTACTAGAGCTCTCTCTAATAGAGAAAACGAAAATGACTCACAAAACTAAAATTTCCAGAATTCTATAGCTTTGAGCCATGGCAGCTAAAGTGGTGTGGTCAAACTGGATTATTTCTGCAGTGCGGATGCAACCATTGTGACATGCAGAGCAGGGGCTGTTCGGATGTGAGACAATTACAGCTGTGGTAGGAATTATGTAGCAGACACTTGGAAACATCTCCTTCTTTCCTAAACGCTCAGACAGAAGCAGTGAGGTGCTGCACATCAGTAGACAAAGAGCTCTGTGGTGTTGAAGCCACTGCTGAGGTCAAACTCCACATCTATACCAGCCTAACTAATCTTGAAAACTGGCTTTCAGAAAGGAAACATGCTCTCTGCAGATTCTCAAGGATCCTATTCTTTGGCAGAGTAATACTTTGGCTGAGCAGTGGTACT
This sequence comes from Urosaurus nigricauda, assembly GCA_034509955.1. Lineage (NCBI taxonomy): Eukaryota > Metazoa > Chordata > Lepidosauria > Squamata > Phrynosomatidae > Urosaurus > Urosaurus nigricauda. Next base: position 7,103,156 of record JAOEGL010000006.1, read on the forward strand.
ATAGCATCTATGGGGGCTTTACAGACTGCCCGAAAAGGGTCATAACACTTCGGGCTGCGGATTGAACTCTGAACTCTTCTGTACTTGTAGAAGTCAGTGAATTAGCTATTCTGGATTAATTTTTCTTAAAGCAGTGTATGTCTGTGTGTCTGTATGGCATTAAGAAGAACCATATATTTGATTTTTCCACCCTCGAACTCATTGGCTTTAATCAGACACAGAACTATATTTTGGCTTTCTGCTTTTGGTAATTTAGAACCCAAACCGTGGTTTGTTTGTCAGGCAAAGCCAAAGTTAAGAACTAAAACAACAAAGAGTTCTGTAGCACCTTAAAATGAAACAAAGTTATTGTGGCTTATGTTTTCTACTTCATCAGATGCCAAAAATGCTGTCTCAGTTGGCAGGCAGATAAATTGGGAAAGAAACTCAGCAATCAGGTCAGGAGGAGTTGAAATGCAAGAAAGACAGGCTTAGATAACTATGCTAAAGCTTAGTCGTATATAAAATCAGGACAGTGACTCTTCAAAAAGCAGTATTGCTAATAACACAAACATCCTGACATTGACAAACCACATGCGCTGAGATAAAAACCCATTTTCTCAATCCAGGCCATAGGTGATAAAATTCAACTTCTTAGTAAGTGTTAATTCAACAATTTTGCCTTGGTGTTTTCTTTCAAGTGCTATAATCAGTTGTGGAACCATTTATTTTTTTGCAGAGAGACAGATCTTCATATGAAGGTTTTGCTGGCAGAGAATAGTTCATGCCACATTGGAAGATAAGATAGTGAATGGATCCTTTATGTTATTTGGTCCTGTAAAACTGTTGTCTGGGTAGAAGTGTGGACAGATTTGCATCTGGGTTGGTTGGCAAAGTTAATTTATGTCTCTTTTTCATCACCTATTGTTGCTGATAAGCAGTTGCTTCAGGTTAGGAGGATCCTGATAAGTGAAAATAGATCTACCAAAGGTGGTCGGTCCAGGGGCATCATTATGAAGTTGGAGATGTGGGCCGTATCAGGTGACATGTCAAAGGGGGTTTTCTGACTTCTGGTGCGGAGTGTACTGCCATGCCTCTCCATGAGCAGACCAGGATTCCTGGAGACTGAAAGGTCCTGGTAAAAATCTGATCCACTTGTCTGAAGGCAGCAAGGAACTCCTGGAGGCCTTTCTCATTTCCAAATGGCACCTGTACCCCTTTAGGACTTGCAAACAACCTGGGACATGCACAGTCCCTTTGGATGCCCAAAGGATTCACCAGCCAGCATTAGCAAGTAGACCAGAGCCACTGGACTCTTTCATACAAGGCTAAATTGGAAGTATAATTTAAGGTCAATTCGAATGCAATCATGGGTTTTATGTTATTGCAAATTAACTCTTCACACGCAAATTCGGGCAAGAGGGAAGCCAATTCGAATGCAATCATGGGTTTTACCTTATTGCGAATTAAAGCTTCGCATGCAAATTCGGGCAGGAGGGGGTTATTTTCGGGTAATGGGAAGTAATTCCGAACGGAGCAGGAGTTCATGTAAATTCGCTAAACAAGCGAATTTACATAAATCCTCATTGGCTCCATTTGGAGTTGGGAGAAATTCCTCCCCGTTTGAAAGAGTCCTTTGTCTTCCATAGGGGCCTGATCTACTCCACAGGAACCATTGGCCTGTTGGTTCTGATCCTGGGGTGACAGCATGGGTTACTGCACTAGAGTGACACCAAGCCTAGTGACACTGCTGGGTAGGTCTGTTCTCACCTGCACTTCCCTAAACTGAAAAGAAAAAAAACATCGCAGAGGTGTGAGACAGAATTGTCATAGTCCAGTAGGGCCTGTGTAGAGCATTGATGTTGTATTAAAGTGGAAGCTATGCCCAACTTGAGAAATTACCATTTGTTGGGCTACCGTTCCTGGAATCCCCTTGGGTGCTAAAGAATGTGGAAGTTTTAATCCCAAAATAATTTCTCCAAGGTCATAGATGTCAAGTGGTGTTTCACCATTTTCTTTTCTAGGTCTGTATTATGGTCTGGGCAGAGGATCTCCCCCACCTAATGTTTTGGACTTCAGCTCCTAGTAACCCAAGCCACCATGATCAATAGTAAGGCATTGCATGTGTTGTAGTCCAAAATATCTGGACTGTCAAAGGTTTTCCATTTCTGTTGTAATAGGTTATTCTAAAGTGTGTTGTTGTTCTGTGCCTTCAAGTTGTTTCCGACTCACGGCAACCCTAAGATGACTCTGTCATGGGGTTTTGTGGGGCTGAGAGTATGTGACTTGCCCAAGTTCACCCAGTGGGTTTTCACGGCTGAGCGGGGAATTGAACCCTGACCTCTAAGGTTGTAATCCAGTGCTCAAGCCACTACATGATGCTGGTATTGCACCAGTTTTGCACTCAAGACCTGCTTTCCTTCCCTCACTTCACTGAATGGTATTATAGTCTTAAGAACTGCCTTGTGTAAAACAGTCTGTTTCAACAAGAACAACCAAAAGTTCTATGGCAGCGAGACTAGCACAAGTAGTGTGTTGTAGGCTTTCATCGGTTACAGGCACGTTCATGGGAGGGTGGATTGTAGCGTGTGAGGTCAGAAGGCAATTACATAACTAACAATTACTTGGTGATTGTTAGCCACAAAATGTACATGATAAGGGTCTGCCTCGTGAATTAGGAAGTGCCTCTCTGTTTTCATTTTCTCTTCTCACCGACTGTAGCAAAATCAGTTAGAATGATAAAGAATTCTGATAGGATTTGCTCTTTCTTTCAGTGATGGTGAATAACAACAGGCAGGCAGGGTTCTGGGAAGGGCAATCCTCCTTTAAAGTTACTTATTTGGACTGTTAACATCCAGAATCCCCTATCCAGCATGACCATTAGCCATGCTAGCAGGGGGAAGTCTGGGGGTTGTAGTGCAAAAAATTAATGTTCCCACATTCTGCCTCTGCCCATGCCATATTGGCAATGGAAATCCTCTCTGTTCCCAAATGGAAAGAGATGAGAGTCAGGGGCATTCTTCTTGGATACGATGGCCTCTGTTGCCCTCTCCTTTGTTGTGAATGTAAGCCTCTTGGGGCAGGGACCTGTCACGCACATAGATGGTACCATATAAATAATAGGAATAAGCACTATATAAATAATAGGAAAAAGAATAGGAAAACAATACTGGGTGAACAATTCTTGCCACTTCCCTTCCTGTTACTTTTGCTACATTTCCTCTCTGTGTACTGAGAAGATTCTAAGTTAAACCTTCCCTTTTCCTGCCTCCGGAAAAACGCATTTCCCTTCTTCATGGAGGGATAAGGATCCATGAGGTGATTGAAGCATGGAAGAAGCTAGTTTGTACTGCAGGCTTTCTTCCATGATCTGAGAAATCAGTTTCTCCACTACAGAGAGAAAGATTGAGAGAGAATCCAGCAGAATTTACTCCAGGTATGACTGTACCTCTCAGCTTTGCTCTCCCCTTTGTAAGCTTCTGACTACTGAAGGCTAGGCTGGGATCCTGTCTTACATCTGATCCACAGCTGGCGGTAGAAGAGCAGGCTCCTGGGTTCAATGTCTGTTTTATTTCTGTGACCAATAAGGATTAGAAGCTTGTTTCTTGGAAAAATAACATGGCATCCTGGATTTGAGCATTTTCTGCATAAGCACTGCTTATGACATAGGAAACATAATCGGGGTAGCTGTGCTTGGCCTTACAGAATAACACAACAAAATCCCCCAAAGCATGATACCTTCATTGGCCAACCAAAATGCAAAAAAGGTATCGTTCAGCCTTTCAAAGTTTCACTGGCTTCTTCATCAGGCAAAGATGTTAAACATATATGGCAAGTCTACCCTTCTCTTGCCAGCAGTGGACAAGAAAATGATGTATTTTCTGCAGCTGCAAGTCTGAATTCAAGAGCAATCCTTCTTTTTCAATGCATAGAACAGACTTTCCGGCTGAGTAAGAATATGAACCAGAATGTACCCAGTCTGAAGATGCATGGGGGCAAAAATTCAGCAGGTAAAGCACAGGATGTTCTCATATATAAATCATTACTGATGCTGCAAGACCTCTGTGACCAATGGTCCTCAGGAATAAATGCCTTGTCGGGGGGGGGGGGTAATACTGCTTCCCATAAATATGAAAGAAGGCTTTTAATTTCATATAGCACAACTCAGTTTTAATATTTTGAGGATCCGGTTGTTCTAAACCTTTCAGTATCTTTTATGGGACACTGCCTTCAAGAATGATAAGTGCATTTTTGGGACTGTCAGTCACCTCACCAATGTGAAGTGTCTATTTCTAGTGCTAGATCACTGCAGAGGTGGCTGGATCACTCCAGATTTCTAGGGCATGGCCCAGATTTCAGTAAAGCAGAAGGCTTGTTTTCATCCATTCCAGAATGAGGTCAGGACACATTTGTCCTCTGAGAATTGTCTCTTTTGGAATATGCAGTTGGGTTTGGGAGTGCCATAAAAACAAAGAATTCTCTTGGGTTCTGCTTGTCGAAAAGACTTATTTAGCTAACTGTGTGTGTCCAGATTTCATTAAAATGCTGCTTCGACCAGCTCAACTCATTCGTCCAATCATCATCTATGTCAGGGTGGGCAAACTACGGTTCCCGAGATGCTGCTCTATTATAACTCCCAGCATTCTTCACCATTGGCTGTGCTGGCTAAAGCTAGTGGGAGTTGCAGTCCAAACAACAGTTGGAAGGCTGTGCTTTGCTCATCCCAGTCTACACTGGGGATTGTAGTTCATCACAGAAAGAGCCCTCCCAATTGTTTTCTCTCTTTCTCTCTCCAGTTGGATCAGTGGGAAAAAAAATCCCCCTTTTTTGCAATTCTCTCTTCTTTTCCCCAGATGAGTCTCTCTCTCTTTCTCTCCCTCCGCCCCACTCCCTGAAAGATCTGGAGTGTCAGCTGCTGAGTAGGCTGCTTTGCAACCTGTCAAATGGAGGGAACTGTAAGTAGGAGGAGGTGATTGTTTTAATCCTCCTGGGACAAATGGTTGGCGATGGGTGGGTGTTCTCCCTCAACGGGTTTTGCATGCTCTGCTCTCTCTGTTATGGATATGAAGAGTGATATGATGAGTGCATGGACCCATGCAGAGAGAGAAAAGCCTGGACAATTGTGATGGTGGTCTGCTAGCAGATTATCTGGTCAAGTGGGAGACGGTGGAGGGAAGGGAGAAGGAAACCATGCACCAGCACAGCTTCAGCGAAGGGACTGTGGCCAAAGCAGAACTTGGAAAGGTACTTTTTAAAAAAGTAATTAAATTGCAGCCTTTCTAAAAATTTGCAAAGGAATCTTGTAACACCTTTGAGACTAACTGCAAAAGAAGTTGTAGCCTTCTCTGTCAGAGAACTCTGATGTCACAACTAACTACGATTCCCAGCTTTCCCTAGCACTGAGCCAGGGCAGTTAAAGTGGTCTTGAACTGGATTATTTCTGCAGTGTGTTTTGGATCTTTTTTCTCCTTCCTCAGATGCTACAACGTCTTTTGCATAGTTTGTCTCAAAGTTGCTACAAGATTCCTTTGCATATTGATATTCCAGACTTGTTGTTCCCCAAAATGTATCTTCAAGTCGTTTCCAATTTATGGCAACACTGACACTTATTACAGGGTTTTCTTGGCATGATTTCTACAGGAGGGGTGTGTGCCTTTGCCTTCTTCTGAGGCTGAGAGTGTGTGACTCACTCAAAGTCACCCAGTGAGTTTCCATGACTAAGCAGGCATTCGAACCTTGGTCACCAGAGTCATAGTCCAATGCTCAAACCACTACGCCATGCTGGCATTTAATGATTTAACTCACTGCTTTCCCATTTCTCAAAATTAGCTGAAATAGTTAAATTACGTTTTAAAATCTGTCTGCTGTGAATCAGTGTGCTGCAACATAACTCTTCTCCAGTCTGCCCTATTATGGCCTCAGCACCCTCTAGTGAGCATGGACTTATTTCTCCACCACCATTTAGTGAGGCTATAGCCCTGCAACTAATAAGTAATTAAAACATGGCCTTTGTTATTGAAAAAGGAATGAATTCCATATTATATTTCTTAATTTGCAACAAATTGTCTGAACAGGGCAAGTGGCTATTAGTTTCCTTCCACTGTTAATAGCCACAGAGACAATGAAGAAAAATTTGTCAGCTATAGGCCTTTTCACAAGAGCCAGAGTGGTGTAGTCATTTGAATATTAGACTAGGGCTGCTGCCAAACTGCAGAATCAATGCAATTTGATACCTCCATCCTGTGGAATCCTGGGTTTTGTAGTTTGTTGTGGCACCAGAGCTCTCAGACAGAGAAGGGGAAATATCTCACAAAACTACAAAATCCTAGAATTCCATAACATTGCACCATGGCAGGTAAAGCAATGCTATGTCGCATTAATTCTGCAGTGTAGGTGCAGCCTGGAACAGTGGTGGACCAGGGTTTGAATCCCTGCTTGGCCATGGAAACCCACTGGCACACTCTCACAACCTTAGAGGAAGACAAGGGCAAACCGCCTCTGAACAAATCTTGCCAAGAAAACCCTGTGATAGGTTCACCTTAGGGTTGCCATAAGTCAGAAATGACTTTAAGATACACAACAATGAATGCCTTTTTATGTTGCACCACCTTCATGCTGTACGGTAAGAAGATGGGCCTGTTTAAATAATCTGGTTTTCATGAAGCCATAGAAGGCAGGAAGCCAGTGGCAACTGTTAAATCCATTCTGGGGTTCCATCCAAGCTTTAAGGAACCATCTAAGCCACTGAACCTATTCTGGGCATAACATTTAGAACCTTTGATAGTTCTTTTAAAGTCTGTACTAAAAATTGGAGTGGATTCAACACTTCCGTGACATTGGGTGCATCAGTCGCCCCTGCGTGAAGCCTCAGTTTGGGAACTCAAGGTACCAACACTGTGATGTCACCATAGCAACCATCACACTTTTATCAGTTCTTATGCTACTAAAAGAAGAGGCCTGCTCCATCCATGATGCTCTTCTAAGGTGATAATGAGATAAATAAAGAGATGGTCTCTCAGTGGAATCAGTAAAAATATAGCCTTCTCCTTCCTTATGTTGCTGACATACAAATTCAGCCCTAGACCCAAGCCAGTTTTTTAAAGCCTCTTAAAAACCAACATGGATGGATGTGGAAACATGGTGAATGTCTGGTTTTGATACAGGGAGCCCAAGTAAGTCACAGTTTTTGCATTCATGTCCTCACTTTGAGGACTATCTGCACTAGACAGTTAGTTTACTGAAATGACAAGGAAAAACTCCACATATGTCCACCGGACATACAAGACAGCAACATCTTCTTCCAAGATCCTTCACTTCTCCTCCCTCCACCTCAGTTTCCCAGATTTCAGCCATACAGCAACGAATAGTCAGAAAACTGAGTATGCTCTTAATACAGAACATGATGATGGTGTTTGCTGTGTGTATGTGCTCTGCTCCAAACTTTGAAAGAAACCATATTTAGATGTTGTACTTTTTCTTCTTCCTCTTCAAGCTACTGGGAAATCAGTGGTGTAGAAGAGCCAGGCCTGGTCATAGCACTAGGATGTTTTGATGATCAGGGATTACTAAATCCTCTGCCACCCTTTTCTGATTTTTCATGTTCTCTCTGAGCTCAGTTGCAGTACTTATAATAGCTGACACAAGCGCGCCAATAGACTTTCCCAACAATAATGCATTATACCCTGTTGCTGTTGCAGTACTTATAATAGCTGACACAACAGCGCCAATAGACTTTCCTTACAATAATGCATTATACCCTGTTGCTGTTATAATGCAAAGTATGTTGAGTTGGCATGGTGTAGTGATTTGAGTGCTGGACTATAACTGGAGTAAAGTAGTGTCCCTTATATTAGTGGTTTGAGTGTTGGACTATAACTCTAAGCTTGGCCATGAAACCCACTGGGTGACCTTGGGCAAGTCATATGCTTTCATCCTCAGGGGAAGGCAATGGCATACCTCTTCTGAACAAATCTTGACAAGAAAACCCTATGATGGTTTGCTATAAGTTGGAAACAAATTGAAGACACACAATAACAAGATGTTGAGTTAGCTTAGCCTTGATTGAACCGCTAAGGGCCACTAGCTTTGCAAAAGACCTTCTCTTAGTGGAAATGAGAAGTGCTGGTTATAGATGAACAGAGCAGCCTCTATTTTTGGATTCTCCTCGCTGGCTGCGGCTATGGGGCTCGTCATGGTGACTGCCATCATTTCTAAATGTATTGCTGCACAACGGGTTGTGCCACGCAAGACTTCTGTTAGTCACTTGCGGATGTGAATGGTCTGCTGAGTAAGGACTGTGCATGCACCAGGTTTGGTTCAAAGGTTTGTCAATTGCTGATCACTTTGGGGGGACACCTCTTGTTTCCCCCCTTCCCTGTCTCATTCTGTTCCCTGACCCTCTCTCTGGGCACAAAGCCCGACTTTCTCCACCCACTTGGTGGGCCCAAAATATCTAGCCAGCAGCTGACCTCCTCCAACTGTCTCCTGCAAGGCAGCTGTCAATGACTTCATTCGCTCACTCTTCCTCCCAGTCCCCCTTGCCTTCATGAATGCGAGTGCATGTTTGCATGTTTTCAACACTCCTGTTTCTTTCTGGCAGTGGTTTAGGAAGAGCTAGGTGCCTCTGGAGGAACAGGTAAGGGGAAAGCAAGCAAGATGAAAATGTAGACTTTAGAAATGTTCCAAGGACCATCCACACTCAGAAAACTGTTCCGAGAAATGTTCCAAGGAAGAATGGTGCATGTGTGTGTGTGTATTTTCAAGGGTGTGTTGGTATGGCAGAATTTGGAACATGTATTTTCTGGAGCTGAAATTTAGCCCATATTTTTTAAAAGGATAGTCAGCCCTGGGAATTAATCTTCTGGTGTGGAGGAGATGGAAGATTGGGATATAGTTAGGGGAGAGGGAAGGCTGATACATTTTTTACAGCCCTGCCCAGTTGTAGATCCAGGAGACTTTATATGGAGCTGATAAAAGTCAGTTTTCCTGTCTCATGACTAATAGGAAATGGAGCCGTTGGATTTGAGAGGAAAAGAAGCTAAATAGGATTGTGCACAGTGGAAAATGCATCTCTTGACTTTTTTTCTCTCTCTCTCTCAATAGTCTTCATTGTAATGGTGGCATCTTTAGGTGAAAAACCAACTGTGCAAATTTAGTTAATTTCACAAAAAGTTGCTTGTTTCTTTGACAGAGTTATGTTGTTCCTTCCAAACTACATGGCAGAGGAAATTCTTTATGGCAATTACTTCCTCAGTCTAATGTAAAAATCTGGTAATTTGGGACCAGATCTGAAAATCAGAACAACATACCAGTAGCAACAATTGTCGTAATATATCTTACTGCTTGATCATTGAGCACACTTCTGATTGATTATGCCTGCAGAGGCTCAGCTACATAGAAGTCTTGGAGGTCCAGTTCTGATATATTTTGACAAGGAGCTCAGCCACCTCAGCTGAGTCTTGTGAGGCTCACCCCCATGCGCTCCATCTTGGGTCCATGCTTAAAGGACATATTTTAATGGAAGTACCTGTATTCAAAGAAAGAATGGTTTTGGGTAGGAAAAGGATGCAGAAGAGAAATTAAATTCTTTCCTCCAAAGTGCTAATCTAGATCAGTGCCCACAGGGGACAGCTGAGAGATGCTGATGGCCGATCCTAAACATGTTGTTAATCTTAGGTTGGGGAAGGGGAGTGCCATCCTGGACTACAATTCTCAGAATTGTCTAGCCACAGTGACTGCTGGTCAGGGAACTTCCCCAAGCTTTGCTATTAATGCAAAGCTTAGCCTGCACCCTTGGCTGCAACATGGTGGTCATAATGCTCACTGTGCCCGTGGTCTTGTTATGCGCAAAGTGGTTGGAAACATCATTTACCTGTACTGGGGTCAGGCTATCCCTTTTCTTCATTTTCCTACAACCCATTTGTTTCATTTCCAAGTTTCCAAGTTACTGGGCATTGTGATCCTGTTGTGGTATTTTGCCAAGCTGGCAATCAGGAGAACCGCACCCTGGCAAATGTTGTCAAGCCGGAGAGCTTCTCTCTGGCAGCTGGCCCAGGGTGCCATTAGGAGCCGGCTGGGTTGCCGCGTGTGCAAATTCCCCAGAGGGCAGGATGTGCCGTCTTACGTGCAGAGCCTGCAATGAATGAAGTTGTAGAGCCATAGCCCCGGAGGATGGATGACGCCAGAGCCAGAGGGAATGCTGTGCCAAAGCTGTGAGCATGACTTTGGAATCCTTCCGGAAGGAAGGCTGAGTCAACTGGCCAGGGAGAGTTTTTTGCCTTACTAGAAATGGGGGGAAAGAAAAGAGATGCACACAGCTTCTTCTATTAAGTGCTGTTCTGATTATAGATTAGGGTTCCCCAATTTGGCCTGTACTGAGCCATAGTTCAGTGGTTCAACCACTGACTAAGTCCAGATATGGTTAGGAAAGAGAGGCCTCTGGTCTACACTGTCTGGCAACATCTCCAGAGGCCCTTTCCCACCATAGAATTATAGTTGGCCCACCTATAATAAATGTACTTTTATTCATTTTACAATAGCCCCCAAAGAGGGCCAATTTGTGACAAGGCCAAAATGTGTTGGGCTTTTTAATGTAATAAAAGTTTGTGGACCATCAACAGCATATAGGACTTTGTTTTCTCTATCTCTTCCACTGTGAATATGTGCTTTCCAGTTTTTTGTTCTCTTCCTTCACATCTGCAGTTTTGATTTTTGCGGATTTGATTATTTGTGGTTTAGATTAATAAGTTCTCTCTAGGAATCTCTAGGTCCTCCACGCAACTCTGCCAGAAGTTGACCATAGAGTTGAGCTGGATAACTTAGAAGTTCCTAGAGAAAACACTTTTCTAGGCATTTGTAGGTCCTCCAGCATGATTCTATGGTCAGTTTCTGGCAGAGGTTTACCATAGAGTTGCACTGGAGGACCTGGAGATTTCCAGAGAGGTTTTTTTAAGGTAAAAAGAATAGTGGGTTGTTGTTGTTTCTTGCAGTTTCTCTACATTCATGGGGGTCCTTCAGCCCAAACCCTAATACATAGTGTATAGCAGTATGGTTCTCCTGACATGACTGCATCCTGTGGAATCCTGGAGTTTGTAGTTTGGGAAGCAATAGAGTTCTTGCTGAGAATCTTGCGTACCTGTCCCTAAACTGCAACTCCCAGGATTCCACAGGATGGAGCGATGGCTGTTAAAGTGGAATTACAATGCTGTCATTGTGTAGTGTGATTAAAAGGACCTTTGGAATGGGCAGGCTGCATGCAGCACACCTGCAAGGCACACGCAGCACAAATACCCACTTTTGTGACACTGAAACCCACCATCACTACCATCATCGCCTGCCATACCTCAGTATTTTTAAAAAAGAAAACCACGCTCTTGGAAGCTTCTGCAAAGTGCAGTTCTCCATAAAAAGAAGGTGGATGTGAAGCAGAGTGGTGGGTGAGCACTGGAGCATTAACAACTTGATTAATCCTTGCAAATTGTAGCAAAGTGCTAGTCTGCTAGCTGAACTGGAGGTTTGGGCAGAGCCCTTTTCTCTTGCCTGGAGCTGATCCCACCACAACTGGAAAGAGTGCAACTTCATCTCCTGAACAGAGATGACCCATGAAAACTCGATGACTCAGAGCTAAGCCCTGAAATCTGGCAACTCTGTAAAAAAGGCAGGATATGAATAAAATAGTTTTTCTCTCTCTACCGTGGACATGTGCATATATGTTTAATATGGGGAAGCATGTAAAATATGCATACATACGTCCACCCCCCCTCCACAATTTAAAATTTGAGCCATCCAACCAATTCTTTCACACGTGTGGACAGGCCAAATTGTATAGCATATATAGCAAGGGTGGAGAAACTCAGGCCCTGGGGCCAAATCCAGCCCTTCTGGGGTTCCAGTACAGCTGTGTGAGGTACTCCATATGTTCATATTCCTTTCGTCACAACATGTGGCGATTTCCCAACTTTTCTCTCTCTGTGTATTTTTCTCCCCTCTAAAAGGTCAAAATGCTCCTTTTAAGCCTAAATTACTGGCAGGGAGAGCTTTAAGCTCAAATATGCTGATATCTTTGGTTCTACTCCTTTGCCTTTGGCTCTGCTCACTACAGGAATGCGCCTTCCCCGGGGAAAAAAAACTTTTCTAAAATTGCATTGGGCTCCAGGTTGAACAATGTTCCCCACCCTTAACTGATAGCAGAGGTGGGCAACTGTGGCATGTTGTGGTGCTGGTGGCAGGGTTGGTTTTTTTTGTTTTTGCCCCAGAAACCTTCCATGGGCTGCCCAGTATGGTGAAGTGGAACAAATACAAAAACCAGTACTGGCCTTTGAAAATGATGTGCATTTTAAAAAAGTGAAATGGTGCAGGGTAGGGACACAACACAGTTAAGAGTTTGAGCTCTTAAGAGCTTCTGGAAATAATTTCCACAAAAAAGAGCTTTGGGGACCACTTGTAGTCCTAGGACCACCGTTTGCCCATGCAAGACCTACAGCAAGCGTGGTCAAAATCTAGTCCACAACCTGAGGGCTGTTTTTGTGGCCCAGAGGGACCTGAATTTTATTTCAGGGTTGGCTTGTTTAGTTTTTGCCCCCAAATGCCCTCTGGGTTGTGTGGGAGACATTTTTGCCATATCTTTTGCCTCCTTGCAGGCCCATTTAAGCCAAAGAGAGGCCCTTTTTTTAAAAAAGAGGAAGGGAACATAAAGTGATGTCTGCTCACTTCCTATTGTTAAAAAAGGCCTTTCCTGGGCTAGAAATGGCCCATAGTGCCCCAAAATCATGGTGGAAATGCTTTCACATACCCCTAGATAGTATTTGAGGGGCAAATCTATCCCTTCTTTGGTTACAGCTCACCCTGTTTTTGGTTACAGCTTGCCCTCCATAGCCACAGATTCTTTATCCACGGATCCAACCATCCATGTCTTGAAATTATTCAAATAAAATATAAATTAGCAAAAAGCAAACCATGATTTTGCACTGTTTTATTGCACCATTATATTCAATGAGACTTGAGCATCCACAGATTTTAGTCTCCAAAGGGCATCTTGGAATCAAACCCCAGCAGATACCAAGAGCCTACTGTTTTATTGTGTGGTTTTGGTTTGTGTGTGTGTGTGTGTGTGTGTTTTGCAGTGAGGGTCATTTGCAGCCCCCCAAGCTCTCTTGTGGGGCTAAAGCAGCCCCTTAGCTTTCTAAAGTTGCCCACTCCTGACTTGTAGGAATGGCATCCTAGTTTCCACAGTCCCTCTTGCTAACTATATCTAGCTCTTTTGCCCCACAGGAAATGAAGTCACGTTGGTGGAGGTGGTGGTGCAGCTGCTGCCAATGACCCACTCTCCATGAAGATGTCCTCCATGGACCCCCTGCCTCCAGCCACCCCTCCGGCCCAGAAGCCCACCCGCATCATCAAGCCTCGTCCGCCCACCCGGCCACGGCCCTATCTGCCCCCCAGACCGGACTCTGCCAGGCTCAGCCGGGGTCCCACCCCAACTTTGCCCCTAGAGGTCTCCACGACTGAGACGTCAAGCGAGGGATGCTCTAGGGTTGTTGAGCCCCCTTATAACCAAGAGCGGCACCTCCACAAGTTGCAGAATTCGGGTGCTGTGAGGAAGATTGTGGTGCGATTTGACCATGCTGCTCCAGAGAAAGGGGAGCCTGGCAAGCCAAACCAGAGCACTTCGAACTGCAGCAAAGCACCCATCCCTGTCACTGAAAATGGAGAGGAAACGAGCACAGAGGGAAAGGAGCAGCAGGAGCAATCCAGTAAGTGATCGGGATTTTTAGATGATGTGGCTGTTTGGTTTTTCTCTACTCTCCTTCCATGTATTTGGTGAGAAAATGATTACAGGAGATGTATTGTAGTTGCTTGCCATGACAGTTATAACCTGGACTACAGGAGTGATGGATGGTTTTGGAACATCCTGGATGAATCCCACCTAAGCTCAAACAGGAGATGTGGCTGCCAGTCCCCATAAGCATGGTATTTATTTGCATAGAGCTGGCTTTGCCCACCCGATATCTTCACCCAAAGGAGAAGGTATGGGGTGAGTCCAGCCCTGTAACCCAAATGCCAACTTTTCTTTCAGGGAAATAGTGAGTCAGATGAATCCCATCTCCTTGTTCCCATCAGTGTGTAGGGAAATGCAGTTCAGCCATATAAACCCACTAGGTGACCTTGGGCAAGTCATTCTCTCTCAGCCTCAGAGGAATTCCATGGCAAACTATCAGAACAAATCTTGCCAAGAAACCCCCACAATAGGGTCACCTTAGTGGTGGTGGTGCACCTGCCAATGACCCACTCTCCATGAAGATATCCTCCATGGACCCCCTGCCTCCAGCCACCCTTCCAGCCCAGAAGCCCACCCACTTGAAGGGTGACTTGAAGGTACATAACAACAAGAACAATCATTCTTGTTACAAGAAGCAGTTGTGTGACTTCAAGTCGTTCTTGCTGTTACAAGAAGCAGGGAGATCTCCATGCAATAGTTATGTATGCAGTCTGGGGAAGGAGCTTTCTTCTGAGGGGATTCTCCAGTACTAACAGTGCGCCATACGGGGTCCTTTGGGTGAAAGGGAGGAGAAAATGTGTCCCATAGGTTGCATGTGGCCTTCAACGAAGCATCCAACAGCTCCCGAATCTTGTCCACCCCTGCTTTATAGACTGCATTTGGTCTGAGAGGCAGAGGTTCCCTTTCCCAGTTGTTCTGGTGCCTCTGTGCTAAAGGAACCTGGATCATTTCTGTTGCTTACATAAATGAAGCAAACTCCCAGTAGAGGTGAGTTTATAGGTGCGTCTATTTTAATATCTAGTAAGTGTGGTGTAATGGTTTGAACACTGGAGTATGACTTTGGAGGCCAGGCTTTGAATCCTGGCTTGGCTATGAAACCCACTGAGTGATCTTAGGTATGTTAGACTCTCTGTCTCAGAGGATGACAATGGCAAATCCTCTATGAAGAAACTTGCCAAGAAACCCCGGGTCCCTTTAAGGTGAAAACGACTTGAAGGCACACAACAATAACAACAACACATTGCTAGGTGAAATACAGACAGGGCTCCTTCCCTTTAGTGGTTGTGCAGAAGAGGGAATTTCAGCAGGTGTTGCTTGTTGAAATTTCCCCTTCTGTGTGCCTTCAAGTTGCCTGTTGACTTATGGGGACCCCACAAATTTCATAGGGTTTTCTTAGACAAGGAATACTCAGAGGTGGTTTTGTCAGTTCCTTTCTCTGAAACATAGTGTACACAATCATTAAAGGGACAGGAAGCATGCCATGTATGTCATCTGGCAACCCTATGCATAAAATTGCGTATGCTGCAGCACAGTGACTTTCAGCTCTCTTGTCCACCCCATGTTGTCACCTCTTGCTTCTATCATTCTGCTAGAAACTTTGGGCATGTATTCTTGGATCTTCTCATTGCAGCATGAGGGTTAGAAGTGTGCCTTTTTTTTTTTTTTTGCTTGTGAACGAAAAGCTAAAGTTCCCAGGGATGCTGACTCCATGACTGAGTACCAAACTATCTGGTTATGAAGTTGACTTGATCACTGATTATATCTGTTTGAAGTCTGACATCATGCTAAAGCAGAAGCGGGCAAAACCCAGTGGCTGGAGAGAATTTCTGGAACTCACCAGTGTCCCTCCACCACCATGACACATTGCTGTAACAGCAGCAGCCCACCACTTATTTTCCTGTAAACCAGGAGTTCAGGGAACATTCGCATTGCTCTTGGAGTATAACTATACTTCTGAGAGCTGTGATTTTTACATACCTAAAGAGGAGGGGTCTGCCCTCCACATGCATCTTATTTACATGGCAGGAAAGTGCTGATTTTGATGCCACCTGCAGGGCAAACTTGGTAGAATGTGTGGTGAGAGAATGCTGAAGTTGGCTGCTGGGCATGAGGTTGCAAAAATTGTCCATCCTTGTATTAAAAAGAGAGCTTGGAAAAGTAAACTCTTTTCTTTTCTTTTCTACCCCTATTCTCAAAACCACCCCCATTCACCCTGACACACAGAGCCTTAAATCTGATTTCAGAAGCTAAGCATATCAGACCTAAGGGATCTTGTGGTGCCTTTGAGACTGTGTGAAACAAGTTGTAGCATAAGCTTTCATAGACTAGGTCTACTTCCTCATGCTAACACAGCTATGTCTCTGCACCATATCAGACGTAATCTGATTGAAAACCACCAGGAAGCACCAGAAATCTCCAGCTGGTCTAGGAAAGAGTCCTGCATGAACAAAAAGGATGTTGAAAGCTGGAGCGTGTCCAGAGAAGGGCGATTAAAATGGTGAAGGGTATGGATGCCATGCCTTGGGTCAGAGAGACTTAGAAAGCTGGGAATGTTTAGCTTGGAGAAATATTTGAAGGGGTATCATATTGAGGATGGACCAAGCTTGTTTTCTGCTACTCCAGAGCAATGGATTCAAGCTACAGGAGAAGAGAATCACCTCAATATTGGGAAGAAATTCCTGATAGCAAGAACTGTTCAATAGTGGAACAAACTTCATCAGGGGAGTCTCCTTCTTTGGAGGTTTTTAAACAAAGGCTGGATTGCCATCTGTTGCAGGTGATTTGACTCCTGTATGGCAGAGGGTTGGACTGGATGGCCCTTGTCTCTTCGAACTCTTATGATTCTGTAATTCTAACACTGCTGCCAGGCAGAGTTTACAGTATGGAGCTCAAAATACTAACATTCTTACTCAATAAAAGATAGATTCTTACCTTCCTAACTTTTCTAGTCTTTGTCTAAAAGCAGGTGACAACAGGTTCTAAAATGTCCATTCCACCTACTCCCCCCTAACATAAAGACACCTCCATCTGTCTTCTAAAAGTCTCACAGTGTTCACAGCCTTTTGTCTCTGTCTCCTCAGATCCTTCTGAAGATGTCCACCCTCCCATTTCCTGTGCAGTGGAGCAGAACGGCATAGAATTACCTCCTTCATGCCCCTCAGGCTGCCCCTGCATCTGCCACCAACAGCGGCAAGGCATGGTTTTGGCCTGGGTTCCAGCACATTCTCAGAAGACCGAGCAGGAAGATGGCGAGGATGGACCAGCCTCAGATCTCTCCTCTTCTGCTGATGAGGGAGGCTCCTTCTTCCAACACATCTTGGTGCTCAACACCCCACCTGCCAGCTCTTCCTCCTCCTCATCTATGGGGGGCAGGCCCCCCAAAACCCGTCATTCTCCCCGGAGAAAGAAACCCCTTGATCCACCCCCTTCCACCAATGGACATACTGAAGGGGGAGTCATATTGACGGGGTATCGCTCAACTGCCGAGCCTCTTCCACCCAGGTGTCCCCCACTGATGCCCAAGCCGCCACGGCGGAGTAAAGGGGGTTCTCCTGCCTCGTTGGATGGGGAGGCCTTGCCCCCTGCCATCCCCCCGAAAGCCCCCGTGAAGCCGCCTCGCAATGCCTTGGGCCTTTCTTCCTTCTCCCGTAGGAGTTCCCTCCAGTACCCGCTTGAAGCAAATCACGTTCCAGGCAATGTCTCCCCCATTAATGTGCGGGAAGGACTCCCATTACCACCTCCTTCCCAGCCTCCACCACCCCCACCCACTTCACAAACACCCCCACCTTTCCCCATTTCTCAGCACCTCACACTGAATTCTTTCCAGTTGCCTGTAGCCCTGACTCCCCCTCCTCCTTCCCAGCCTCCTCCGCCGCTTCCTCAGGGTCTGCCTCCTCCACCGACTCAGCCACCACCACCCTTGGAGAGCTCACCCATAGCTGAAGACCCATGCCAAGGTATAGTGTGTACTATAGATGGGAAAGACCTTTTCGGGTGGGGAATACACAGGTGGGAAGCAAGGGAATTAATGCAGTTTGACACCACTTTAGCTGCCATGGCTCAATGCTATGCAGTTCTGGGATTTGTTGTTGTGTGAGATAAAGTGGGCCCTTGTTATCTACTGAGGTTTGGTTCCACGAACCCCACTGGATACTGAAATTCGTGGATGCTCAGGTCACATTAAATACAATGGCATAGCAAAATAGTGTCCTTAAACAAAATGGCAAAATCAAGGTTTGCTATTTGGAATTTATATATTTTTAAAAATATTTTCAAAGCATGGATTCTTGAATCCACAGATAAAGAATCCGTGGATACAGAGGGCCGGCTGTATTTAGCTGTCTCAGTCAGAGAGCTCTGGTGCTGCAACAAGCTACAACTCACAGGATTCCATAGGATGCAGCTGTGAAAGTTAAAGCATTGTCAAACTGCCTTAATTCTGCAGCCAAAAATGTCACTTGACTTGCTTGTTTTGAGCTATCTAGTTCTTTTATGTCATTCCTCTGGGAGTTGAGAAAAGCGGGGGACCTGATTGTTGCATGTGGAGTTTCCCACATTCTTGTGGGTTCATCAAACATACCTTTCTTTTGTACTAGTATGGTACTAACTGGATTCATTACACACCATCCCTTCCTTGCTCACTCACCATGTTTCACCAACTCTGCAAAATCTCTCTTTTTCCAGGTGGTTGTGAAAATGAGTCCCCAGTTCTAGGAGACTCTGACACAGGGACTCCAAATGACAGGTATGTTTGTATCCCTCTGCAGGGCCACAGAAGCTTACAGGATAGGTTTGTAGGTATAGGCAAAGAAATTTTAGCTTGGTATACTGGAGACAGAACTTGGGAGAGTTAATTTTTTTGGACGGCAGGTTCCAAAACCTCCCAGCCTGCATGTCCATTCTGGGAGCTGTAGTCCAAAAAGGTACTTTTTTGGTAAAAGACTCTGGTCTTTTTCACACAAGGCTCCAAATGAGGGAATTTGGTCTTTTTACACTACACAGTTATGGCACTATGGTTTGGCTTCAGCTCTTGTGCTTGCAATTCTCAGCTAGAGACCTCTAGCGCCTTTCCAAACTACACATCTCTCTGCAAAGGGTTCCAGGAGGGTTGTTTTTGGGGTTGCATACCATCTGTATTTTATTTCATTTTGCTTCCCTTTTATTTCAGCTGCTCTTCAGTGTTATCTTCTAAGGGTCCTGACTGGGGGCTTTACCTCCAGGATGGTAAGTGAGAAATGGTTTGAGGAAAATGTTTAAGGCAAGGGGCCAAGGCTGTGAAAGCTAGATAAAGCTTCAGGATGGTTTCTTGAAGAAAAGGCGTCATGAGAACTTGCAACATTCTTTTTTTAAGGACTGCAGCTTCCCAGAACAGCCATGTTGACTGTGGGATTCTGGGAGCTGCTTTCCTTGAAATGTAGCTTTTTCATGCTCAAGGGCTATGGCTTTACATGTGCAGGTTCCTCTGCAGAATTTCTCTCCAATGCATGAGGCATTGATTTGGGTGGGATGCAGGGACAATATGTGTGATCCTGTCTGCACACATAAATCCCATTTGAGTTTTTTGGAATATATGGAGCAAATATCCATTTGTCAGGGGGTGCTTTGATTGTGCGTTCCTGAATGGCAGTGGGTTGGACTGGATGGCCTTTGTGGTTTCTTCCAAGTCTATGATTCTGTATATGAATTGGGCTTCCAAAGAGACCTATGGTGTCCATTTGGGTCTTCACATTGACCTTGCATAAAGCAAGCCCTGGTCTCTGGATCTGTCTTTCTGGAGTTTATCATATGGGAGGAATTTCTCTCAATTGTGAATGGAGCCAATTCGCAATTACGTGAATTCACTAGTTTAGTGAATTTACATGAAATCTGATTGCATTCAGAATGCATTCAAAATGACTTCCCATTTCCCGAAAATGACCCCCCATTGCCCGAAATTGTGTGAGATACTCTAATACACAATTACGTGAAACCCCATGATTGCATTTGGAATGACTTCCCATTGTCCGAAATTGTGTGAGATACACTCATATGCAATTATGTGAAACCCCATGATTGCGTTCGGATTGCCATTGCATTATACTCCCAAATTCCATCGTATTATAAACTCCTCTGTTTGAAACACTGATTGCATTCTCATCTTTCTCATCTGCAGAACCCCTGTACCAAACGTATCGCCAGGCTGTTATCTCTAAGGAGATCAAACGGCAAACAGTTCCCCGAAACAGCAGTTTCAGCAGCTCGGATTATGGTGCCCCTTCCCCTGGTGAAGGACCATCTGGACCTCGAGGTCCCATCCCTCATAGCACGCTTTGGCAGGAGTTGCCTGCTGTGCGAGAGAGTGGCCTTCTGGGAAATATGAGCCCCGAGGAGCGGAAGATGCAAGAGGTGAGTTAACCAGGTTTCCCCCACCTCACCCTGGACTTTGTTGTTGTTGTTGTTGTTGTTGTTGTTGTGTGCCTTCAAGTCGTTTCCAACTTATGATGACCTTAAGGTAACCCTATCATAGGGTTTTCTTGGCAAGATTGT
Source organism: Urosaurus nigricauda (assembly GCA_034509955.1). Taxonomy (NCBI): domain Eukaryota; kingdom Metazoa; phylum Chordata; class Lepidosauria; order Squamata; family Phrynosomatidae; genus Urosaurus; species Urosaurus nigricauda. The sequence goes on from JAOEGL010000006.1 coordinate 7,123,437, forward strand.
TCAGAAGAGGGTTGCCATTGCCATCCTTTGAGGCTGAGAGAGTGTGACTAGCCCAAGATGACTCATTTGGTTTCCGTGGTTGATCTGGGATTTGAACCCTGGTTTCTCAGTGTACTGGTCCAGCACTATTAAACCATGCTGGCCCCTGGACTACCTGATCATGTTTGAGCCAGAAAGTGACTGTCTCAAGATTGTGCAGTTTGAGAGCATTGTGGTATAGTGGTTAGAGCACTGGACTGGGACTTGGAGAGATCCAGGTTTGAGTCCCCATGTAGTCATGAAACTCTCTGGATGATCTCAGGCATGACTGACCTACCTCACAAGGTTGTCATGAGGACAAAGTGTGGAAGAGCAGAATAATTTATGCAGCAATAAGTTAATGGGTTTTTTAAATAGTTTTTTTTAAAAAAAGAATCTTTTAAATTGCATTTTATCTTTTAAAGCGTAGGCTTCAATTGTTTCAATAGTATGAATTTTATTGTAACATTCACTTTTTGTATGTATTTAGATGTACTCTTTTTTAAAATTCTAACCTCCTTTGAATCCCAATTTTGGGAGAAATAAAGAAACAAATGTAATAAATGTAATAATAAGTTAGTCGTTAGTCAGAAAGAAGTTGAAGGCATCTAATAAAAGTTACTAAGTCCCCTGTACTATATTAGTAGTCTTCGGGCAGGCTTTTAATCCATAATCATGGGGCAGCTTTTATATGGAGTTGTGTTATATGGGGGTGTGTGCTGTAGTTATCGCTCATTTTTTGTTTTGTATGCAATTTTATACTGTTTTTCTTTAATGTTTTAATTGTTTTTAAAACTGTTATTATAACATTTAAAAAAAAGATTTTATTTGTGAGCTCCTTTGGGTCCCTTTCTGGGAGAAAGGAGGCATAAAAATGAAATGAAATGAAATAAAAAATAAAATTCTCTTCCCTACCTTCCTGTTGGGTTCTGTAGTCTCCTGTCATTGATATTATTATTATTATTATTATTATTATTATTATTAACCTTTATTTATATAGCACTGTAGGTTTACACAGTGCTGTACATATAAACTTATAATTAGACGGTTCCCTGCCCTCAGGCTTACAATCTAAAAGACATGACACAAAAGGAGAAGGGAAAGGTGATGGGGAAGGGTATCAGGTCTGGTGGATCTTCTCTCCCTCTGAGGCCTGGACCAAGGCAGATGGACTAGAGGGAGGGCTCGGCTTCATAATGCACAGTTAAAATGGGCCAGACAAAGTCACACATCTGGGAATGCTTCTCTATATATTGATATCCTTTTCTGTGATTCTTGCTCCCCATGTCCAGAGCCTTTTTGAGGTGGTGACTTCAGAGGCTTCGTACCTTCGCTCGCTGACCCTTCTGATAGAGCACTTTATGGAGTCGCGGGACATGGCAGCCACAATCCTCTTGCGTGAACATCGGATCCTCTTCTCCAACATCCGCAAAGTCAAGGAGATCAGTGAAAGGTCAGCACTGCCTTTTTTCCTCGTGTCTCCAGGCTAGAGATATAAAATTTCTGGAAATTTTGGAGCTATGGAGGCAGGGGGTATATTTTTCCTAGATTTTGTTTTGGATTTTTTTTCCTAATAACCCTTACTCATTGAAAGTCACATTGTTATAGTTATGAACATAAAATCCATTAAGTATTTGGTATAAAATCATCCTGTTTGATATAGAAAATGTCCAGTTTATTTAGAAAATGAATACAAATGGAATGTATAGTTTAAAACGTCATTGAGTTATAAATGGAGCTTCAAGGTGCTGAACTGTAAGGGACCTCTTTGGTATTGCCAGTTTATGAGAATAAAGTAAAGAAGCAAACAAACCCTAAAACAACAACAGAACAGAACAGAAGAAACCATGAATGTTAGTAAAATAAAATAATTTTAAAAATTATCTCCACTAGTCCTCCATAGTGCCATACAGACATAAAGTGGTCATTCCACTAAAAAGAACTGTGAAAAGGAAAGAAAAAAAAAAAAGACCAGGAATTGCAGTGATGTGAAATACTGTATATAACCAATATGTCTATCGGCCACATAACTGATAAAATAATATGAATACATTGCATAATACATGAACATTTCTCTTAAATATTTTATTAATCATTCCAAAAGAAAATATCCCATAGTTAATTTTCCCCATTTTTCAGGTGAGGGGAGCTTTGGAATGAAAAATGGAAAAAACAATATTTACCCCAGATTTTTTTTCTGATTTTTTTTTTTAAGGGGTGGGGGGATCTTCACATCTCTGCTTCCAGCTTTTTTACCTGTATCTCCAAAATCCATTCCTGAGAACAAAGGAGGCTGGTCTCTGATGGCTAAACTCCATGTGTGTCCATTCAGGGCTGATGCATCAGAGGAAGGGAACCTGTGGGTCTTCAGATACTGGACCAATCATGCCTTGCCGTTGTTTGGTCTGCCAGGAATTGCAGTCAACCACATCTGGCGGCTTGTAGGGTTTCCTAGATACATACTTATTTGAAAGGCTGTGCCACATTATCCTTTGTTTGATCATTTGAAGCAACTCTTTTGCAGCTTTGATACTGTAGACGAGGTACATCTTGAGTGTGGAAGTGTCAAGATCTTGTCCCCAAATGTTCCACTGTGGGGAAAGGATGAACCTAAGACCAGTTGCTAGCCCAAGGCAGGGTATGCTCATTCAGTCAGTGGGATTTACAGAAGAGCTGAGTCTAGACATTTGGATTTGATTAGATATATCTCTTCCTGCATATCAGAAATGAGTTTCCTCTTGTCTGTGTTTTCCATGCGCAACCGATCCATAGCTTTTCATGGTCTGTATCCATCCTCTTGGCAGATTCTTGCAGGACCTGGAAGGGCGCTTGGCTGAGAGCCTGCAGATCTCGGATGTCTGTGACATTGTGGAGGAACATGCCCAGCAAAACTTTTCTGTTTACATTGACTACGTGCGCAACCAGCTGTACCAAGAGAAGACCTACAGCACCCTCATGTGAGTGACAGGAAAAGGCCAGAGCCTGGGACACAATTAACTTTCTTTTTTGTGGTTCCAGAAGTCTCCAGCCAGCACAGCTACTGATCACTCAGCAAGAACCTTTTGATTTGAGACATTATCACACAAGGATTTTAAAGTGCAATTAAAATAAGACATTAATAGTGTATCTGGGAATACTTATTGCAAAACATCATCTCTGTCTCACCATTGCTGTGTCTTTGAAGTTTTGTTAGAGCATCCCTTTTCATTGATGGGAAAAACCTGTGAATAAGCTCCCAATTACACTGCTTTTCCATTACTCCACAGTTTCAGTATGTCATCCATGGCAGTTCCAATACTGGCATTCATACAGGAGATTATCTCACGGGGACAGGATAGGGATGGGATTGCTCCCCTATCCTTATCCTATCCTCAAAATGGCAGCTGACGTGAAAGGCTTTCGCATTGCAGTGCCAATCCTGTTATTAAAGTGACATTGCAATAATGGGAAATTGTGTTAATACAAAATGCCAGTCAATGTCGCTTTAATGACAGGTTAAAGATGGGTTATTGACATGATCGGCACGACTTCATATGAAAGCCTTTGGTGCCCTAGCTGTCAGTCATGTTTCCCGGACAGGATAAGCGCGAACAACATGTGAAAGTCCTTCCTGCGATCGAGTGGGACAGTGACAAGAGAGGGATGGGAAGTCCACTGTGTGATAATCTCCATAGTCTTTTCTTTTTACTAAATCACATTAGCATAACTCCAGAATTGCATTAAAGATAAAAAATAGGCATGCTGGGTAGAGCATAGGGCAGGAAGATGGGATTAAGGAGGAGTGCATTTGCAACAGTATGGTGCAGTGACAGCAACCAAAAAGGTGAGCAACATGGAGGCTCCATCCTTACATGGTTGATAGTTATGAAGCAATCCAATTATAATGAGTTAATAAGTGTGTAAGATCTGCCTTTCTGGATTTAACATCTTGCTTTGCACAGTGAACAAACATACATCTGGGAAGCCCATACTCAGAAAGGGAGACTGAGAGAGAGTAAGAAAGAGATTTAAATCATCAAATGGCATTCCAGACAAGTTTGTTCTAGATCTCAGAGGAATGCAGTTCATTGCTTAAACTATGTATCAATTACAGTGACTAGCACATCAGAAATAACTGAGGTCTTACATACATTTTGGAATATTCCATTCTCTCTATGCTTATCCCTTGGTTTACTTTACTTTTTTTACTTTACTATTTTACTTTAAGACTTAAATATTTCTTTTGTGTTAGTTATTGTAATATATTTCTTCCTCCCAGTTCCCTGCATCACCGAGTGGCTCACACTCCTGGTTTTTTTTTTTGGGGGGGGGGGGCAGGGTATCGATAATGTTAATACTAATAATAGTTATAGTGAGAACTTGTAGCACTTTTGAGACTAACTGAAAGAAAGAAATTGGCAGCATGAGCTTTCATAGACTAAGGTCTACTTCCTCCAATGCATTGCATAATGCATCTGTGGAAGTAGACTTTAGTCTACAAAAGCTCATGCTGCCAATTTCTTTCTTCCAGTTAGTCTCAGAGGTGCTACAAGATCTCTCTACAACTGATTCTACAGACTAACATGGCTATATCTTTGAATACTAATAATAATATTAGTGTTAATACTAATAGTACTATTAGTACTAGTATTAATATTAATATTAATAATGCTCTAAAAGCCAAAATGCAGTAGAGAATGACCATCTGTTATATGATGGGACTTTTCTCCTCTGCCCTCCTACTTGTAGTTCCCAAGCTTCCCCAGAGAGTTTCCAAGCTTTCTGGAGGTTTTGAGGGCACGTGGAAGGCTATAGTTGGGAGAAAGTCTCCTTTCTCCCAGTTCTGCTGGAAAAAATAGTTCTCTCTGTGGAGCCACACTGTTAATTCCTGACCTGCATAAAGCCATACATTTGATTAAAAACAGCATGAAAATCTTGAAGTCATAAAACCAAGAGGATCAAGACAAAGACACCACTTGGAGAACTGTGTTTGTTATTACAGTCAGATGTCCATATCCATGGATATCTTTATCCACAGACTGAAAATATTTTTTAAAAATCCACAAAGGAAACTTGATTTTGCTATTTTATATAAGGGACACCATTTTGCTATGCCATTGTATTTAATTGGACTTGAGCATCTATGGATTTTGGTATCCACTGGGGCTCCTGGAACAAAGCCCCTGTGGATAATAGAGGCCCACTGTACAGACAATATAGAATATTTACTCTGTACTAGTTTTTGGGTGGTAGTGAGATGCTCAGGGGAGTGCCACGGTTTGCAGAAGTCCAAACCCCCCACAGAAGTTCAAATCTCCTTTTTAAAGGAAGAAAAGAAACTTGAAGGAGGAGATGGAGCATGCTCAGAATGTTGGCTGGTAGAAGGAAGAAGGAGAGTGGAATGGAAAATCCCAAGGAACATTCCACACTGCAATGTTTTGTTACAGGTCCTGCTTGGTAGAGCTCCAAATCCTGTTTCCTGATCCTGCTTGCCATTTGTCTTCCCTCTCAGGGAGAAGAACCCCCAATTTGCTACCGTTGTCACCCGCCTCCAAGAGCTCCCCCAGTGCCAGCGGCTTCCCTTTATGTCTTTCTTGTTGCTTCCTTTCCAGAGAATCACCCGCATCAAGATGCTCATAGAGGTAAGACTCTGGATGCAGTCCTTGGTAGGACAAAGTTATTACAGTTGGCCCTCGTTATCCACGGATCTTGTATCCACAGATTCAAGTGTCCACCGCTTGAAAATATTCAAAAAAAGAATAAATTCCAAATAGCAAACCTTGATTTTTCCATTTTATATAAGGAACACCATTTGACACCGTTGTATTTAATGAAACTTGAGCATCCATGGATTTTATTATCCACAGGGGGTCCTGGAACCAAACACAAGTGGATAGCAAGGGCCCACTGTATTTATCCGTTACCTTTATACTCAGTCATATATGTAAGATTCTGCCCCCCCTTTACCTTACAACTTCCCTTTGAGGTGGGACAAGCAGAGAACGAAGCACATAGTCAGATACATGATTCAGTGAGAATTAATAGTCTAGTTCCATGGCAGATAACTCACTTTGAGGAGGGATTTTTTTTTATTTCCAGGGAGCTAGAAAGTTATAAAGGTCACTCATTTTGCTGTGTGACAGTGAGAATTTCTGAAACCCCTTTCCTCGTTTTTTCTGTTTTTTGTTTTCTGTCTCCTTAGAACATCCTGCGTCGAACAGAAGAAGGGTCCCTACGTGAGCAGAATGCCATGAAAGCTTTGACATCTGTTTCCAAGGTGAGGCTAACTAACTCGATTTATGGACCTATGCAGAGTTTAGAAAAGTTCCTTTCTGAGGCTATATAAGTCCCAGAATTCACCAGCAAAACAGCCAGATTCTGACATTCCAGAAAGGAGCATTTCCAAATTCTGAACTTCTAAAGTTACCTTAGAGATGCTGGCGAAACATCAGGAATAAACTCTGCTAGAACACGGCCACATAGCCTGAAAAACCCACAAAAAACTATTGCCTTTGACTATCGTCCAGATATTGCAATGTTATGCACTCTGATTGGTAGCTGTCATCCTGAGCACATCATAGTTGTGCTGCTTGATCACCTTTATCCAGTGTTGCCAAGATTAAACCTGGGACCTCCTGCTTCAAAATCATGCATTCTGTTATTTGAAACAATTGCCTTTTCCACAAGATGTTGTTTGTTAGGTGCCTTCACATTGACTCTGACTTATGGTGAGCCTGTCGTAGGATTTTCTTTGCAAAGGTTTGTTTAGAGGAGGTTTGTTATTGCCTTCCTCTCAGGCTGAGAGAGTGTAACTTGCTCAAGGTCACCTAAGAGTTTGCATGGCTGAACATGGATTCAAAGCCTGGTCTCCTAGTCTAACACTCAGTCCACTACACTGTGGTGACTCTTTTTCCATAATATAGTAAATAGTTAATGTCACTCCCTCTCATGGTTAATTCAAATCCCAGCTCTGATTATAATTTAGGCAAAATAAGGTCCCTCTGAAATGACATGCTCTGAGGAAACTCAGGTTTGCGGAATTGAAACATCTACTCCTCCTAAAAACCCTCCAATGAGGCTTAAGCCTTTTCACTATTTTGAGACAAAGGGAATGAAAAAAACCCAGGGTGGAATAGAATAGAGCATCTTGTTAAATAGGAGCCAGCATGGTGTAGTGATATGAGTGTTGGACTATGCCTTTGGGAGACCAGGGTTCAAATCCTGGCTCGGCCATGAAAACTCACTTGGAGACATTGGCAAGTCATATTCTCTCAGCCTCAGAGGAAGGTAATGGCAGACCCCCTGTGAATAAACCTGCCAATAAACCCCCATGATTGGCTTGTCTTAGGGTCACTTTAAGTCAGAAACAACAGGAAGGCAAACAGCAACAACAAATCTTGCTAAATGGCACAATGGGCTGGAACTGTGAACAGAAGCACATTCCACGTAACAGCATTTTGTTGCAGATTCTTACTCATCTTAACATAGGTGCAGCCTATTCCCTAAGGGTTCTCTTCCCTTCACAATAGGTCACTAATTTTTTCCATGGCTCTGTGTAAACTGAGTTTTTTCTTTCTTATTTCCTCCAATTCTCTCTGACTAAGATAATAGAAGACTGTAATTCCGAGGTGGGGCGCATGCGTCACATGGAGGAGCTGATCCACATCGCCAGCAAGATTGAGTTTGACAAGCTTAAGGTCAGTAGGTTTTCAGCCTTGCACTCTTCTTGGGGATTGTGCCAACACACTGGGGCCCTGCATCCCTGCCTTTCTGTTACTGCACCACAAAGTGGCACATAAAAATATTACCCTTCTCTTGTCTTGTATCTTTTGTTAGACAGAATGCAGTATATTGCCTTCCTCAGCTTGAAGCCCTCCAGCTGTTTGGGATTGTGGTTCCCATTATTCCCCAGCAGGTTAGGGAAGGCAGAAGTAGTATCAAAGGTTAGAAGAGTCACAACTTTTTGGAATATATCTTGTAGAATCCATTAGGCTGAGGCGTTCTGGGAGATTAGGTTCCAAAAAGCAATGTTTCCCAGCTTGTATTCACACATATTGGCCCATTGCTAGAAATGGGAAGGTTCTTAGTCACATCCTCTGGAGACACAGTTCTCAACATGTGGGCCTATTCCAAAAATCACACAGAGTCCATAGGTTTAGCCAGCTGGACAGTAGATTTGTCAGAACATTTATCAACTGTTTATTATTGGATCATAGTCAAGTATTTCTGGAAGCCATGATGTACATGAAACTTGAAGAATTAGCTTATTACCTAGTTAAAACAGCTGCCTATAAAAACTACTGCTGAGACAAGTCGTTTTCAGTTTTTCAGCAGTTGCTCCAAGCATTACTTTATATAAACTGAAAGGCTGGTCCCTCTTTTCCAGGATAAAAGCCAAAATGAACCATTAAAATGAGTCATTTCCATTTACAGAAACCTTATTTTATGCCTATTGATAATCACTGTACTTTCATTGTGGTTTTAGTGAAGTCAAGGTTTTGTCAAAAATAAAATTAAAATTTGAGCAGTATTTGACTCTACAATAAAAATAAATAAATTTGGTCTAATCAGTCAAATAACCAACCCTAATATTACCTATAATCTAGAGTTCTATACTTGTAGCAGAGGTTGGGCAACTGCACAGGGGCCAGTGGTCAGTTTCCCTCTTCTGGTTCCTCTGTGGGTTGCACCCCCTCCAAGAATGCTCCCAAATACCTGTATTTGCATCAAAATTTTTCCAAAATGGTGACTGGAAGTGGCATCATGTCACTTCTTCTTGCTATTTTGAGAAGGACTCCAATAAAAATAGAGATATTTGGAATTCTGAGGATTTTCTCTGTGGGGCTGTGGGCGATTCTTTATGTTTTCGGGACTCCCCATGCAATTTTGAACAAAAAGAATCCAAAAATTCCACCAGAAATTTTCCAATGGGTCTCAGAAGTGGGAGTCTGGGGCTACTGTGGGCTGTACTTTGTTAACCTCCAGTGGAACAATCCTTTCTCTCCAAGACACTATTCACACAGATGCTCCTGGAATTCTGGCCCTCCAGGCAATTGTGCAATTTGCTGCTACTGGTCCAAGCTTGTGAGAAAAGAAAAGGAGATGTAATACCCATAACCAAGACCTTGCATAATCAACATGGGTGATCCAGAATGGTTTTATTTTCTGGGGAGATATTAGTAATGCACTTTGTGCTTTCTTACAAATACATGGCATCTTGAGTTGCCATTGGCTGGTATTTTGTGGACCTCTGGGTCTCTGGTTTGCAGCATGGTCTTGAGGGACCCTTTTCTCAATGCATTTTTTGATCCCTCTTTGATTCAGGCTGTCCCCATAATCTCCCAGAGCCGGCAGCTACTGAAGCAAGGGGAGCTGTTGGAGGTGGTTCATCGGGGGTCTATCTTTGGCAACAAGCCCAAGCTGGTGCCCATCTACTTGTTCCTCTTCAATGACCTACTGCTCATCACTCAGAGGAAGAGGTGAGCCGGAGATTTCTTTGGTTTAATGCAGATCAAGCAGAGAACAATTATAGAATCAAAGATTTGGAAGAGACCATAAGGGCCATCCCATCCAACCTCTCACTATGCAGGAACTCACAATCAAAGCACTCCCAATAGATGGCTATCCAGCCTCTGCTTAAAGACCTCCAAAGGAGATGCTACCACGCTTTGAGGAAGTGTGTTCCACTGTCAAACAGATCTTACTGTCAGGAAGTTCCTCCTAATGTTTAGGTGGAGTCTCTTTTCCTGTAGCTTGCATCCATTGTTCCATGTCCTATTCTCTGTAGCTGCAGAAAACAAACTTGCTCCATCTTCAATATGACATGCCTTCAAATATTTAAATAGGGCTAACATATCACATCTTAATCATCTCTTCTCCAGGCTAAACAAAACCAGCTCCCTAGGTCTCTCCTCATAAGGCATGGTTTCCAGACCCTTCACCTTTTTGGTCACCCTTCTCTGTACACACTCCAGCTTATCAACATCCTTTTTGAATTGTGGTGCCCAGAACTGGACACAGAGACTGAATGAGCCTTGATGTTTGAAGGAGAGCTGGTCCCTATATATGCCATCCTGAGGACTAAGGTCTGCTGGATGGGCCCACCTCTGTGCTCCTCCAGTGAGAACAATGCATTGTGAAAAGATATGGGAGAGGGACTTCTTTGCTGTAGCACCCATCATGGGATACCCTTCCCTTGAAGACCTGGTTGTTGCCAATAAGCTGATTTCATTCCGGTACCAATTTGAGACTTTGCATTTTATTAAATCCTGTGGGACCCAATGATTTTCCTAAGCCTTCTATACGTGCATGGTTTTAAACTCAAACTAAATTTCAAACGAAAGCCCAGAGCAGATTCACCAGCACCTGAAATCAGAGATAGACCACCATTATTCTGGAGTACCATGATGTGCAATCATTACAAGTTTTGATGCTTTTATGCCCACACCCAGCTTAAACCAGCTTCATATTTTTTCAGAGCTTCTTACTTTACCTATAAAGGGACAGAACTTGATATTTTAAATGACAAGAACAACGAAAGCAAGAAAAATCCAAACACTGGTTTCTGTCTTCAGACAAAGCAACTGTGGAATCATCTTGTTTATCTAATTTGTTTAGTGAAAAGGAAGCTAGTTTTTCACACTGGTGGCTTTTGGGAGAACTACTTGGTTAGGTGCCAGCTTCCAGAAGCTGTGGTGGTACTGCAATCCAAAAGCAGCCCCCTTGTGCTACCTACCCATCCAGGGCTAGCAACTATATCACTTTTCTCCTATATGTTACTTATCTTCCCCCCCCCCTGCAGTTCTGAACGCTTTGTGGTGCTGGATTATGCCCACCGTTCCTTGGTCCAGGCCCAGGGCTGCGGGGAAGCCTACACAGGCCAAGGTGCAGAAAACAGCTTCTACCTGACACTGATGGAGAACCACCAAGGACGGAGTAGTGACCGCCTCTGCCGTGCTCCAACACAGTGAGTTTTTTCATGTTTGTGGATGAGTGGGATAGGGATAGGAATGAATAGGAAACAGCTCTCTAACATTTATAAATGGTGAAGAAGGATAGAGTAGGGTGAACCATTCTCTTTCCAGGTGGAATAACCTGTTAGAGAGCTTGGAGCATTATAGAATCACAGTGTTGGGAAGGAGTTGACAGGGTTGTTAGTATGAGAAAGTAAGGAGGAGGAGAACCATGTACACTATTGTCAACTTACTGGAGAAAAGGCAAGGCAGAAATGTAATAGTGACTAGAGGAGATAGATAGGTTATCTGAAAGAATAACATAAGCTCATGTAAGTTTTTGTTATGCTTGCATATATCCTTTTTGCGGTGTTGCAGAAATTGGTCAGTTGGCCCTACATATCCATGGATTCTGCATGAAAAAACACCCCCCCCCCCATTTTTTCCCCCAAAAAGCAAACCTTGATTTTGTCATTGTATATAAGGGATACCATTTTAATATGCTGTTTAATATACTGTATATACTCATGTATAAGTCTAAAAAAATAGTAAAAAAATTGACCCCAAAAACTTGAGTCAACTTATCCATAGGTCATTGTAAGTATTGTAGTTTAAGTCTTACTAAAAAGAAACCATCTGCTAGTGAAAGGCAAGATCATGATCAATCCTGAAAGCACTGATCCTCCCTGCCCACTCTCTCATCCATCCAGCCTTTAGTATAAACACAAACAGTTATGCCTGCTGGAATTTTTAAAGTTCTTTGGCATTGTTTTGCTTCATCCTTTAGATTCTTTCTTATGTGCCCCTAAGTTTTACCCTTGACCTATCCATGGGTCATATCAAAATCTGTAATTTTGGTCCCCAAGCCTGCCCTTGTCTTATCCATGAGGTTGATTTATAGTCAAGTATATATAGTAATAGGACTTCAGCATCTATGGATTTTGGGTTCCATGGACAGCCCTGGAACCAAACCTTCTGCAACATCCAAAGCCTTCTTTGACCCTGGAGCCAAACCTTCTGCAACATCCAAAGCCTTCTTTGACTTACTGTACAGCTTCCTAATACCCCCATGATTGTTCAGTGCTTCTTGGGGAGTGGTCAGGATCAGAGAAGCACCTGCCAACGAAATGATTACATTAGCACTGGGACCTTTGGAAGTCTCCATAGGATCCAGTAAATGATGTAGTCATTTTGCATCTAGCTACACAGACATAGCCAGAGCATCCCTGATCCTGCCCACTCCCCATGAGGCATGGATATTCAGGGGCTGTATGGTAAGTCCAGTGTAGTGGTGGTATATGGTTCAGCCTAGTGTCTGTGTGCAGAACTGCAGTGTTATAATGAGCCACACAGGATTGGAGCTGGTGTCTGACCATGTAAGCCTGCCCACATTTTAAGATCCTCAAAGGATGGCTTTCTCCCATTCCGAACACTGAAATTTTGAATTCACTTGAGCTTTTGGTGAGGCAACTTTGCATGTTCCTTCTGTAGCACTGAACTAAAGTACTTTTCCCACAAATCTACTGATGGAAGATAGCTGATCATGGATCATGGATTTTGTCTCTTATTTCAGGTCAGATATGCACCGCTGGATAGGTGCTTTCCCTTCTCATGAATCCCAGCCTAATGGCAAGCAGGAAACCATCTATGAGGACTGGGGTGAGAACCTATTTCTTTTTTCAATCCACGAGCTCCTTACCACTACTACTACTTCCATAAATGAGTTTGGATACATTCTTTTTTGGATTGCAGCTCCCAGAATCCCTCCAGTCAGCATGGCCATTGGCTGTGGGGTATTTTTGTAGCTGTAGTCCAGAATTCCAAACACTGTTTCCCCACTATTTAAAACAGCAGGTCCTGGCAGTAGAATCCAGCTGAGATAGTTTAAGGTGTATTCTGGGAATTGTAGCCCAAGGTTTCAGGAGGGCAGCAACTTGAGGTAGGCTGCCCTATAAACATATCCTTATTACTTTTTCCTCTCTCTCCCTATCTTTCCCCCTGCCACCAGATTGCCCCCAAGTGCAGTGCACAGAAACCTATACCGCCACCCAAGCTGATGAACTGAGCCTGGAGCCAACAGACATTGTGAATGTGCTACGCAAAACCAATGAGGGTAGGTATGCTTGTAGTGTTGGCAGATACACTGGATAATCAGTGAAAAGAGGGAAGCCTAATTTTTATAGCTTGTTTCTAGCTTATACACTTACAAGAGATTTTAAAATATTAATCAGGGCCATGATGATCCAGCATTCAAAAGTGTTAAGAGTCTTTGGAGGCTGCATTTCCCAGAAACTGGGAGATTATGTGTTAGTCCCAAAAAAGGACTGACAAAAACTGGCAAGACCATCAGCTGCTATTAACCATAGTAGCTTCAGATGGAACCTCCATGTTGAGAGGCAGTATACCTCTGATTATAGGCTGCTGAGCAGCTCTTTCACTTTAACAGGAAGCACACACATGTACACCCAGGATGTAGGAGCACAAAGTTAGAAGCTGACAGATCTCTGGTTCTCTCTTCCCTTCCCCAACCCCACTGCAGGTTGGTATGAGGGGGTTCGCTTGGCAGATGGCAAGAAGGGCTGGTTTCCCTCACGCTATGTTCAAGAAATCACCAATGAGCATGTGCGGCGGCGCAACCTTCGCGAGCGCTACCGTGTCCTACAAGCTGCTCGCCAGCTCCAGCTGACACGCACCAGCCACAGCAAGGGCAAATATGGTTCAGCTTGAGATGGCAGGTGCAGAACCACAGATGGGGACACTAAAGAGGCTGGCCTGCATGCATGCATTCTCTTAATACTGGGCTCAGAACCAGATCGACTTCTGTTCTGTTGGGCACAGAAGAAGCACTGCCACAGAGGGGTGCCCAGGATGGGTGATGACACTGGAGTATGGTTTGCAGCATGATGGAAGACCAGCGGTGGAAGGAAGGCAAATGAGAGCAAGGTTTCCTTGTTGTCCTGAGCTGATAGTTACTGTAATGTCATAAACTGCCCTCTGGAGGTGCCAAAGGCACACTTCTAAATCTGCCTCCCCTACCACTTGCTGTCAGAAGAGGGAGACATAGTTTCAGCTTTATAATTTTCTTTAACTGCACTGCACACATAGCAAACAGCTTTTGGTCCTGTCACCCTACTCAGAGGATGGCTCTTTTGACTGGCCTTACGGTATCCAAGAGAAAAAACAACCAGTTCCCCCCATAAAAAGGAGAGTTGGGGTATGCTATTTCCAGCCATACTACTTGGAGTACGTGTGTTGAAGAGCAACTCATTCTCAACTGACAATTTGTCAGAGGAAGCACAGGCAGTTTGATGATGCAGGGGCTATGGCATTGTGGCCCCTTCTTCCAGTCAGATTCGGTATGCACAAACAACATTTTCACTGTAGTTATCCACCCAAAACTTCAAGAGGCGGATGGGCCTTCTCTTGGACCTCAGGGAGCACGGAAGGGGCACACACACTTTTTCCTATCATGAATCCCCTGGTCTGAGGTTTGAACAAAGTGTCTCTTTCATATTAACTGTGGTCAGAGATTGGGAGAGTTTCTTTTTTGGACAGCATCTTCCAGAACCCCTGAACCCAAACTGTGCAGCAGGTGCAAGCTGGAACTGGAGAACACACATGCTTATTTCCTTGTTCTTCTCAACCAAAATGGAGCGTAGATTAAGTGTGTGAACCCACCTGTAGCTTGGCACAATGACAGTAATATGGCTTGGGCCAAACCCATCTGGACAGTTTTTAATCCTGGTATCAAGAAGGTGCTTGTAACTTCTGTGTGTGCCTTGCTTATTTCCCAGCCAGCTATGTTAGAAACTTGGTATATAATTCAGCTGAAAGTCTCCATTCCACCAGGCATTTTTCAGATGTGTAACTGCACCGGGTGCTGTACCACTTGCTGTCTTGGTGCCATTTCTGCCAGTATTCCACAGGACTTGCCAGTCTTCCTTACCCTGGCATCAGCTTGGGACCTTCTCTACCTCAGCCAGGATGTTCCTTTTCAATGAGCAACCCTTCCTGTTTCTTCAGCCCCCTTCCAGGGATATCTAGGGCTACTGCTTCAAGCTTAGACTTTCCCCCCTCTGGTGCTGGCATCTGTCTGCTGCCCTTCCTCAAGTATTTTTTCCTTAATGCCAACCTGTCTAGAAGGGTGGACCAACCCATCACCCATAATTATGGAGTCCACCCCTGTGCTTCCAACCCTGCAACCATGGCCCCAAGCCAATTCGTATTTATTGATTTGAATAACCTCTTGACATCCATTTCACGGGAGGAAATTTCCACATCCACTTGCTGAATATTGCTCACAGCCCTAGTAGTGTGGAGGGGGAAAAGATTGTTTAATTTATTCTGTACCATATTTGCCTGCATTGTTGTCTTTTTGTGTCTTTTTTTTATATCACAATTGCTTGTTTTTTGAATGAGGATGATGATTACAGAAAACTGTCTGTGTGAGACTCTGTTGGTCTTCTGCTTCAAGGTTTCCACTCTTGGTTTTGCTAATGATACTCATAAAATGATGGTTACAGACTACCACTTCCTGCTGCACTTGTACTAAGATATGAGCAAACTAAAACCAACCTAGTAGTGCTGATGCACGCCAGCAGAGCCCAATGAACATTGGGACATTCTTGCTAGTATTTTGTTATGCATCTTCACAATTCACTAATAGGGTTCTTTAGTGCCTGTGGTACAGCTAAATATGTGTAAAGTCATGCAACACAGAGCATAGTAGGGAATTCTAGCCATAGATCTTGTTAAGCAAAAAGTCCTAGCTGTTCAACCATGACCAGAGTTCAGAACATTGTTTTTTAAGAATTATTCTTGTTCTGCTGTGTGCCTTGCTGGCTTTGTTGTTGTGTGCTTTCAAGTAGTTCCCACTTACGGCGACCTTAAGGCCTTCCCCTGAGGTTGAGAGCATGTGACTTGCCCAGTAGGTTTCATGCCTGAGCAGAGGTTCAAACCCTTGTCTTTAGAGTTGCAGTCTAATACTCAATCCATTACAGCATGCTTGCTGGCTTTACTCATTACCAAAAGGCAACTAGTCAGGAGTTAGCTGCTTTCTGAACTTTTGTTTTTAAAGTATGCTGAAATACAAAAATGGCCTCAAATCTACCAAAAGCAATATTTTTGGAGTAACTGGCAAACATTGCTTGTATAAAAAAATATTGATGGCACTGTTACTGTAGCACTGTTATGCATGATTTCCAAGCTCCGACTTTGACCTTGCAACCCTGCCTTCCATACACTAATTGTAAGCACCGCTTCATTGCTCTGAGAAGTGAGTAATTTGTCCTTTTCTTTATTGTGTGGCATCTGAATGGACTGTTCCATTGTTCCAATTGCAGGATCAACATTAGGCTTGGTTGCTCTCAAAGAGATTTTGGCAGTTTCATGTATGCTGATTTCCTCTGCTGGTCTCTTGCCCAGAGGAGGGATATTGAAGGAGGCAGGGTTCCTCTGAGCAGAGGTGATTTATAGGCACTCTCAAAAGTAAGCCATTTCAGGTACAAAGGACTGTCTTGGATTTGAAATCTTGTCTGTGGAATTACCTGACAAGCTGGCATGAGGGTTGCTGCCACATTGCAGAATTAATGCAGTTTGACACTGCTTTATCATGGCTCCATCCTGGTCTCCTAGAGTTCTAGTCCAACATTCAAAACATCACATTGGCTCTCTCCAGATATTGCTGGATTGTAATCCTCATTAGATCTAGCCAGCATAAGCAATGGTGAAGGAAATACACTGAAGTCTACAAAAGCTCATGCTGCCAACTTCTTTCTTCCAGTTATTCTCAAAGGTGCTACAAGATCTCTCTACATAGTGATGTTGGGAGAGACGGCCTTAATAACTTGAAAAGAGACACCGTTCCCAGAGTGGTACCTCACATTGATCAGCATACATCTAATTTAAAATGTACAGTTTATTTGGTGTACTTTGGAACAACCAATAAGTTAAATGCACTGTTTTGTAAAGAAAGCAGCTGACACACGTCCACCCCATCAGCCAGACCAGGCTGGGGGCCAAAAGCCCACAGGATTACAGGAGGTTACACAAGGCTCCTTGCCATTAAGTGCCTGCTGGAGCTCTCCTACTGCCTCGTGGGAGTTCTTGGCTCATGAACATCAATGAACTCAAAGAAGCACCCCCACAAAGGATAATCTCCACATAAGACTGGAAGAAAAAATTAATCACACTTTAAGTAGCTTTTTGGGATAATCTTGACACCACTCAAGTGGGTCAAGGAGTATTTGGTGTGTGCGACATCTGTTGTCTTGGTCACTGAGTTGAACAATTCTTAACGTGAGCATACAGTTGGCACTTCTGTTATGGCTTAGGTAGTTGGTAGAACAGCTGAACATTTGTTGTGGGCCATTTTCTCTTGTAGTTAACCGTCATCTGTTATGCTTCCATTTCCTGCTCCAATTTGGTTGACAAAAAATATATAGACAAATCACCTCCTGCCCTATTTTCCCCTATGGCTGATAAAGCACTGGAAATTAACCAGGATACGCCAAATGACACTGAAACTTAACTGAGATACCCCAAATTCTTCCTATGCCACTCACTTCAGTTGATTATCATTATTATGTTCTTATATCCCACCTTTCTCCCAATATAGGGACTCAAGGTGGTGATATAGGGACTCAAGGTTTACAGGCCACCCTCTGTTTTCTCATCTCATTTTTAAAAAGAGAGCAGTGTCAAAATTCCTGCACTAAGAGAACCCAGAACCCAATTTTCCTCTAAATCCTGTAATATGTAAGGTGGATACTGATGGGTGAAAAGTACTCCGCAGCTACTCAGAAACATTCCTGTTTTCCCCCCCACAAATGTCACAGCTTGTGAGACTTGGCATAACAAAACAGAACAATAACAAATGTTTTGGAATTCAAGTAAGAATACAAAGAGAAGAGACAGAAAGACCTGAGGGAAAATGGGAGGTATACATCATCATTCTTTGGAAATTTGGTGTGGTTTGATTTGATGAAGAATTGTTGTGATACGGCTAACATCGACTATTTCCAGATGAAACTGAACAGCCTCATTTGTGTACATTTATATGAAGAGCAAACAATACCATCTTCCTTTGGCAGCCCTCTCTTGTTTTCCCTGTGTTTCCTCTGTCTTCTTGTTTTCCTTACCAGAGAAAAATCTGTTAAGGAAAAAGAGAAGAGGGAAAAAAGAATACCTACAACAATACGTTAGAACAGTGGGCAGTAAATAAGAAGTAGCCTTGGTAAGAGTCCTATAACAAAGTCCACTGTGGCTAGGCCATATTGAGGAAGCACAGTAGACATCTTTGATGATATTTGGAGAGAAGGATGCAGATTTAATAGTCTTTCTCCTGCCTAATGGCAGTGTTGACTTGCTCCTCAACACCTATAGTATGTGGAGGGAAGGTTAGTGGAACACCACAAGGCAGCAGTGGTCACTCCTGGCACTAGTAGTGACCCAAAGTTCAGTGCTAGGCAAGGAACATATCTTTCCACACCCTGGCATGTAGTTGTCCATTTCAGTCCTTTGTTTTGAAGGCACCAAGGCAGATAGCAGTGGGAGGAAAGGGAGAGACCAACCGCTCTCCTTAGTCCTCCAATCTGCTTTCGGTAAGTCTCTGGCTCTCAGTGTGTTGACCACTGTAGCCCACTCAGTTCTCCTGGGGCCAAGGGGAGCGGGGGAGCTGGTGTTAGGGGTCCACAAAAGAAACCATGATGTAGCGAGTGCCGCGGGTGGTTGGCAAGCCTTCGTGGTAGTGAGTGAGGCGCCCAGGATGCATCAGGCTCCAGCCTTTGCGAGGAGATTCCACTTTGCAGTTGTAGCGGATAAAGCGGCAGCCACCACCCTATCAGGGAGACAGAAGAGAAAACTACATTTAGAAATGGAGAGAGAAAGAGATTTACAAGTGCTGGTATGCAATCATCCTCAGTTAGGGTCAAGTGACTGGAGAAAACACATAGCTGAAGGGCTGTCCAAATCCCACTCTGTCCTCCAGTTTTGATGAGTCCTAACTTTCTGAGTAACAGGAAACATACTTGCTTTATCCTTTATGTTGGGAGGGGAAATGCTATAGCCTCTAGGCTGCACTTGGCCTGCAAAATGTGACGTTCTTGGATTCTCATTCACCAAAAAGAAATCTGGGGCAGGATGACCATTTCTGATTCTGAAACCCTCTAGGAATGGAAATGTTGGCCACCCTCCGACAAAAAAACAGGACAGGGACACACACACACCAGTGCCTCTTTTAAATTTAGTTACAAATATTTATAACTCAGGAAGGCAAGAGGAATGTAATGGCCAATCTCTAAATAAATCTTGTCAAGCAACCTATGAGAAGGTTGCCTTAAGCTGGAGCTGACTGCTTTATCTGAAAACTTCAAAGTGCATAAAATAAACACAATTTTAAAAAGTAACATACAATATTTATATGGCCCATAAGACAGGACTTAACTTGGGACTATCCAAGGAAGCTGTGTGTAAATATAGCAAGGTGTTGAACGTGGTCTAAAATTAAGAATTGTTGGAGCCTGTTGAGTGTCAGGAAAGGCATTCAGCACAGTGCATTCAGTGCTAGGCACCCTGCTCTGAACAACTGCAACACACACCATACCGCTGGGAGGCTTTTCCATTGCTCCCAAATTTTCCCAAAAGAGAGTATACAAAATTAGAAATGGACATGGGACAAATTTGATTTTGTGTTGGGGGGCTTGTGCCATCCTTGGGATATCACAGGAGTTGAAAATATGGACTCAGGACCTCTGGGGTTTCCCTCTCTCAAAATATGTGATGACCCTTTAAACATTTGTACATTCACTCCAAAGTACTGTACCTATACTAAAAGGAGCCCATTTAATTTCAAATGCCACCCGCTCAATTAAATTGGGGCATTGTTTTAATTCAGTGGTTCCCAACCTTTGTTCCTCCAATTGATTTCAACTTCAACTCCCAGAAGCCCCAGCCAACTTGGCCAACAGTCAGGAATTATGGGAGCTGAAGTCCAAAACACCTGGAGGACCAAAGTTTGGGAAGAATGTTTTTAGGTGGTTAACGGTAAAGGAAAAGGTTTCCCACTTTGACAAGATTGTCAAGTTGTGTCAGACTGTAGGGAGTGGTCTTTGTTATTAAGTCGAGGGGGGCAGCATCATCAAAGACGACTCCGTGTTCATGTAGCCAGCATGACTGCACAGAAGGCTGTTACCTTCCCACCAAAGTGGTACCTATATGTCTATTTGCATTCTTTTACATGATATCGAACTGCTAGGTTGGCAGAAGCTGGGACTAGTGATGGGAGCTCACTCCATCAGGTGGTGCTTGGGTCTCAAACTGCCAATATGGCAATTGTCAGAGTCAGCATCATAACTGTTAATTAAATGAAAACAACAACAACAACTAATCAAGCTAGCCAAGGGGTGGGAACTTTGTGGCTCTCTGGATGCTGAACTATATCTCCCAGCATTAATTACTATCTGCTCTACCACCTAGGGCTGCTGGGAGATGCAGTTCAACAACATCTAGAGGGCTCCACAATTTCCAACTCAATTGCCTCAAAACACTGGCGTCCGAGTATATATCTCCCATTTGGTGTTTCCATTCTAATACCATCTCTGATCTAGGTCTGGCTATATCCCACTCACTATTAACAGCCTAGCCAAGGGCATGCCCCCACCTGCCCTGTAGGGGATGCTTACCTCATAGTCGATTCCTTTGTGGTTGAGAGCGACATTGATGGTGAAAGTGGAAGAATCGTGGTGGGGCCGGAGTGAGGGCTGCTCATCTGGACGGTACCGGACCATGAAGTTCATGATCGCTCGAGCCTGAGAAATGGAAGCGAGACATACCTTGAGATAAGGAGGGGAGCGGCAAATTACACTGTATGCATGCTGCCAACACTGGGAAATGATTCTGTCTTCACTTGGAATACAGAGATTACTACACACAGCTTTTAAACTGCCATTACAGGCAGAAGAAAGTGGCTTTGGCAACATTTATCACAGAACGACACCTCTGATCAGCAGCTGCTGTGTTGGCAAAGCACAGTTAGGACATCCCTTTTTCTTGATGGGGAAAACTTGTCAATGAGTTCGCAATCATGATAGTGCCCAGATGCAAAACATTACTGCTGGGGCTGTTGTGATATTGGCAGTGGTGTCAATGTCTCCTCCTCTCCCTGTCCTTCCTCCCCTTTATTTATTCAAAAATAAAATAAAAATCAAAGCTGAAAGGTATGCTGGGTAGAAGCGCATAGAGCAGGGAGGTGAGGTTAAGGAGAGTCAGGAAGAGGGCATGATGTTAGCAGCAGGTCCAGTCACGAAGTTGTGAAGATGTGTGATAATGGCTGCTCTGAAACTGGTATGGTATGTTTCCTTTATTTTATCAATTGACACAATTGCTGCAGGGATAGGCTTCATGTGGTAATGTCCCACAACTCCCGCTTACAACCTGTAAAGACCTAGACAGCTTAGGTCGACACTATCTGAAATACTGTAGCTCTTTATATGAGCCTATTTGAGTTTTTAGATCTTTGGGGAAGGGCTGGGAGCTGTGATCCAAACACAAAGTCCAAAGAAAATACAAAAAGTCCAAACCCCATTTGACATCTGCATAATCCCTTCTTGACAGTTACATAATATCTGCTGCCAAATACATTTTGGGTCTCCCCAAACTACAATCCCCAGGATTCCAAGGATGCAGCTGTCAAAGTTAAAGTAGAAACGTGCTATACAATATAGTTTGAAAGGCTCCATGTTTCTCTATAACTAGGTATTTTAAATTTAATCCCACTATTAATTTCCCCATGTGCTTCCGCTGTAACCAATCCTCTTGTCCCACAGCTATGATACTTCATCATGGTGACTGCCAGTTGCCCATTTATTAAGAGTGGATACCTTGGTGTAGTATCCTGGATAGAGCTTCTCTGTGACAGGAGCAATGTAGTCTCGCAGGAACTGCAGCCATTCCTTCTCAAAACCAATTTGGTTCATGTGGATGTCCACAGTAGGGACGTTCTCGTAGCCACCAGCCAACCGGGTATCCTAGAGGAGACAGGCCCATTTACAGTCAGGTGAGGTGGAGTGCCTTGAGATCATGCAGTCCAGCTCCCATCAATCTATATTGGGAGTGTATAGATTGCAGCCCCTCAACCCACTTCTGTGGCCCCTGAAGCCACCTGTCGCAAGCCCTCCAACCACACTATATATATGTGTGTGTGTGTGTGTGTGTATGAATGTGATTTGGGGGCAATTTTTGCCCCAACACCACTCCAATGTGTGAAAACACATGAAAATATCACCAGCTCACAAGCACCCCAAAACCCCACTCCACCCCAAATTATCATAACATCACAGCAGGGATGGGCAACAGCAAAGGATCCAGAAATCAGGTTTATTTGGTGGTGGTGGTGGGGAGGTGGTGATAGTCTGCACCCTCTTTAGAAGATGAATGACTGGTCCCAGAGGCATTCAGGAGAAGCCAGAAAACCAGTCCAGGGAATTGGGGAGATCAAGGCCACAAAAACAACAATGAGACTATGTGCATCTCCGCTTTAGTGCATCCTCCTTCCTGGCAGGCTATTCCTGTAGTTCAAGGCTTATTCTGCACAAAATTTACATGTGGTGGTTTTATGGAAACACAGCATTTTCTCTGCAAGGGACATTATTTTCTCTGCTGATTCTTGTGCATGTTTTCTGCACAAAAGTACTGCAAGTGACTTTTGTACAAAGAAAGCCCCAAAATGCAACTCCGAAAACAACAAAATAATTTTCAAAGACTTTCTCTCAGCAGGAAGAAAACTGCTAAAATTATTTGTTGATCCTTTCAAGAAAAATAAAAATTACATCCCAGCTCCCCAGACAAGCTGGTATCCTTTCCCCCATTAACTAGAGAAGCTGTGGCACTGTATGCCTACCTCATGCTTCCCTCCAGACCACTGACCGAAATTTTCCACCTCTTCCACAAGCTCATCGCACATCTGATCAGTGAACACTGGGAACCAGTAAACATCAGGACAGGGCTGAAAAATGAGAGATGGGATGGTAAGGGCTGGAAAAAAGGTCACAGTGGAGGAGAGAGTGCTGGGATCTCATAGGGACCTCTTACCTGTTCATAATGTTCCCCTTCTAGCACCTGGGAGTAGTTCTCATGGATGTATTTGTCCTGCCAGTCCTGAAGAGAGAAAAACAAACATGGAGAGACATTAAGGGCAATAAGGAGCACACAGCTCTCATGGCTTCAGAGAAGTGGCTTTTCAAAAATGGTGTGGAGCAAACAAGCTGAGAGCTTCTGTGGCTGCAGTACAACTGAAGGAAAGCATGTGTGGATGTGAAAAGTGGCAGATCGCTGTGAGGGCTGTATGAAAAACTGGGTGAGGATTATGGTATATTTATTGTTCTTTATCTTCTGGCCTGAAAGCGTTCTTGTATTGTAAACCAGAGCTTCTGTTTTATGAAAAATCTCTGCAGTTTGCAAAACAGTGTTAATTTCAGTGTGAAACCTTTCTGGTGGTTTAATACTACTGCTGATCAATGGTGAGAGATGAGGACAGAAAACACCAACAGACTGGATGGATTATGTCTGCTAGAGATTTCTTTTCCCAGCTCTATGGCACTGTAGGCAATTTTAAATGGCAATAAGAGCCATATTTTAAATTTCCCATTATGCCCTGGCACAATACAGTTGAGACAAGATAAAAAACCTTCACGGTGAGTCCATGAGAGTGTGAGTTGCATTGCCTTTGATACCAGGTAAGCCTGCAGTGCAAGCAGCAAATGACAAAAATGTCCCCAATTCTGAGGGGAAATGTGTGTATCTCACTTTCATTATATCTTGAGATGCCCAATTATATGAAATTGAGCAACCACTCACCAGAGGATTCTCTGAGATCTGCCAGAGGTCAGGATGTAGCCGGGAAGTGTTGTATCTAGAGGTCGAAAGAAGGCGTCCAAACTCATCCCGGTTACTGATGTGAAGAAAGATGCCCTGAAAGAGGAAAAACAGGTCTAAATTTGGTTTGGGAAAGGAAGAAAAACTTCACACAGATTCTGCCCTGGTCCTACAGACCACTACTTTGAATAGCACTGGTTTAAAATATGTTTCTAGTCCTCAAGATGACCAATCTGACTGCATGTTGGGACTAGTTTTATTTCACATCCAATGAAACCCCAAATGGGCCAGGGCCTGAACCAAACTCTCTCAGCTACAAAAAGCAGAATGATTTGTAAATATAGGCAAACAGGAACAATTCACATAACCCATGAAAGATACAAAATACTATCTTTCAAAGCACACAGAGATATGGATTAATGGGGTCTCCTAGAGCGGCCAAAGGTCTCACCTTCTCCCTCACACTCTTGCAAAAGGCCATATCTGGATCTGTGTCATCCAATGTGAAGATATTGCGCTGGGGCAGCTCACGGCGTAAGGTCTCCCCCCGTAGCAAATATGCTTGGGAGATATAGGGGACGTTCCACATCCCACTGCAATGGAGAAATGGAAACAGGAGAATCATTACTGTCAAAAGCAGGTCAGTCCACTAGAAAAGGGATGGGAAATCTCTCTCAGCCAAAGGGCTGAATTTAGTTTTGGAGGTGTTCTCAAAACCTTTTGGGAGTGGGTAGCCAAAGGCAAAACATGGTCAACTAAAGTATAGCAGCATATATAAATTGAAAGCTCTTACTGTCAGTAATTAATCTAGAGGGGTATTTTGAAATTTTTAGAATGGGGAAACTACCGTGACGAAACCTGGAAAGGGACTAAACTGGAGCCGTCAACTGAGACAGACTATGGACGTAGTTTCTGTCTCTAAGACTTGCTGCAGACTTTATGGACTGTCAAAAAAGCAAAAACAAAAATACCAGACATCGCCAGTCTGAAAAGGGATATTTTTGAGGTTAAATAGTTGACAGCATTCTAAAATTCCACCGTCTGATCCTCTCCCAACGGAGCCTTACATTGTTTTATCTAAGAAATGTAACAATGGGTTCACCTAGATTGTAGAAATAATGCAGTTTGACACCAGTTTTACTGCCATGGCTCCACCCTACAGAATCCTTGAATCTGTAGTTTTGTGAGGCACCAGCACTCTTTGGCAGAGAAGACTTGTAAAGCCCAAAATCCCAGGATTCCATAGGATGGAGCTACAGCACTTTAACTAGTGTCAAACTGCATTATTTCTATAGTGCAGATGCACCCAACATTTCCCTCTATATCCACAACACTGGACAAATTGCCACTCTCTAAAGCTTCCCAGAGAGGCAGTTAATGATCCTTTTTGTCCAGACAAATGTCTGAGGAGTCCAGAGGGCTCCAAAACAGCCTTTGGAGGTCCAAAATAGTCTTGCCCACCCCTCCAAAAATGAAAATTTTCTAAACTCTTCCTGTAGCTGTAAAAATACTTCTCCACATACAAACGAACTGGCATCCAAAGCTGAAGCTCTTTTTTTTCACTGCCAAAACTCACATTCTCTTGCCTTGGACCAACTCCACATAATCCTCTGAACGGGCGTAGTATTCATCGGGGCTCAGAGCACCCCAGAAGTTAGACCAAAGTTTGCCATACCGGGACATCATGGGAGCGATCACTTTCCTGGATTGTGGAGTTTTGGGAGATGGGGAGGGTAGGAAAGAAAAGGAAGGTATGTTGAGAGTGAGAAATTCCTGTGATCTGGTCTTTCAGACTCTGAAAATAAAAGGAAGAGCAAAGAATAATTTCTCACTTGTTCTCCTGGATAAGGATCTGTAGGATTTCGGGGTTTGTCACCACCACATCAGCATCTAGGCTGAAGTAATAGTCACAGGTATTGTCCTGCCGGCAAAGATCCCTGTTGCCCAAACACAGAAGGAAAAGTGCTTAAATCTTAGGTTGAAACATGCTTGCCTAGTGGTATAACAAAAGAAAGGCTCAGCAGGGCTTTATAATCAGCTTGAATAATGGAAAAGATTATTTCAGAGGGTGGTGGTCTCTCCTTTTTTTGCAAGAGGTTTTTCAAGAGAGCTTGGATGGCCATCTGTCAGTGATACTTCAGCTGTGTATCTTCTGCAATAGCAGGAGGTTAGACAAGGTGGCCCTTAGCGTGCCTTCTAACTCTACAAATGTATGCTCATATGCCACCCAGTACTGACTCCCTTCTTTCCTCTGACTTTAGCTGCAATCCTTCCTGTATGTTTTCCTGAATGGCAGGGGTTAGAATGGATGGCTCTTGTTGTCTCTTCCAATTCTAGGATTCTATTATTGTATGAGAAGCTGAAAGGATTTTTTAAAAACAACATGAATATGTTGTTGTGAACTACTTCTGTTGTGTAGCAAAGTATTCTGAGATGGTTTGGTCTTGAATGAGCAATTAAGACACATTTGCTTTACAAAATAAATGCTGAACAGGAGAACTACCAGAACTAGAATCGGAGAATCTTTTGCCTCCATGGGATTGTTTGGATTTGGGCAGAATGCAGTGTAGCTTATGTAGCATGTCTGCTTTGCTGTGAAGTCTCTTTGGGGTCATGGTTGTGGAGAACTCTCATGGCAAGAGCCTAAACTTCAAAATTAAGCATGACACCACTCTAAATCCCATTTACTTCCCAGCCCAGAATACATCTCAACATTTTTACTTACATGGCCATATCCCTTGCTTCACCCTCACTTAGTTCCTCCTCTGGTCCTACAAGCTTGATGCTGTCAAAGGCCTCACGGAGCCGTTCCCACTCCGCTTGGATGTGTGGCTCATGATACACCTCCTGGTAAAAAAAACCACATTGGGACATATTAATGTCATCGAGTAAGGAAGCGGGTGATCGTTCTTTCTCTTTTGGACTTCCTTATTGCAGCATAAAAGAGGACTCCTGTGCCTTTAATGCAGCATTGCACAGGAGAGCAATATATGATGGATGCAGAGCTCCAGCAGACTTCGGCACTTATATCAACCGATACGGCTGATTATTTGGGGTATTCAGGTGGTGCATGGGTTCATAAACAAGAGCGCACAAATGTGTATGGGGAGAGGAAGCAAGGGAGACTTTGATAAAATTTAGAACATTTCTACACTGGGTAATAGAGAGGTATCATTAGATGATCCCATAATAGACCTGCAAGAATTGTACACAATTTTACCCCACTATTCAGGGCCCCAAAGTGATGCAGAGGAATTATTCTGGGGAGTAAAAAAAATTTCCCCTTACAAAACTCCCTGATTTCAGTGCAAAAAGCTGGATTTTTATGTTTTTCATCCACATAATAATTCCACCATAGCCTTTTCACACATTCAAATATAGATGTAATACCCTAGAAGCTTATTCATTTTCTCCCAGAGTGGGGAGAAAACCCCACAATTATTCATCTTCACATGCAAGGACAAAATAACCAAGATTCAATAATGGCCAGGAGGTTGGCATCTTCTGAAATAGGAATTGGCATTCTGGTGACATCCTGTTCCTTTTTGAAAATATTTCTGGGTTGTTTTTGGATGCTGTCACACTGCAGAATTAATGAATATTGACACTACTTTAACTGTGATGGCTGCATCCCATGGAATCCTGGAATGGCACCAGAGCTCTCTGATAGAGAAGGCTAAATATCTCACAAAACTACAGATTCCTGAAATCCACAGCATTGACCCATGGCAGTTAAAGCAGTGCCAAACTGCTTTGATTCTATAGTGTAGATGCAGCCTTAGGATGGCAGTGATTCATGGTGAAACAGTGCCCCATAGGGCAGGGAGGTTGAGGGATTGCTTCCAGTTAGTGGGGAATACAACTTACACGATTGTGGATAAAGAGGCTGAGATGTGAGTAAGGGTAATCAAAGGTCAAAAGCCGCTGGAGAAACTGAGGAAAAAATGGTGTGGGTTGCTCAATGAAAATGCCAATCAGCACACGTGGGTATGACTCTTCCTGTTAAAATAAAGGACATGAAGAAAAGTAAGCAAAATCTCCAAAGCCCACAGAGAACACAAATCTTTTGACATCTGTCACCTTATGACAACCATTCCACCTCATTTGTTCATCCAACTCACTGGCAAATCTGACAGATCCAGGAGACCTTGATCACATGCCCCACAGCCCCCTTCATACGTCCAGGCATTGGGGACATAGTTGCCCAGATAGTTTAGCTGTAGCTGTGAAAACAGAAGGAGAAGAAAATAACAGAGGTCATCGCAAGGAAGATGAGATTTGCTGCTCCATAGCTGCACCAAATTGGATTCTTCCCTGTAATTCCTACCACCATGAGGACAAAACAAGATGAGAACTTAAACTCCTAAGACATTACCTAGATCCTGTTGCTACCTTTGGTTAGAGCAGAGCCATTGAATCAGTGAGAGTGACACACACTCAGCAAGTTTGGGTTTGCTCTCTAGGCCTGTGTTTGCAGAATCAGAAATACTACCGCATATACTCGACTAGAGGTCGAGAAATTTATGCCCCAAAATGGACTCCAGAATCATGGGTAGACTTATAGATGGGGCAATAAGTTAATGCTTCTTCTAAATTTCCTGAAAGAAGTGCGCACCTTCCTCTGTAGCCAAGGATCTTGGCTCCCTGTTTGAGTCCCGCTCCCTGGCGTGCTCTCATCTCTCTCTCTCACTCTCTGCACATACATGATCTCAGCCTTCCTTCACAGCCAGTGCTAAGAAGCAAGCAGCAGCTGCTCGGGCAAGACACACAGAGAGAATATGTCCAGGCTTGTAACCTGTTTTGCAAGCTAAGCCTTGGGGTGAAGAAGAGAGAGAGAAAGGTCTGTCCCCTTTTGCAAGCCATGAGTCTTGGGAATTCTGGGATTAAAGCAGAGAGAGAGAGAGAGAGAGAGAGAGAAAGAGAGAGAGAAAGGTCTGTCCTCTTTTGCAAGCTATGAGCCTTGGAAATGCTTTTGGTAAAGGGAAGAGAGAGAGAGAGTCGAGGTTTGTTTCCTCTTTCCCATGCTGAGACTATGATCCTTGGGAGAGGTCCAG
This sequence comes from Urosaurus nigricauda, assembly GCA_034509955.1. NCBI lineage: Eukaryota > Metazoa > Chordata > Lepidosauria > Squamata > Phrynosomatidae > Urosaurus > Urosaurus nigricauda. Next base: position 7,152,310 of record JAOEGL010000006.1, read on the forward strand.
AGAGAAAGATGTAGGGAGGCTAGTGGTGCTTTGTTTCCCCTTTAGATCTTTTGTAACATGTCCCAGTGTTTGACCCTCAACTTATCCACGGGTCATATCAAAATCCATGATTTTGACCCCCAAAACTGCCCTTGACTTACACATGAGGTCGACTTATACACGAGTATATGCGGTACTCTTCCAGAATGCAATTCAAATGAGCAAATGAGTCTTTTGTTGTGCGCCTTCATGTCTGACATGGCCACTCTATGATTGGATTTGCCTGGCAGAGTTTATTCAGAGCAGCTTTGCCTTTGCCTTCCTCTAAGGCTGAGAGAGTGTGACTTCCCAAAGCCACCCAGCAGTTCTCCATGGCCGAAAAGGGATTTGAACCCTTCTCTCCCAGTGTCCTAGTCCAATACTCAAACAGTTACACAACGCTGGTTCTCACGGTTCAAAGAAAAGGTCAACTTTCCAAGCTGTGTTTGGATCATTGGTGGTAGCATCATTGGGTTATTAGGTCCCTAACAATTTTGATAGCTCCTTAAAAGTGTGGAGCAAATTCCAGAGCAGATATACTGCCCCAAGGCCACAGAAGCTACCAACCACCACTTGGGAGTAGTCCTTGAAAGACAAATATCCCCTCACTGTTTGAGGAAAGGGATTACCTTGGTGGGCCCATTGCCATGGATGACAACGGGAAGGGTGTCATATGCCACGTTTCGGGCTCGCACTCGGGTGGGCTCAAATTTCAGAACCACTTCCTCTGTTAAACAAAGAGAAATAAGAACACTGGGGAAAACATGCAACACATTCATTCATTCTGACTGAGAAACATGAAACAAACAGAGGTCCTGCCTCTTACCCTCTCCTAAATGGCCTACCAGAACTTGGAAAAGTTACTTTTGGGGCTGCTTCAGACAGTCACTTCCATGACAATCTGGTGGTGAATTTGTTCCAAGTTTTACCCCAAAGTTTAAAGTGGATATGCAAGGGGCTGGGTTGTCTCCCAACAGGGGACACTTGGGATAGCTCCTTAAAAATTCACACTAAAAATCAGAACAGACACATTGCCTTGCTGACATGGGAACCAACAGCCATTACTGTGGTTTGAACCAGAACTACCAGAATCTCATTGACCAGCATGAACACTAGTGATAATGATGGAGGGATTCTGGGGGCAGTAGTCCAAACAAGTAATGTTTCCAAGCTCTGCTAGAGCAAGAGTGACAACTGTATTGCCCACAAGTCACAATACTGCCTGCCAATGCCCTTAGAACTCTCCATTGCCGCCTCCCCAAATTTAGAACCCCCAAATTGAAAACTGTAACTCCAAGTGCCTCTGGGGGATGTGATTCTTGGTTTCAAGATATTTCTGGGAGCCCAACACCCTGTTGTGCCTGAAATAGCTCTCTCTCTCTCTGCTTTCTGAAAACAGAATAATATCATCTTTGCTTGTGACAAAATGTACAGAGTGTGGCTTATGGAAGTCTAGGAGGAGGAAGGTGAAAATTGGGCTGTCTACAGACCTTTCAGGAGTGCCCACACCACAGTCCAGACACATCCACTAAATGTACACCTGCATTTATACATTCTTTTAAATGTGGAATCTTCACTACACAGATGAAGGGAACCTACAGGCTCCCAGAGACCCTTCTCCTTACTGTTGTTTCTGTGTTCCAGGAGAAAAGGATGTCCCCAGAGCCTTCGCCTTCCTCTCACCTTTCCAAATTTCCTCTCTGCAACAATGAGGCATTTGCTTACACTCTTATGGAATGCTATTTACTGAAAGAACCAAGGACTCACCAATGGCCCCATTCAGGTTCTGGAAAATGTTTGACTTGTGATCAAGGGTGATCCCATGTTTTTCCTAGGAGACAGCAAAGAAAAGGTGGTAAGAAAAAAAATCTTCCACAGCATACCAGTCCTGCCCATCATTCCTTCAGTTATGCAACTCTGGGACTGGAAAAAGCATATGGTCACCATGACTAGTAACAAGATTAGAAAAGAATCTTTATTACACTCATAGACCAACACAGGTCTATTCTATTTTATTCTATACTAGTAACTATTGATAATCCCATTCTCCACATTCTCCTATCTAGCGGGTATCTGTACACTGATAATGTACTTTGACATCACTTTAATTGCCATGGCTCCATCCTTTAGAATCCTGAGGTTTGTTGTTTTGTGAGGCAGCATCACTCTTTGTCTTTCCATAGAAAAGAATGGACCACCACAAATTTATCTCATAGCCTTCCCATAGCATTCACTCACCCTCAAGGCTGGGTCCAAGTAAATGCGTGTATAGAAGAGCTGGTCATCGTCGTCATCCTTGTATTTCCATAGCTGGACGATGCGATTGATGGTGGGAGCATAGCCAATGAATCCTGGGAGAAAGAGATACAAGCTTGCTCCCTTGAGGGTTGTGCATTATTCAAGTCTAGCCTTGCATTCTTAAGGGAAGGATGTCAGGCTCTGCAGTTTTGTGGGTGCAGTAGCTCAAATACCATTCTTTAGAGGAGCAACCTCCTCTACAGGTGCTGCCAAAATGGTGTGCAATGTGTTTATGGTGAACATTGAGACCTCCTCCTGCACTACAGAGGTCTGTGAGACCATAGGGCAGAACACCCCCCCCCCCCCCGGTTAAAGGAAGCAACAAGTGGAGAAAACAGCATTTTGCTGTGGTTTTTTCATTTTCTTTGTAGCCCCCCCCCCTTCCTTTGGAAGGCAAATTTTGTTGACCTCATTCAAGTTCTATTCAACCAGCTCCATATCTGATGGGGGGGGGGGGATAGCAAATCTGTTGTGGTTTTGAGTCTGAATGTTAAAGGGGCTATAAAGGGTATTTTGAGTCTGAATGTTAAAGGGACCATAAAGGGTATCAGAATTGGCACATCTGGCCTTTTACCTCCTGAATTGAGGAATCGCTTGCCCACAGCTACGGGTGGGTACTTTTCAGCCAGTGACCACTCTGGCCAGCAAAAACTTTCTGCCGAGAAGACCAGATTGCTCTTGAATTGCTGGAATTTCCAGAGCAGTTCAAGCGGTGTCCCTGCTAGAATCACATCATAGCTGAAAAAGAGGACATATTGAGAGCCTGAATTTTGGGGATCAGGCAGGAAAAATAAATCATATAAATCTAAATGCTCACTATAGCCCTGTGAGGTAGATCTCCATAAGATATAACCTACAGTTAACCCACTTAGAGAGATTGGACAAAAGACATCAGATCAGTTGGTTTGTGTTCTCTGTGTTCTGGGCTTCTATCCCATCCTGGCTGGAAAGATGGGCCAAACGTATCACTATCATCCTTCCCAAAGGGAGACTAAAAGTGATGTTTTGAGGACCCTCCATGGCGGTACCCAGCCATACATGCAAGCTCAGAACATCCTGACGAATAAGAGATCACAACAACAAAACCCAGGCCATCCTTTGCACACCCACCTGTCCACAAACATGACAATCAGGTCCTCCTCATTGGCATATTTTTTCATTTCAGCTTTCAACCAACGGACTTTCTGTCCTCCGCCAACTGTCCGGGCTACATCCCCTCCTTTCCAGTCTTCACCTAGGCCAAGAGTCTGGGGAAGAGGATAAAGATGGGAAATAGATAAAATAGAAGCAAAACAAGTAAGATCTTGAAACTCAATTTCAGCTACTTCCAAGCTGGAAACAAGTGATCATGCAATTGTCTTTCAGTTCACATCGATCCTTTCCTGGCATCTCCTTGCCCCACACCTAAAGAGCAAAGCATTCACAAAATGTGGCCCTGGGCTGCATGCAACACCCTTGAGTTTTTTGTGTCCCTCAGTTCCTCCGGACCTCCTATTCTCCATTGAGTGGAGGCACCTGAGAGGGCCTTCTTGGTGGCTGTTCCTAGGCTGTTGAAAATTCTTATTTTAAGAAAGAACGTTATTTCCCATTTCCCTAGTTTCCTTGGGGAAATGTTGGGAGGGCAGGTTGGCAACTACCTTGACAGTGTAGTTGAAATATTTGGCAGTCCGAAGGAAGCGCTGGTAGCCCTCTGTCTCCTCAGTGGCAGCCGTCAACACCAGGAGTTTGCCTGCAGATAGGAAGACACACAGACAGAAAAAGAGAGAGAGAGTTAAATGTGGAAATGACCATATTGTAGAAAGAACAGGCCTGCATTTCTCTCCCTGCTATTAAGAGTAAAACAGCAGCAGGAATCTGGACATCCAGGTTCCTAAAGTATTTTGGCTGCCGCTTAGGAATTTAAAGTAGGGACTTTTCCCTTTCCAGATGTAGGAAACTGGTGCCTAGAAAGCAGAACATGGTGCCAATTCATTCCAGGCTTTCCCCCCCTCCAGCCCTAGAACAGATTTAAGGATTTAAGATTATGAGAGGACAGATGCAGGAAGAGTGACACATTCAGTTCAACTTCAACAAGTCCAGACACAGATAGCTAGCAGGAAGTCTTTCATAGAGAGGTAAATACACAGAGCTGGAAATTATTATATCTAATTTATGTTTTTCTCAGGGGACTCCATTATCCGCTTTGATCCTCCTCATGCCAACCTTGTGAGGTAGGTTGGTAAAACCTCAACCTGGTACGTGTTTGGACTGCAGCTCCCATCGGCTCCAGCTAAATGTGACTAGGAGTTGAAGTCCAGAAATATTTCGAATTTACAAATTTGCAGGAAGCCTGGTGGCTGATCTATGGTCAGTGTGCACCAACAGTCTTTGCCCAATGCTCTAATGACTCCTACCTAGCACCCTCACTATCTGTTGGACCCCAACTCCCAGCACTCCCAGGATGGGGATGATGGGAATTGTAGAGCTCCAAGTTCAGGGGAGGCTGAGCTAGCTGCTTAACTGCATGGGCATTCCCTCCAAACCCATAGGAACAACCTGTAGGACGCCCCAAATCAGTTGGGGAGATGAATGAACAGAGGAAGAAGAGGGGCTTATGGTAGGAAATTGGGATCCTGAACCAGAGTAGGAGCATATTTTGGATCAGGGCCTCATTGTGATTTTTTTCTCTCCAAAAGTATTATCTAGTTTTAGCATGCTTTTTAAAAAATGTAGAGATATACCAGAGCTTGGGCTAGTTTATTTCTTTGGACTACAACGTGAAGAGTAACTTATGTGATATCATATTAGGTTGCTGGCCAGCTATTATGGAGGAGCCGACAAATTCTGTATTCTTTTATTGATTTCAATCAAATTCTAGTTGGATAGCTCCCTCAAACAGTTATTTTTAATGGTTTAGCAAGCCTCCTTCCTCTATGTTTCTCTCTTGAGATTTTTGGAGAACAGCTGAATTCCTCAATCAGTACGATGGACAAAAAGTCGCAAAATCCTTCAGGTGACATATGAAGATTAAAACTTGCAGAATCCCAAAGACAGCATAGAGTTTTAAAACTCCCAGAATCCCTCAGGAAGCTTGGACAACAAAAACTCCCAGAAACCTTCAGGTATATGATCAGTGACCATGCTAACAAAGGTACTTTTGGGGGTTAGAGGGTGCATCTACAGTGTAGAAAGAATGCATTACTTCCATGACTCCATCCTACAGAATCATGGGATTTGTAGTTTTGTGAGGCACCAGCACTCTTTGGCAGAGATGTCTAAAGACCAATGTCTGGCAAATGTTGACCACAGAGTTGCACTGGAGGACCTAGAGATTCTTAGAGAGGTGTTCTTTCAGTTAAAAACAGTGTTTTTGTTACTTGCGGATTCTCCACATTCACAGGGGTCCTGTGCCCCTAACCCCAGCAAATGTGGAGGGACGAGTATATATATATATACAGTGGTCCCCCGGTTTACGAAAGTAATCCGTTCCAGCACCACTTTCGTAAGCCGAAAAAGTTCGCAAACCGGGGGACCACTGTAAGTATAGGGAAAAACTTTTCACCTTTTGAATTTCGCGCATTTTTTTCCCCGTAACCCAGGGGTTTTTTTTGTAACCCGGGGTCGTTTTTCTGGCCCCGGCTCTTTCGTACCCCGGGGTTTTCGTACCCCGGGGGATTCGTAACCCAGGGGGCCACTGTATACACACACACACACACACACACACACACACACACTTTAGAGTCTCCTCCTAGCCTTATGCAAACAGTTTTGCCTCTGATTCCCTTCCATCCTTTCAGATCCAGGTCTGCGTTTTGCTCTCACTGCTTTTGGGGGGTGATGCTATGAACAATGATCACACACAGAGGCATATCCTTCTCTGTAACTGAGAGCTTAATCTCATTCTTGTCAAGCCCCATCCTCCAAGATATCACATTCCTAGAGCTTAAAAGGCCTGAAAGATGTACCTTCCTCCCCAGGGCAACCAGCTGCTATGAGTCTAAAAGGAGACGCAGGTATCCTATAATGTGTGGGGTGGGAACGGCACAAGGAGGTTTACAGGAGAGCAGGGGGCAGATGGAGGAAAATAAACCAGCCAGAGCCTTGCTAAGATGCGTGAACCTTTTGCACACTCAGGCAGGAGTTGGTAGCGGAGGCACAAACCTCACGTACCGGAGGCACCCATCGCATGTAGATTGGCACAAATAGGTCCAAAAACAACACTACCCACATCAAGAGGAGTAGAAGTTGGACGTGATGTTCTTCTTTCTTTCTCTCAAATACACACACACACACACACACAAAATAAATCCAAGCTGAATACTGTATTTGATTTGTTCTCTCCAGTCCAGCAAAAGAAAAGAAAAAAACTTTTGCAAAGCATTGTCTTTATGGGAAGAGCAGCTGCAAAATGATCTGAAGGCACACCAGTTTTATTTTGTGTTTGTTATTTATGAGGAAAAGGGGGGAAAATAATCAGTTAGTTTGACACTAATTGCAAATAAGGTAACACTTACACTGTAGCAATGAAACATTGTTGTAACAACTAGTCTACAGTTTCTTTAAATCGTGAATGATCCACTGAGACATGGTGTTTTGTTTTGTTTTTTGGTATTTCATCTGGAATATCACATTTCCAATTTTCTTTTAAATCTGTGTAGTGAGGGGAGCGGAGCCATAACAATGATTATAAAATCTAAAAGAGATGGTGTGTTATAGCAGTAAAAAAGAAATTTGACTGGAATGTATAGATCCAAGTTCTAGCACACAAGAACTTATGAGACTTCACTGGGTGACCTTTAATCACAACCACTCATAGACTGACCCACCTCACAGGGTGGTTGTTCTGAGGATAAAGCAGAGAAAAGAAAAGTTATTTAAGCTACCTTTGGTTCAATTATTGGATAAAACATAGGGAGTTGTTGTGTGCCTTCAAGTCATTTCCGACATGGCGACCATATCATGTAGTTCTTTTGGCAAGATTAGTTCAGAGGAAGTTTGCCATTCCTTTCCACTGAGGCTGAGAGAGTGTGACTTTCCCATGGTTCAGCTGGGAATCAAACCCTGGTCTCCAGAGTCACAGTTCAACACTCAAACCACTATGCTATGCTGGTTCTCAAAATATAGGGTATTTCAAGGCTTATCTGCTTGAACCCGCCCCCCCAAATCCTCTGTCTAATCTAGAGGTGGGAATCATGCAGCCTTTCAGAAATTTGCTAGATTGCTACACCCAGCATTCAGTAGCACCGACTATACTGGCTGGGGCTGCTGGAACTTGCAGTCCAACAATCTGGAGGGTCACGATCCCATCTCTGGTCGAAGCAGTGTCTGCTCAGAAGCAAGCCACGTCGAGCTCAAAGGAGCATACTCCCTGGCAAGTGAGTTAGTTATAGGACAGACTTTGCTTTGTCTCTCACTAATAACTGGCTAGCCAGCAAAACAACCTTTACTCCTGCCCTTGCCAGGAAGCATGACTGCATAAATTATTACTTTTCCAAAATAAGAAAGCAGTGGCCTTCTTGCATTCATGGAATATTTGACAATATTTGACCACAGACAAAATAATAGTATTGGACTGGGTAACCGGCTGGTGTGCAAACTCGCTTCCAGTTCTCACTTTCCATTTCTCGACAAGCAGATGTAAGATTTCTGGAGATGAGGGAGCTTTTCTTTACATATCCATGCATGAACACTCATACTCTCACAGAGAGAGAGAGAGAGATTGAGAGAGGGAGGGGTGGAAAGGAAGAATCCTGCAGCTCTTATGGAGGGAATCCATGCAGCTGCAGTGTTGGCTGGAACACTAGCAATCCTACTAGAACCACAGAATCTTCCTTGTTCCCATGGCATTTTTCGGATGAAATTGAACACAAGGAAGCCATGACCCAGAAACCGATCCCTAGCTTTCAGGGATGTAGGGCCAGCAATGAGTCACCCCACGTCTTTAGCTCACTCCTTTTTGCTCTTAGTTTGTTAATGCAAAGTAGTAAACACATTGTTCTCAGTTTGTACTGTATGTTTATGGACTGACTTTCAGAGTTTGCTCCTATATACTGAGATCATGGTGGAAATAAACAGAGAAGATTCCTACTATTAGCATCCTAATTTAGCCTAAAACAATACATTTAAAGCAAGCAGTGTTGCGTATGCTTGTGGGGGAACAGATCTATCATGTTCTGCTATGACAAGGACAGACAAAGTGTTTTTTGGTGGGCTCTATTTCCCCAGCTTTTATTTTCTAGGCAAAGATATAGTGAACGGCCACTCCTAGAAGTCTCCAAGATCAATTACGTACCTTTTAGATAGATTACTAGCTGGATGAGAGAGCTCACGGAACCTCCTTTTACATAAAACAAAATACCAGTTTTTCAAACCTAAAAGAGAACTTTCGGCCATTTTCAGTTTACTGTTAGTTTTTTCTCTTTTTTTTTTGGCTTTCCCAGTCCCAATCTTTTGTGGCCCAGGGAGCAGAATATTGGCACTATTTTTTTGGAGTGTTTCTGCTCACTATTCCAGAACCAACGTTTCTTTCCAATAGCCCAAGTTCTAGAAAAGTCCATCAGAGTCCAGAGTGGGATCCAAATGCTTCCTTGAACTCATACAAAGGCCTTATGTACTGACATGCATCTATGTATCTATGGCATCGCCATGATATGCTAGCACCATAGGCATTCACAGTACATACACAGTTTGAAGGCTGTATCATGGAGCTCTACGGGACCAGTGTGTGAAAATCCAACAGATTCTGGAAACTCTGAAGTCTACAGAAGTCTACAGAAGAGGTCTATGCATCTAGACTTATGGGAAATGGCATTGCAATGGACACAATCAGTTGAGTGACATGGGCAGGGAAAGTTTTACAGGTTGTGATGGAAACGGATCAATTATACCTGTTCCTAGGGGTGTGTGGACCACCCTGGGTGACATCTCAGAGGTGACTGCCTGCCTTCCGGTGTGGAGTATATCGCCATTCCTCTCAGTAGGTAGACCAGGACTCCCAGAGACTGAAGGTCCTGGGAAGAACTCAGTCCGTCTGCCAGAAGTGACAAGGAGGCCAGACAGGATACTGTCAGTAAGCCATGGAAATTCCTAGAGGCCTCTCCCATTGCCAGATGGTGACTGGATTCCTTCAGGACTTACAAACAAGGCAGGTAGACCTGAACAACCTGCACACAGACAGTCCCTTCTGGTGCCCTGATCCATGTTGGTGGCAAGTAGAGTGCAGCCTCTCTCTTCCAAGGGAATACTGGCCTGGAAGATCCAAATCTCGAGTGACAGCATGAGTTACCGCACTGGGGTGCCACCAAACCTAGTGACGTCACTATTCCTAGATCTCATACAACTAAGGACCTTAGGTATGTGTGTTGAGGGAAAAGAAATCTCTCAGTAGAAATGGGAAATACATTGTGGGCTGCTTCTTGTCATATTCTCCCTTCCTTCTTTAAGTTTCATCCATCCTCTTTTGGCTCTGATGGGCTGAGACAGCCGCCAAGCGATGGCCAGCCCTCTGGTTCCTCAAAGAACCTTTCAACAGATCAGGAATGTAGTCTTGGGGGATCGCCAAGGCTTCTGCTCTGGCACTAGAAAGTTCCTCTTGGTTTATGGTAAAGGCAGATAGGCTGGTGCTGCAAGGAGTGGAGAGAGTGATTTGGGGCATCCAGATAGGGAAATCTGGAAGAAGAGTGTGACTTTGAGGCTTTCCTGTATTGCAACAGTCCAGTAAATAGTGTATCAGCACGACTACTTCCACAAAAGTAGTCACTACTTCCTTCCCATGCTTTTTTGAAATCTGAATTTAAACATATTGGCTAGTTTGTTTTATATTATACTGTAATTTTTTTTGTATTCCACCTTGATAATTTGTTTTATCACTGTATTATATAGTTTTATTTTATTATTCTTTCCTCCCCTCTGTGTGTTCACACTTTGGATTGTAAGTCTCTGACAGGTCCTGTTGTTTTCAGTTGTTATAAAGTGCCATGTAAATTGATGGTGCTATTTAAATAAATAATGATAAAAGAAAAAAGGAGTTGAAATTCAAGGTAGCTTGCACTCTTCTGCTTCCTATTATACTGGAGAAGAGAAGGTTAAGAGGTGATATGATAGCCCTGTTTAAATATTTGAAGGGATGTCATATTGAGGACAATGGATCCAAGCTGCAGGAAAACAGATTCCACCTCAACATTAGGAGGAATTTCCTGACAGTAAGGGCTGTTCGACAGTGGAACACAGTCCCTTGGAGTGTGGTGGAGTCTCCTTCTTTGGAGGTCTTTAAGCAGAGGCTGGATGGCCATCTGTCGGGGATGCTTTGATGGAGAGTTCCTGCATGGCAGGGGGTTGGACTGGATGGCCCTTGTGGTCTCTTCCAACTCTATGATTCTATGTACTTTTTGAGACCATCAAGACTAAGCATTTGCTTTCAAAACTTTTTTTAAAAAAATAACAGCCATAATATAGGGACCCTGGGAAACTACATTAAAGCTTTGTGTCACATCCATACAGAATGCCTGGATGTACCCCACTGGTAAATGGGCTGAATTGTAACTGGACTGGGCTATAAGATCAGACCTATAACCTGAAGGGCAGCCCCATTGGCAACTGATCAGCGTCTCTCTCTTTTCAGAAAACAAGTAGGGTGCCAATTGCATCATGTTTGATTTGTCTGATACTTTGGATTCAAGCGAGGGGACAAAAAGCACTTGGATGAGGAACAGGGCTTGATGAACTGCCCTGAAATACGTATGGAGACGGGCCTCTGAACATGAACACTGGGCCAAGTCAGTTAAAACAATCTCGAACTGGATTATTACTGCAGTGTGTTTTGAACCACAGATAGAGAAGGCTGATCTGCTACCGTTTCCCATCTTCAGAACCAACCACGGATGCCATCACTATACTGGAAACTGAAAATTTTGTCACACCATCTGCAGTCCAATCTGGACAAAATACGTAACACATCAAAGCAGATTTTTCTGGAGAAAGGATTCCCCTTCTTGGGTGTCGTACGTGCCCAAACCTACGACCAAATTCCTCTGAGCCAAAATTTCCACACTCCTATTTTTTGCTCGGCAAACATCGGAAAGTCTGGCCTCAGGTCTCATCCCAGACCGTCACCAGCAAATTCCAGAAGCTGCCAGAAACTTCTCAAATTGTCCAGTGTGGGGTGAAAGAGGGAGGGAGGGAAGGAGGGAGGGAGACGAACGCTGGAAAGAAAAACTGGTCATTCAGCCAGAGAAAGAGAAGGAGGGGGGAAAGTAAGGTTATTTAAGCCACAACTGACGAAATTATCTAAAAAGGCAGGGAAAAAAGAAGGGATTATGAATAGGTCTGGCGTTCTAATATATGTTTTACTAAGAGAGAACTGGGGAAGATTACATTTTTGGACTACATCTCCCAAAATCCCCTCATCAGCAGCTGAGGTTCAGAGTCTTGGCTTGCTGTATTCACAGTGGAAAGAAATAACAACTATGGTAACCTAAGGCCTGGATACTGGACTTCACCCACACATCTGAGAAAATGGGATTAAATCCACAAAATTCACACTGAAATAAACTCTTCAAGATACCACGACCCTCCTTGCCTTCCTCTTCTTTTTTATACTGAAACAAACTAATGTGGTTTCTCTTTAAAAGTGGATGAAAATGGGAGTATCTTTGCCTCTTTCTTACTTGTAGTAAGTAAACCACACTACACAATTGTAGCACTTTGATGCCACTTTAAATGTCATGGCTCCATCCTATGAAATGCTGGGATTTGTAATTTCGTACGGGGTACTTAGAATTCTCTGCCAGGGAGCTCTAGTGCTGTAGTTCAGAGGAGCACATTAGAGCATGGGAAGTGCAGCCAACCCACCATTCATTCTTCTACAACCTGAAAATATTAAACCATATAATAAATTCCAAAAAGCAAACCTTGATTTGGTCACTTATTTAAGAGAGACCATTTTACTAGGCCATTGTATTGAATGGGACGTGAGCATCCACAGATTTTGGTATCCACAAGAGCTTCTGGAACCAAACCCCAGCAGATACCTGGGGTCCAAAGGACCTCACTTAACTACATATTCCAGGATTCAATAGACAGGAGCCTTAACCATTACAGTGATATTAAATGGTATATAAGTGTGCAATGTGAATTCACTCACACAAGACAAAATGGCACACCTTGTGGTTTGTGGGACTCCTTAGAGTCTAGGAAAATAATGAAAACCAAATGGAAATTGCAAAGCACAGTGTGAGCCCTTGCTATAAAGCAGATGTTAATATCTGCCTGAGAGCCAGTGGCCAATTTTGCACTAAATTCCCTCCACAGGCTACACCCTGCTTTGATGGTGCAGGAAAATACTCTTTATTCAGCCATATCCCTTCCCAAAAAAGAAGGTATGGGGCAGGGCCGCCAGAGTGAAAAGAGAGGATCCTGGGCTATAATTGGAATCATAGTGCTATAATTGTCTAGTGTGAACGGGCTCTGGATAACAAGCAAATCCTGTTTGAAATTGCCTCTTCTGCACAACCATTAAAGGTACAAGAGCCATTCCCGTTTTTCACTCTGGAAATCCTTGGGGACACCATGAATAAAAAGTTCAGAAAAATGGGTGTCTGCCTGCAAGCAATATTCATCCAACATCCACTTTCAATCCCATTAATAGGATCCAATACTACAGATCCCAAAGTGACCAAAGATGACCTCCAAACAGCACCCCTATCACCCAATGCTTTATTCAGAGGGCTAAAATCTCCTTTCCACAACCAGACAGCTGTCTCCAGAGACAAAATAACTTCCTCTTGCAGCAGGCTAACATTTCAAAAAGCTGGAAGCAACAACCCCCTGAAATATTATCCGGCAACTTCTGTAAAGACAATTACAGGCATAGGGAGAGGGAGAGATCCACCTCCTGGGAACGTTCAAGGGGGAACAAAGCACATTTTGTGCTTTTTGGGTCAGCCTAAATAACAGTACAACAACAACAAGGTTTTATGGGTTTTTTCCTTCCTCTTCTGGCTAGGATAGATACCTCTGCTTTATTTTTATACTGTATATCAGAAAGTCTTAAAGTGCTAAGCCAACCTGCCTTGATTTACTGTGGTTTTAGCACTGGACTACAACTGCATTTGCACTGCAGAAATAATCCACATTGACACCACTTTAGCTGCCACGGCTCAATGCTATGGAATTCTTGGAAATTGTAGTTTGGTGAGGCATTTTTGCCTCCTCTTTTTCCGAGAGCTCTGGGGCCACAACAAACAAGTCACACTCTCTCAGTCTGGAGAAGAGAAGGTGAAGAGAGTGACACAATGGCCGTGTTTAATTATTGAAGGGATGTCATACTGAGGATGGAGCAAGCTTGTTTTCTGCTGCTCCAGAGACTATGACACAGATCTATGGATTCCACCTAACATTAGGAAGAACTTTGTGATGGTAAGAGCTATTCGACAGTGGAACACACTCCCTTGGAGTGTGATGGAGTCTCCTTCTTTAGAAGATTTTTCATAGAGGCTGGATGGCCATCTGTTGAGAGTGCTTTAATTGTGTATTCCTGCATGGCACGCGATTCGACTGGATGGCCTTTGGGGTCTCTTTCAATTCTAGGCAAACCCCCTTAGAACAAATCTTGCCAAGAAAATCCATGATAGGTTCACCTTACCATATGCCATAAGTCAGAACCAACTTGAAGGCACACAACAACACCTAATACGAATTTTGTGCAACATTTGTGCAGCAATGGTCACTGATCTTCCTCCTCAATGTGCCACCTTTTTTCCCAATTTGGGACTCAAAGCAGCTTACAACTGTTCAAAAGAGACATAGCAAAACAATACACCGAATGCAAATGCTAAAAATATAATTGAACTATCTACAAAATTTAAATCAGTTAAAACACACACACACAATTATGAAAAATAAGCAAAGAAAATACAGATAGACAACGCAGGATAATTGATTTGCAGTTTGACAAGGTCTTGACTCTTCTCTGCCAAAGAGGGCTTGTGCCTTGCCAAACTATACATCCCAGGATGCTGCAGGATGGATCTTTGGCAGCTAACGTGGTGTCAAACTGCATTATTTCTACAGTGTAGATGCACCCTTGTCTTTGAAATACCCTCTAATGGGCCCGGGGGTGTTCAGCACTGAGTGCAAACAAGGCCCCTCCTTAAGATGGGTTTCTCACAAGGGGGAACCAGTTTCCCCAAACGTTAAGCTGCATCTGTACAGCAGAAATAATGCAGTTTGACACCACTTCAGCTGCCATGGTTCCATCTAACAGAACCCTGGGGTTTGCACTTTTGACAAGGTCTTGAGCCTTCTCTGCTGAAGAGGGCTGGCGCCTCACCAAACAACAAATCGCTGTAGCATGGAGACATGGCAGCTTAAAGCAGCGTCAAACTGCATCAATCCTACAGTGTAGATGCACCTCAGTTCTTGCTATTCCCGATCCCCACAACCCCATAAGTGTGGGTTTTTTGAGCGGTGCTACCATAGCAGGGAGATCCAGTATAGTATAGTGGATTGAGTGTTTTAAGACTCTGACTCTGGAGACCAGGGTTCGAATCCCGGCTTCGCCACGGAAACCCACCGGGTAACTTTGGTCACGCTCTCTCAGCCTCAGAGAACGGCCATGGAAAACCCCATGATAGCTTTGCCTTAGTGTTTCCATAAACTGGAAACGACTTGATGGCACACAACAACATCACATATACACATACTCTGTGTGTGTGTGTGTATATATATATATATATATAATGTATGCTATATATAATGTATGTATTATATACAACATACAATATAGATCTAGATCTAGATAATACAGCCCCACAACAGACTCCAACTCCCAGAATTCCATAGCCTTGAGCCAGAGAAAGACTGCATTCACACTGGGGAAATAACCCGGTTTGAAACCGATTTAAGTGTCTTGGGTCGAGGCTATGGGATTCTGGGAGTTGGAGTTTGTTGTGGGGTCCAGAGCGGAGCGGAGCTCCGCTCTGGACCCCACAACAAACCCCAACTCCCAGAATCCCATAGCCTCGACCCAAGACACTTAAACCGGTTTCAAACCGGATTATTTCCCCAATGTGGACACAACCAAAGAGTTAAACCGGGTTCTTTTTCTCTCCAGCCTGGATGCAGCCTCTTCCCCCTTACCAGGATCCAGAGAGCTGGGCTCCCCTTCTGCATCCACTGCAGCTCCCATCATCCAGAGGAAAGAGAGGATGGTACTGATGCAGGGATGGAAGAAGAGAGTCCTCCTGAGATCCATGATGGAAAGAAGAGATCCCAAGGAAAGGAGGAGGATTCCTTTTAAGCTCTCGCGATCCTCCTCGGGGCTGGATCCTCCTCAAGCTCCACCCTAGAAATTGGGGGGAGAAAAAAGGAGGAGAATTTAGAAGCCATTCCCTTCTTCTTCTTTGGGAAATATAGAGCCATGCATCTACACATTTCTGCAAAAGATCCAGCCTTGCAAAAAGGAAGGAGGCAAATATATACATTTGTTGCAAGAATAGCATCCTGCTCCTCTTTGATCTTTTTCTTTGCTTTGTAGTACTGTAGCTGCCTTTGTGTTTTTTTTTCTCAATGGAACGCCGTGGGAAAGTGGCTCTCTCCCTCTCGTCCAATCAGAGCGCAGAGGGAGGAAGTGGCCGTCCAATCAGGAGAGGGTTCTTCCCATCGCTGGCCAATCAGGGGTCTTGGAATGTTCGGGACGGGGTGAGAAAGTTGTAGAACTGGATAATATTAATGAATGGTTATTATTTTTATTATTACTTTTAAGGCTGTCTCTGCGCTGCAGAAATAAAAGCTGTTTGTATGATATTATTATTATTAATTATCTTTTTTTATAAATATAAAATAAATAAATTATTATTTTATTATTAAAATAATAATTAATACATATTTATTATTAATAATAATTTTATTATTAATAATGATATATTATTAATATTATTAATAATAAATTATCAGTATTATTAATTATCTTTTTATAAATATAAAATAAATAAATAATTATTTCATTATTAAAATAATAATTAATACATATTTATTATTAATAATAATATTTTATTATTATTAATATATTATCATTATTATTATCTTTTTATAAATATAAAATAAATAAATAATTATTTCATTATTAAAATAATAATTGATATTTATTATTACTAATTTATTATTATTATATTATTAAGATTATTATTAATAAATTATTATTATTATTAATTATCTTTTCTTATAAATCTAAATCTAAATAGATGATAATAATAATAATAATAATAATGGGATTAAAAACACATAGCAAACAAAACTAACTAATAACTATTACATGGGGAGGAGGGATTATCTTGATTTTTATTGTATTTCATGTATTTTATAATAACAATTAATAACAATAATGATGATAATTACAACTTTATTTTTGTATCCCGCCTGTCTATCTGGGCAATCAAGGCGGCTTACATGAAATAAAATAATTCATGTTTAATTGTTGTAACCCGCCCAGATTGGGTGTGGTGATAAATAAATATTGTTGTTGTTGTTATTGTTATTAACATATACAACAATAAATCATACATCCACAAATCTAACATAGACCTAACATATAATCAACTAAACATAATACAACATTAATCCTAAACAAATTATTTTATTATTATTATTATTATTATTATTATTTTAAGGCTGCAGAATTAACCCAGTTTGTATTATTATTTTAATTATTTATTATTATTATTATTATTATTATTATTATTTATGGCTCGAGGCGGGTTACAACAAAACACAACCACTACAAGTTTGTGAAAACTGTGCCCCTTTAAAGAGACCTTTTGGACTTCAACTCCCAGAAGCCTCAGCCACATTGGCCAATAGCCTGGGATTGTGGGAGCTGAAGTCCAAAATCTCTTAAAGGGGCGAAAAAAACCCAATCCTTTATCCCTTCTTTGCGCCCAGGAAGTAGGAGGTGTTCTAAACCGGCGGTGTTTAGGACCCGGGAGGCACCCTCTTCATCCTCCGCTCTGACGTCTTCGAAGCCGGAAGTGGTTTCTCTTTTCGTAAAATGGCGGCGGGTGGCTGCGCGAGTAGCGTTTCCCCCAACCCCAAGAGATAGGGGCAAAGCGGAGCCTGCACGCGCAGCACAACACTTCCGGCACCCAATGGGCGAAGGGGCCTGGCTGGTCCTGGGAAGAACTCCTCCTCCTGTGGCTCTTTTTATTCCCAGCTGAAAACATGGTGGAAAAGAAATGCTCAGGTGCCTGGGAGGGGGGTCCTTTTTCCAGGACAGGTCCTTGGAGGATTTGCAGAATGCCCTCCATTTTTGGAGCAAGGCTAAGAAGCATGCCTTTATATTGCTATGAGTGGGGTTTGGGATTTTTTTTAATTTATTTTAATTTTAATTTATTTATTTATTATTTAGGGGAATAGTTGCCCATTGAGAAACCTTGGAGAATACTTTTGCCCCATAGAGGAGAATAATAGGGGAATGCTTGCCCATAGAAAATCATTAGAGAATACTTGTCCCCATAGAGAGAGAGAGAGGATCCTTGGGTCATTACTTGCTGATAAGAGAGAATGTAGAGGTTGGGTATTTCAACACCAAAAAAAGGAATCCATAAATGATTCCCTATGGGCATGTTTTCCCCTATTATTCCCTATGGGCAAGTATTCCCCTATTATTCCCTATGTGCAAGTATTCCCTTATTATTCCCTATGAGCAAGTATTCCCCTATTATTCCCTATGGGCAAGTATTCCCCTATTATTCCCTATGTGCAAGTATTCCCTTATTATTCCCTATGAGCAAGTATTCCCCTATTATTCTCTATGGGCAAGTATTCCCCTATTATTCTCTATGGGCAAGGATTCCACCATAATTCCCTATTCCCCAGTGTCTCCCTATGGGCAAGTATCTCTATGAATCCCTATGGGTGAGGATCCCCCTATGATTCCCTATTCCCCAATGATTCTCTATGGGCAAGGATTCTCCAATGATTCCTTACGGGCAAGGATTCCTCCATAATTCCCTATGGACAATTATTCTGCAATGATTCCTTTTGGGCAAGTATGATTTCCCTATGGGCATGTATCCTCATTTGTTTTAGTACATCCTTAGAGCTTGCTAGCCTGTATTTCTGAGCCTTTGCTAAGGAAATGAAAATATTGACTATCAGAAAAATCTCAAAGCCATGCCTGTTAGGATCTAGCTTTAAATGGGCAGAGTAGCAGAAGTGTGCCTTTGTCTAACTACGCTTCCCTAAGAACTGAGACTGACTCCAAAAACAACACAAGTAGCTTGTAGTTTAACAAAACAAAAGTTTACTAATGGCTTTAATCTATATTTACATAGAAGCTATATCCTGATTAGTTACTGGGACATCTAGGAGAGAACATATAACTCCAGTGCTTAAATCTCTCCACTGGCTGCCAATTAGTTTCCGGGCACAGTACAAGGTGCTGGTTTTAACCTTTAAAGCCCTACATGGCTCGGGCCCATCTTATCTCAGGGACCACCTCTCCCCGTACAATCCTCCCCGCACACTTCGATCCTCTGGGAGGAACCTACTACAGCCTATCAAGACCAGGCTGGCACAGACCTCCCAGAGGGCCTTTTCTGCGACCGCTCCCAAGCTCTGGAATGGTCTGCCGGATGAGATGCGTCTCATGACATCTTTAGATTGCTTCAAAAAAGCCCTAAAGACGCATCTCTTCCGGCAGGCCTTCCCCTGAAATTCCCTATCCCCGGCTTCGGTCCCAGACTTTGATTTCCTGCCTACTCCCATGTTTCTGATCCCCACTTATGACGTGGCCGCATAAGGAAGGGTTAGGATGTTGTTATATGTTTTTAAATAATTACTGTTTTAATCACTGCCGGTTTAATTTATTTTTAAGGGGTGGGAGGTTTGGAAACGGGTCATGGGATTGTTTTAATCTATGTTTTTTTTTTACTTGTACCCCGCTCCGAGTGTATGTACAGAGGAGCGGGCTATAAATAAACTATTATTATTATTATTATTATTATTATTATCCTAATCTAGCTAGTGAATAGTTCAGTTCAAAGAAATATTTATTATTATTAATGTTTATTGATAGAGCGCTATAAAGTTTGCACAGCACTTTACATTAGTAAGGGTCAAATAAAACAAGAAAAAGAATAAAAACCTGCCAAGCGATGTACAATCTAAAATAACAACATTACATCTCTAAAATGATACTGAATAGTATACAATGAAGGCAACGTAAGCAGAGGATTATTTATCTCACCATCTTTCCAAAGAAGAGAGAGCAGGAAGATGGAAACACAACAGCTCAGTTGAAAATATTTTGGGAAAATGTCAGTCCCAAAGGGGGAATGGGCTAACTCACATAGTTAGTTTGAATGAGATTGAGAGAGAGGAGAGTTTGCATGCAGGAATTCCCTATCTATCTAAGGATGAGGAAAAAGAATGCAAAAACCTTCCAACAAAGGGTTTTATGGAAATCTTCCACTCAGCTCAGTGTGCAGCTACACTATAGAAACAATGCAGTTTCACACCGCTTAAAGTGCTGTAGCTCCATGCTTTGGAATCCCGGGATTTGTAGTTTTGCAAGGTCTTCTTCAGCCTTCTCTGCCAAAGATGATTAGTGCTTCCCAGAATTCTACATACAGTGCTCAAAAGCATGTGCACTCTTACCCCAGACATAGGTAGATTCTTTCTGAGCCTGTGCAAAGGATCATCTTTCCCATCACTGAATCATCTCCGCTTATCCCACTGATCTGAAGAGTAAGGTGCAGCATTTGAATCCATGGATAAAGGCCCTGGAGGCCCCGAACGCAAATTCAAGAAGGGGTTTTAAAGGGGGACCAAAGGACAAGGTGAAAACGGTCGGCTATCCAGGCTAGGAACTGTGGCACTAGCCTTGGGAAGGCATCTGTCACATTTGCCCTTCCCTTTGGACTTGGGCAAAAACAAACTGCTGCAGCCTCAACTAGTTCTTGTGTTCTTCCTCATTAATAACTTTTGCCGTCTTGACCACACTGTAGTTGCTTGAACACATGTGTCCTGGTTTGTATTTGGGAAATGTTGGAGAGTACACAGTTACCGCTAAAATTCTTATAGCATAAAATCCATATGTTTGTGTGTGTACGTGTGTGTATATGCTATATGAATTTATAACTGATAAACAGGTGACTCAAAGGCCTGTGCACACACAGACACACACATGCAGTCTTTCCAGCTCATATCTTTGAAATTTCAACTGCAATATGAATAAAAATTCATCAGGGCCTTTCAGGACCATCACAAACTCTGTAGTGGCCTCCGTTACCAACTGTGTGATGAAGATACTATGAATATCCCATGCATGTCTTTTTTGTCTGTACATCTCTTCCACCTGTGGAGTCACTATAGGCCCATTGCTGAAGGCCCAGTCAGTATCTCCCGTGTGCCAAGATGGTTGACTGTAGACCATTTCGCATCACCTTTCTTCATCTGTTTTTCCTTTCCTGCTCAGCACGGTCTCAGGATCCCAGCCAGAGGCGGATCTTGGACCGGGCAACCCGACAACGTCGCCTCAACCGCCAGTTGGAGGCACTAGAGAATGACAATTTCCAAGATGACCCTCACGCCAATATGCCCCAACTCGTGAAGCGTCTGCCTCAATTTGACGATGATGCTGAAACAGGTGAGGTGTTTTTTTTTTTCCTAGCGGGGCTGTATGTGGATGCTGGTTAAGGGATTCTTGGAATTGTCATCCAAAAAGGTAATCCCCCCCCCCCCATATGCCCCAAGGTTTGATAAATGCAGTGCAAATACAAGTATTTTATCAAGTTTTTTTGTGGAGCTTTCGGGGTATGTGACCATGTTCTAGAAGAGAAAAATCAGCAGTAGCAGAACATGCTATAAACCATCCTGGGCATAAAATGCTGTTTGAAAGCACTGAAATTCTGGACCATGCCAACAACTACCATGTCAGAATGCACATGGAAGCCATTGAAATCCATAAACACCTGGACAATTTCAACAGGAAAGAGGAAACCCTGAGGGTAAACAATGCTTGGCTCTCAGTCTTGAAGGACAGCAAGGTCAAGACTCAACCTATGCAAATGAGAAACAGCCTAAGGCCAGGGGATTCCCAGCAATGAGCACCAGTTAACAGACATTAATCCTTGTTTGCATATCCTCCCACCCTGAGGACTGCCATTAGCAACAGAACAATATATTTGCAAATTACTCCTCCCTTCCCAGGGTCACACAGGATATATACATCCAATCCTTTTCCAGTCTATCTTTCTCTGAAGATGCCAGCCACAGATGCTGGCGAAACGTCAGAAAGGAACTCTTCTAGAACATGGCCATACAGCCCGAAAGCCCCACAAAAAACTTTGGATGCCAGTCATGAAAGCCCTCGACTCCATATTTTATCAAGGTTTATTTACTTTACTGTTGTTAGTTTGATCAGGACTGAAAATCTGCAAGTGGTAAGTTTGGTTTGGTACATTATGGGACAGGACAGTAGCAAAGACTGGTACTGCTTAGGTGAAACACTGATTCCTGATTTTTCTATTTATAAATAGAAATTTAGGTGGTGGAACACTGCATAATCATATGTTTTTTGGTCAAGTACTTATGGTACCCTGACTATTTTCTTATCTGACAATATTTGGAGGATGGATGAAATGGACAGTAGCCAAGCAGATATGAAAGGAAAAATGTAAAGTAATAAATGTAGCATTTTTAAAAAATAAAATAAATGTTGGAAAGCTTTGAGGTTTAATTTTTTAAAAGCTTTGAAAGCAAGGAACTATACTAACAATTTATATTTGTGCAAATTTCTGTTATCTATAAATAACTACGACATTAGAGGTTTACAACAAGAATGGAATAGAGAACAGGACTATCTAGTTTTGATTAATCAATGATCATCAATTTTAACATATATATAACTAGTATGACTATAGATCTTCAACTACAGCTCATACAACAGAAATTGCTCAGATATATTGATTGCCACAGAGTCTATTCAAGAAAAAGCTTTCTAAAACAGCAAATTTTTGGAGATGTAATACTGCTATGCTTCCTTAACTCATATGTTTTAGAGTTGCCCCATAGGACTTACATTTTGAGAGGAAATAATTATATGAGTAAAATTGATTTTGCAAAGTTTTTAGATATTCAAGCAGTATACATGTTCTTTTGAATGATGTACCTGTTTCTTGGAAATCTTGCAAATGGCCAAAGGAAGAAGTTTTTTGTGTCCGTTTGACTACTAAAAGTTTTATACTTCATTACAGGAAAGATAATTTTTCTCCACACTTGCAACATTTCAAAGATTGATTTACAGATGGACTTATATTTGGACATTTGGTCAACTTTGATAGAAACATATAACTAATGTGGTTATCTTTGCTCTTTTTGTCTTTTTAATTTCTTGCTTTTGTTATACTCAAATATTATTGTGTAACTGAGATCCCTCTTGAATATAAATAAAAATTAAAACATAAAATCAGAAAAAAGAAAAAAAAATTAAAAATGAATCTACCTCAGGAAAGAAAATGTAACAATAGTGGCACAGCAACATCAGAGTATGGTGGAAAGGATGTAGCCAGGCAACAAGAGGGCAAACATCATCATCATCATCATCATCATCATCATCATCATCGGCAAACATTATTTATGCAGAAGAATAAACAAATGTCTTTTAAGCACAGACACTCTGGAATTTATGTAGTGAGTTTATATAATAATAATAATAATAATAATAATAATAATAATTAATAATAATAATAATAATAATAATAATAATATTTATTTCTTACCCGCTCCTTTGTAAAACAATGGAGGCGGGGTACAACAAGGTTAAAAACAGATTACAGATTAAAATAATTCAAGAATTCCATCTCAACCTCCCCCCTTAAAATAGGATTAAATTAATTAAGTTTAAAATTAAATTACTAACAATAAAAGTACCATACAACATAGTACACAAAACCGCAATGCTGGCCACAGCATGGGTAGCAATAAAATACAGAGGGCGGGGGGGATAAGGAGTTGGGAATTGGCTGAAAGATTTTAGGAGCCAGGTAGATTATACAGTTTCAGGGAAGGCCTGCCGGAAGAGATGCGTCTTTAAGGCTGTTTTAAAACAGTCTAGTGATGTGATGAGACGCATCTCGTCCGGCAGGCCATTCCATAGCCTGGGAGCAGAAGCAGAAAAAGCCCTCTGGGAGGTCTGCGCTAACCTAGTCTTCATGGGCTGCAACAGATACTGAGAAAAGCCTGAAAAAGCAAGCAAACAAATGAACCTACTGGGAAGGGCAAGACTCCATGGCCTTCTGTCCTCTCCATTTTGCTGAGTTAACTGATTGCAAACTACTTTTCCACTTGCAACTCAGCTTGCAGCAACTAAAGTAAGATGAGGACAAAGGAGAAAAGTGGGAAAAGGAGAGAGAAACTGAGACATTTTTAAAGCAGCTGAAAAAAATGGGAAGGCAGAGAGTTAAATGGGACTGCCCCTGAGAAATCAAGACAGTTGGAGAGTATGAGAGTGCCATTCTTGTTAGAATTTGATGAATCAACTGTCTCGTGTGCTAATCTCAGATCAGATTAAAGAAGTTTAGTTTAAAATAGATACCTCCTTCCCCTCCCTGTTCTATTTTTCCAGGTAAAAAGAAGAAGAAAACCCGAGGGGACCATTTCAAGCTGCGTTTCCGGAAGAACTTTCAAGCTTTGCTGGAAGAACAGGTGCTCTTCAAGTTTCCTTTTTTATGAAGTAGGCCATGCTGCTGTTCCCTCTGCACACTGTTTTCTTTTCCCACTACGTTGGGAGGCACTGTTTAAACAGTCCAGATGATATTTTTTAAAAAAGCATTTTAATTGAGCATTAAAAGTATGCTGCAGAGAGAGAGAATGGTTGGTTCTTGCATGCACGCTAAGTACAAATCATATTGGCAGCACAGAGGCTATGCTCTTGGAAACACAAGTTTCCATCAAGAAGAGTAACTTTTTACATGGCCACCTCATTTTCCTGTGACTGCGGAGTGGGAATCATGGCTCCTGTCAAATTTGGTGCAAGTCACAACATCTATTGCAAGTCCCAGCAGCTGTTACCAGGATAGCTGACAGTGAGGAGTGCTGGGAATTGCAGTCCAACCACATCTTCAGGGCAACATAGTTCTCACCCTTATTTCAGAATGGCACGGTATAGCAAGGTTGGGCAACTACACTGGATGCAAGGGTCCATTTTTAACACACCTTGCAGCCCAGGCAGGCTACACTATGCTGGACTGCCAAAACGAGAAGTGATGTAACATTGATTTTGGTTTTTCAGCCATTTTGGGGGGGGGGGTCTGTTTATTTGATAGTGTCAGGGTAGTGCTGGGAGGAAAACAATTCCATTTTGCATTTGGTTTGCAGCTTTGGGGGGGGGGGGATAGGAGGGCAAAAAATCCAAAGGGTCTTTTTTTTTTCATTGGAGTGGCCTGGAGTTGAAGGGATGTCCTGGATTGTTGCAGAGGACAGAAAAACAGATTTGGGGCACATTGAGCCCCTCAGCCACACATTCGCCACCTGTGTGCTATTCAGTCTGGTCTTTGGCTTATAGATGAGTGTATCCCTTTGCTGCTTCTAACTTTCAGCAGAACCTGAATGCGAGTGAAGGACCGAACTATCTGACAGCGTGTGCACCCCCTTCCAACCTGCCCCAGCGCCATTTCTGCACAGTCTGTGGCTTCCCATCGAACTACACTTGTGTATCCTGCAGAGCTCGCTATTGCTGTGTCAAGTGCTTGGGGACACACCAGGAAACTCGGTAAGGCAGATTGCAAACAGCAGGAATCACCTCCAAGGAAATAGAGTTGACAGTTTCTTGTTTTGAAGGTATGGGCAGCTAACAGAGATAAGTGCAGCTTGAGAAACTAATAGTGTTTGTAGCATTTGTGGACCCCCCCCCCCCCACCCTCCGCAAAGCAGAAGCAAAAGGATCCTCACAAGAACCTTGCAAATGTTAGAAAGAAAAATAAAGTGTGTTCTGGATAGGACTTTAAAAGAAATGGCAAGAGACAGACTGATTGTAGAGCCAGTCATTTCCTCCTGCAGGTGAAAAATCAAATTGAGCAATGGAAAGATATTACAAACCACAGTGCAACTTCAAGAATCAGACTGGGAGAGGGACACTGACTGAGGATGATGGGAATTGAAGTAAAGGACAAAGGCAACAAAGGAGTCTGTGCTAACAGGTCTTGTGCTTTCTTTAGTCAGTGGTCTAGAAATGTTTGTCTCTCTCACAGGCCATGAATCTTCTTGGTA
Organism: Urosaurus nigricauda; assembly: GCA_034509955.1. Classification (NCBI taxonomy): domain Eukaryota; kingdom Metazoa; phylum Chordata; class Lepidosauria; order Squamata; family Phrynosomatidae; genus Urosaurus; species Urosaurus nigricauda. Next base: position 7,177,870 of record JAOEGL010000006.1, read on the forward strand.
GTCTCAACTAGATGACAACTGCTGCATCACTGGTATTTACATAAGTGATGATTCGCCATTCAACAACTGGTGCACAGAATGCAGTTTAGTGAGAACTAACAATTGCGATTCAGACCATACCTTGGTTTTTTAGGTGGAGGTGGCAGTTTATGAGTTTCGAATATTTGCATATACAGTGGTCCCCCGGTTTACGAATCCTCCGGGGAACGAAATCCCCGGGACCCGAAACCGCCGGGACCAAAAAACATCCCCCGGGATCCGAAGGATCCCCCGGGATCCAAAGGAGAAAAACTACGCGGCCCCTTTAAATCGGCCGCGCGGTCCGTCTCCTAATGCGGTCCCCCAGGAAAAGAATATTTCCGGGTTACGAAAGGTAATCCGGAACGGATTACCTTCGTAACCCGGGGGACCACTGTACATAATAAGATATCTTGGAGATGGGACAGTCAAAACATGGAGATTCCTTTATGCTTCATATACACCTTATACACATAGCCTGGAGGTAATTTTATACATAATACTTTTAACTATTTTGTGCATGAACCAAAGTTGGTGTACACTGAACCATCAGAGAGCAAAAGTGTTACTGTCTTAGTCACCCATGTGTACAATTTTGGATTCTGGAGTATTTCAGAATTCTGGATAAGGGAGACTCAACCTGTGCTTCTTTTTTGTTCATGATGACTAGGGCTACTAAGTATTGTCTAAACTAACTATTGTTTTGAACTTCATGCTCTCTCTTGCATGCAGGTGCCTGAAGTGGACAGTGTGAGAACTGAGATTTTTTTCTGAAGAACTGCAGTGTAGCAGATTATATGAAAAGGAATGCAAGACTTACCAGTCACCTGTGGATGTCTTGGGCTTAGATTGGGCTCTCACAAGATGGAAATACTAGGTTCTCAGAACTGGGAGCAGAGATCACACAGAACTGAAAGGAGACTATGGACCCTGACAGTCACTATCCTTTGAGCAATAAAACAATTTTTATGCTATCGTCTTGAATCACTTTTGTGAGTCTCCTGGAACTGTTTATTTTCCATCTGTAGTGCAGCTTTGTCAGCAGTGGATTAGATTTAGACTTCAAAGATTTCCAGTTACACACCTAGGAGTTGTTGTTGTTACTGTGCGTGTTTCATTTCTGACATATGGCAACTCCAAAGCAAACCTATCATGGGGTTTTCTTGGCAAGATTTGTTCAGAGGAGGTTTCCTATTGCCTTCCCCTGAGGCTAAGAGCATGTGAGTAACCCAAGGTCACCCAGTGGGTTTCATGGCTGAGTTGGGAATTGAACTCTGGTCTCCACAGTCATAGACCAGCACTCAAACCACTATGCCACGCTAGCTTCAGGGTATTGTCCAATTTATCCCTAAGTGACACCTGATGATAAATACTCTAGATGGTGTGAGTATTTCAAAAGTCCCAACAACAATAAAATCCCTCAATTTTTTTTTTAAAACTTAAAATGCTTCCTCACCTGGAAAATTAAAACCAATGCGCTCTCTCCAATTTCAGTTCCCTGGAGGAATACTGGATAGCATCTATCCTGTCATCAGGGTGTCTTTCCAGTGCAGAAGCACAATAGGGCACAATAATCAGAATGCAGTTCTCAATCATCTCGTAGTGACCATTTGTTGTTGTTGTGTGCTGTTGAGTCATTTCTGACTTAAGTAACCCTAAGGCAAACCTATCATGAGGTTTTCTTGCAAGGATTGTTCAGAAGGGGCTTGCCATTGCCTTCGCCTGAGGCTGAGAAAGTATGACTTGCCTAAGACCGCCCAGTGGATTTCTATGACTGAGCCAGGATTTGAATCCCGGTCTCCAGAGTCATAGTCCAATGCTCAAACCACATCATGCTGGCTCTCAAGTAATGGCTATAGTGATATCGAAAGGGCAGAGAGGGCTAAAAGATACCCATTTATCCATCCTTTTATATCTGCTCTTTCTGCCAGATTGAGACTTAAAGTGGCTTACAAAAAGACATAAAATACATTAAAACCAAAAATAATTTTAAAAATATGATTTTTTTTTTGCTTCAGGGGAAGGCATCATCAAACCTCCTCTGAACAAATTGTGCCACGAAAACCTTGTGATAGGTTTGCCTTGGGTCGCCATGAGTTGGAAACAACTTGAAGGCACACAACAATGAATACAATGATTAAAGGGATAGGGGTCCTGCTCTTTATTTCACTTGGCAACTCTGATCTCTCTTCCCAACTTCTCAACCCAACAACCCCAATGTACACCTTAACCCTCTTTTGCAGTGCTCCATGTTTGCATTTTCCGTCCCGCTCAGAAAGAATGATTCTGTTTGCAGCCCATCTGGAAGGCAGAGCTGTTGTAACTGCTGTCCTTGGCTTCAGAAGGCAGAATAGTGACTGTAGCATACTGCAAACAATCCAGCGCAAAAATATACGGGGGGGGGGGGGAGGGGAATAATAATACAATGACAGTGTTAGTCACAGGTGTATCTTTTATCAAGATTTATTGGTGTTTTTCTTGGTAAAACATGCCAAATGTAGTTTTTGAGAAATCAAAAACAACTAGCCAAGCTCTAATTTAAACATTTCACAATTTAGGGGGGGTAGATTGTCCAGTTACCTGGGATTAAGGTCCAATGAACTCTACAATGTCAACTTTATCGACTCTGTTTATAAAACACATGTTTCTTTTATGAAAAGATTTTCCAGCTAGCTCAGCATAAGCTTTAGCTTTCAATGAAAAATGGAAACAATTCCCACAAATAGGTTTTCCCATTTGAACTGCTCACACTGTAGAAACCATAAAGGAAAAGGTAAGAACACCAGTTAGCATGTCCTGAACTTAATCCCTTCCTCTACTGTCATTCTTTTGGTTGTGTATTGTGTGTCGCTTTCTTCTTCTGTTTCTGCTTCTGATTTTTGAGTGCCTTTTCTGATTTATGGTGACCTTAAGGAGAACTTATCATGGGGGTTTCTGAGGGTGTGACTTGTCCAAGGTGGATTTCCATGACTGAACAGGAAATCGAACCCTGGTTCATAGTCCAACCCTAAACCACTACATCATGCTAGCTGTTGTTACTAGATTGTAACCTGAGGGCAAGCAACAATTTGTAAGCCACTCTGGGAGCTTCTTTGGTTGAAGGATAGGGTATAGATACTGTATAATAAATCAATAAATATCCCAAGGTTCCACAAGATGTAGCCATAGAGGTTAAGAGAACGGAAATGTTAATTGTCTAATACGTTGGGCCCTTGGTATCTGCTAGGATTTGGTTCCAGGATCTCCGTGGATACCAGCATCTATGGATGCTCAAGTCCCATTAAATACAATGGAATAGTAAAATGGTGTGTTGTTGAGCCTTGATGTTGTTCTCAGCTTATGCAAACCAACGCAAGTCCCTACAGCCAAAGAACCCAGTTTATGTAACCAACACACCAAACAAGAGGGTTCTACCAAAAACTATGAATGAGCAGGATATTTACACTTCCCAATATAAAAAGATCACTATGTAAAGAAATAACCAAATAACTAGACTTGGGAACAGAAAAGCCAGTGTAATTTCTAAAAAGGTAGCAATATCCCACTGAGAAATGTGCAAAATGAACTTCTATAGAAAACCTAAGGATGTTAATTCATTTTTAAGATATGACAGTTATCATCCAACACCTCTTAAAAACAACCTTCTGTATTCACAATTCTTATGTATTAGACGAAATTGCAAAACATTGGAAGGATATGAAAGGGAATCGGATACTACATGTCTCCAATTCTTGGAGAAAGGATGTCCCTTAAATATTATAAAAGAGGCACAAGATAAAGTTTGTAATTAGATCGAAAGAAACTTCTGCTAGATTCCAGACCCAAGAAAGAGCAGGATAGAGTGGTTATACCACTGACCTTTAATACACATTCACAGAGGGTCAAAGAAAGCATTATGAAACACTGGCATCTACTGGAAAATATACCCGGATATAAAAACAAACTGATGTTTGCCTATAAACGTACTCAAAACATCAAGAATATATTAGTACAGGCAGACTTTGATTTTCCTGTCATACAAAATACTTCGATTGTGAAGGGACATTACATCTGTGGACATTGTTCAGTATGTAGACATAGGACTCTTTCAAACGGGGAGGAATTTCTCCCAACTCCGAATGGAGCCAATGCGGATTTATGTAAATTCGCTTGTTTAGCGAATTTACATGAACCCCTGCTCCGTTCGGAATTACTTCCCATTATCCGAAATTAACCCCCTCCTGCCCGAATTTGCATGCGAAGCTTTAATTCGCAATAAGGTAAAACCCATGATTGCATTCGAATTGGCTTCCCTCCTGCCCGAATTTGCATGTGAAGAGTTAATTTGCAATAACATAAAACCCATGATTGCATTCGAATTGACCTTAAATTATACTTCCAATTTAGCCTTGTATGAAAGAGTCCATAGCAGCAATTTGAAATGTTTTGTGAATACTGCAGATGGTAGAAGTTATGAAATATACAAACTTTTTACATGTGCAAGTAAAAATGTCATATAAATAATTGAGTGCCCTTGCAAACTAATTTATGTGGGCATGACCAGTAGAGCGATAAGAACTCGAATTATTGAACACAGAAGTCGCATCAAAAACCGCAAAATAGAAGACCCTTTGGTTAAACATTTCCTAGATGAACATCACCCTTTTGATTCATTCACATTTTGGTGCATAGATGGGATATCCAATATTAAGATCATAAAACAATTACAAATATTGGAACTCAAATGGATTCATTGTTTGAAATCTGAATCCCCGGTGGGCTTAAATGAAAATGTGAATTGGTTAGTTTGAGCATTTCACTGTCCTTTCACACGCGAAGATTTCACTTTTTTTTTTTAGTCTTAGCAGGATGATTCCCATTACCAGTTAAGCTGGCTATATAAGAGACTCTGGATACAGGAGAAGAACATTATTACCTTTGAAATGAACAGGGTCATATTATCTGAATCCCTGTTGGGCTTAAAAGAAAAATGTGAATTGGTTATTTTGAGTTTTTTATTGACCTTCCATACCCTAGTTTTCCCCTAAGTTCTTCTCTTTCTGAGTCTTGGCAGAATCATTCCCAGTACTGGTGTAGCTGGTTATATAAGAGACTCTGGGAGCAAGGGAAGCACATTATTACCATTGAATTTAACAGAGTCACATATTTGATTTATATATTTTTATATATTTTATAGTATTTGATTTATATATTTGTATATATATTGCATACTTATAGGCCACTGAAGAAGACTGTAGTCAAAATGTGTCTGCCTTGAGTTTTGGAATTTTTATTATTATAATACCATTTTATTTTGATTATTTTTAGCACTTTGCACATTTCTCAGTGGGGTATTGCTACCCTTTTAGAAATTACACTGGCATTTCTGTTCCCAAGTCCAGTTATTTGGTTACCGGTATTTCTTTACATAGTGATCTTTTTATATTGGGAAGTGTCAATATCCTGTTCATTTATAGTTTTTGGCAGAACCCCTTGTTTGGTGTCTTGTTTTCAGCTTATGACAACCCTAAGACAAACTTATCACGGGTTTTCTTGGCAAGATTTGTTCAGAGGAGGTTTGCTATTGCCTTTCTCTGAGGCTGAGAGCATGTGACTTTCCCAAGGTTTCATAGCCAAACTGAGAATCGAACCCTGGTCTCCGGAGATGTTATCCAGCACTCAAACCACTATGCCAAAATGGTGCTCCTTATTCAAAACAGACAAATTGATGTAGGATACAGAATTCTGGATTGGATGATGGTAGGGTCAGATCTAGCAATTCAGAGTTAAATCATAACATAAAAATTCTGAGCAGGTTTCTTGGGTGGTGAATTCAGAAAATCTCTGCTTGTGCAGAAAGCCATTTATAATGCCCATTGGATGTTTCGGTGCATTTCAAAAATTTATGACGTTGATTGCCTGAGGGTAAAATCATGGTTAAAGGAAAGATAAACGGTTACTTGAGGTGTGGCTACCTTTCAGGACACATTTCTTGCACCAATTCAGGCATGATTGATACTTTGGACGCTATGCTCACTAGGAACTGCACAGGCCACACCTGAAGGAGCAGGAATCTCTGAAAAAGCAAGTTGAAGAAGATGGTCATCCGTGCCATGGCTTTTGATGTGCGGCTTAGGAAGCAGAACTTCATGGTGGGCATCTCTGTGATTTTCCTTGTGAGCTTCACACTTTCACTGTTAGAGACGGCAAAGAGGTGAGTGGTGGACTTTGGGGAGGGAGGGGTCGTTCAAGAACCACAACAAGTTGAGCAAAAGGAAATACCCTTTCCCAGTTTAGTATGTTTTTAATTGTGTTGTTTTCAGTTGTAAGCTGCTTTGAGTCCCAGTTTTGAGGAAAAAGCAGAATATAAATAAATAAATATAGCAATATATAATAATACAGGCCCCTTTCACATTGCATTACGGTAGTCTGATACCACTTTAACTTGGCACCAGGTGCCTCTGAACCCAAAAGGGTTTCCAAAAACAGTCTTTGTCTTTCCACTATTGTTCCCAAGCTGCTGATATGTAGTGACATGCTAGTCTGGTTTGTACATACATGTATACCTCAGTTAATCGAATAGATATTATAATTTCTTTATCTAACGCCATCCATGTACATGACGCTTTGCAAACGGAATAAAACATAACCATGTCAATAATATAAAATTCTAAAATACAATGCAACCCCCCCAACACAAAAAAATATAAAACATTTGATAGCAGATGAATTTGATACCAGAGAAAGAAATACTGCGGAAGAAGCAGAGACAGGTTCCTACTTCATAAAAAAAGATGAGCAACTGAACATGTTTCAGCATATATTTTATTCAAAACTAATAATATGTACGTGTAAAATGGAACCACCTTGTCAGGTAAGCTTTGCATAAGTAAATGAAAGTATTTTTTAACTTTCCAGAGGCCAGACATTTCTGCCAAAATGTGTCCAGAGATGATCCCCTCCCTTTCACCAGCCTCCATTTTGCTTCTGATTTCCATTTTGGTGGGCTAAGTTATAGAGGGATGCTTCTTTAACATTTCTCTCTGTTTTGCTGTTCATATACACAGGATAAGCCCCAGCTAATCCAATGGATTCTTGATTCTCACACCAGGAGACATGAAAGTTGTCCAAGGGAGGTGTGAAATTTGGAGGCTGTGTTCCCTCCTCTTCCCAAACTTTTTACGTGTAAAATTTGAACATGCATTGAGTTAAATATTTAATTAACTTAAATAAATCTGTTCACATTGGAACAATGTGATTTCCTTGTAAAATGTTAAAACATTAATATACATGAAGGTGCAAATGAAAATACGTGCAGCAGATAAACAAAATATTTTTATTAATATACTACGATAAGTGGCAGCATCCGCCTGTAGATATAAAGGAAGGTTCCAAGGGTAAAAAGTTTGAGTACCACTGGGTTAGGGACTGCAGTATTGTCATATATACCAGAATTGGGTGAAAAGTAGGAACCATGGAGATTTTCAGACGTTGGATGGGACATCTTTGTCCCATCCTTTTTCTGTCCTTCCCACATGATCTTAGAAAGGATTTTCAGATGACTTCACACTGATTGGGACATTGTCCCATCTGGGAAGTGCAAATGGCAGCAATCACACAAAAGACCTTCATATAATGTTGCACTGATCCTGTCATTGTCCCGTCAGTGTAGTGGAATTGTCCCGTCCTTGCCCTTCATTTTGCATTAATGGAAGAACCCAAAGGTTTAATGCATAGTTTATTGCAGACAGATTGCTGCAACCCAACCATAAAAGTTTTTCACTAGTCCTCCTTCATCATCTTTCCAGTGCTGATGTTGCTAAAAAAATCTTCCAGCCAGCAGCAGCTGAGGAAGAAAAGTGGTGCCTGGGTTGGTGGGGGAAAGGAAGACTTTTGATGGTGGAATACAGACGGGCACTTTGTGCTGGCTTCTGGGCAGAGTCACAGTGTAGCATCCTCACACTGGATGCCGCGACTCCTCCCCATCACGCCATCACGCTGTGCACCCTTCTACAAGGCATGCAGCATCATGGTGCGACGAACATGCAATGCCCAAACGGTGCATTGCAGAGAGGCGTCATGACATTACGCCACGGCACTTATGACGCTCCTTCCAGGGAGCTGCTTGGGGCAGCTTCTTTTTGCTCCCTGCAGGGAGTGGATCAGTGCCTCTGCGTGCGGTTGTTGAGGCACCGATCTGGGGCGAAAAGGGGCAGCCCCTAAATTTCCCTTCAGAGCTTCATTGTGAGAGGCTTTGTTAACTGAGGACTCTTTCAAACGGGGAGGAATTTCTCCCAACTCCGAATGGAGCCAATGCGGATTTATGTAAATTCGCTTGTTTAGCGAATTTACATGAACCCCTGCTCCGTTCGGAATTACTTCCCATTACCCGAAAATAACCCCCTCCTGCCCGAATTTGCATGCGAAGCTTTAATTCGCAATAACATAAAACCCATGATTGCATTCGAATTGGCTTCCCTCTTGCCCGAATTTGCGTGCGAAGAGTTAATTTGCAATAACATAAAACCCATGATTGCATTCGAATTGACCTTAAATTATACTTCCAATTTAGCCTTGTATGAAAGAGTCCTGAGATATGTCTGTAATACTAAGGGAGAAATCACCACTATATGCATGAGGTGGATTGAGTCCCAGTGAAGCTTCAGACTCATGCCTTATCTTCTCTTTTCTCATGTCGACAGGGAGACAACTCCAGCCAAGTTCATCGCTGTCCCTCATACCTCTGTCACACCCTCTTCTCTTGTTCTTTGCACTCTGCTGCTATATCTCCCCCCTGTTTCCTTCTTCGCTAGCCTTGTGACACAACATCCCTCCTTTGCATCTTGTCTTTCCTGATACTTATCTCTTTCTCCTTTCATCTTGCCAATGCACCTTTGAAACTCACTTGTGTCCTAACTGCTCACTCCCTTGGTTGACTTTTGTTTCCTTCTTACTCCCTGCCTTGCCTCACTTCACACCCTTGCAAAGGCTCTCTCATTTTTTTCATGTGGATTTTGCATGCACTATTTACTCGGCCTTCTCTCCTAATTCCTTCATCACCTCACCACACCTCACACCTTCACAATGTGACCCTGTCTTGATTCTTGAGCTCCACCACTCACACTGCTCACCTATCTTTCTTTCCTAGTTCCCGCTTTGCCTCACCGCACACCTGATAAAAAAAAAAGAGGCCAGCTTCTTATAAAACAAGGCCTGGGTACACATTTTGCTTAATATCTCAGCTTTTATAACCTCTAGAGCCATGCTTTTTTAAACCAACAGCAACAACTAAGCTTGGCATCTAGGGCATTCGATGGTCTAAACTGGCAGTATGAGGCACACCTAGAATCCAGCGAAAATCCCCCCAAAATAGGGATATGGCAACCATAACTCACACCCACACTGCAGTGAGCATCATTTACTGTATTTAGTCAGGTATAAGTCTAGAAATTTTAGTAAAAAAATTGACCCCCCAAAAAACAGTCGACTTATCTTCAGGTCAATGTAGACTCTCGATTATTCAACCTTCGATTATCCAACATTCCGTATTATCCAGCATCACGGCTGCTGTGATTTCTTTAAATTTTCTGTGATTTCTTTAAATTTTCAGAAGACTGAACTGTTTATACTGTACATCACAATGTTGATCTGTGATTTTTTTTACATTTACTTTTACTGTTATTGCAATAAAACTTCAATACATTTGCAATTCATAGTGATTTCATGGCTTTTCTTGGACCTTCTGGATTATCCAACATTTTTGGTTATCCAACTATCAGCTGGTCCAGTTTATGTCAGATAATCGAGACTCTGCTGTACTGTGCTTTAACTCTGATCAAAAAAGGAACCATCCCCTGGAAAAGCAAAAATATAATCTGTCCTGGAAGCACTGACCACACTCTACTCTTTCTCATCCATCCAGCTTTTAGCCTGACCACAAACAGTTATAATTGCTGAAGATTTGTAAGTTCTTTGATGTTGTTTTCCTTTGTTTCATCCTTTACATCCTTTGTTACATGTCCCTAATTTTTATCCTCAACTTATCCATGGGGCATATAAAAATCTATGAATTTGGCCCCAAAACCTGCCTTTGACTTAAACATGAAGTCAACTTATAGTTGAGTATATACAGTAGTTCCTCCAGGACTTTTTAAAATGAGAACAAGCATTACCTGCCAATTTACCATCTACATCTAGTTCTCTTTGGGACTAGGAGCTCTTAAAGTGACCAGTTTTATCGGTGATTTTTACTTTCCAGAAAGGAGGCTAAAGCAGAAAAACAAGCCAGATGCTGGGAATTGAATCTGCTACTTCAGAAGAAGATTCTCTCAGGAATGTGAGTGCAGATGACTTATGAAATATCAGTTTAAATATATTAATTAGAGCATTGAACTATGACCCTGGGAGACCAAGGTTCGAATCCCAATTCTGCCATGGAAACCCATTGGGAGAACTTGGGCAAATCACACTTTCTAAGGCCCGGTACAGACTGCTGGTTTGTGGTGGCCTCAGGCCAAAATTAGGGTTTGGGAGTGCACACAGTCCACACACTCCCAAATCCTAGCATGTAATGTAATGGTGGTGCCATAATGGCGGCCTCCCACCCACATGGGGGGCGCCAACATGACGCAAGCGCCTTGCAGTGTCTGCACATTGCAGCGCTGCACCTGTGTCATCAATGTGCCCCAGCGCACCAATGGTGCAGTCATGGCACCTGGCACGCACAATAAAAAGAACCTGCTTTTAGCAGGTCCTTTTTACTCCTGACAGAGACCGCGCTGTTTGGCTGCTGCAGCCTCCGTCAGAAGTAAAAACAGGCGGCTCCAGCTCGCCCTTTTGGGGTGGTCTGTCGAACCCCTAAATCTCAGAGGATGGCAATAGTAAACCTCTGAAAAACCTTGCCAAGAAAACCCGTAGGGTTGCTGTAAGTTGGAAGCACACAACAACAACACTTTAAAAGGGATTGTTTCTTGAGCTCAGTGATTTGATGGCTTGTTTGAATCAAGCTGGGAGATTCAGACTCTTTCCCACCATTCTGACCCTGAATTTTATTCCAGGCCTCAGTTCTGTCTTTCCTCCCACTCTTGTGACTGAAGATACTTTTACATTGTTGAAATAATGCAGTTTGACATCAGTTTAAGTGTTATAGCTCCTTCCTATGGAATCCTGGGATTTGTAGTTTTGCAAGGTCTTTGGCCTTCTCTGCCAAAGAGTGGTGATGCCTCACAAAACTATAAATCCCAGGATTCTGTGGGACGGAGCCATAACAGTTAAACAGCTATTGTAGCTGGAAAAAAGTGAGTCAATAGAGGATTAATCAGGATTGTCTCTACCAAATCAGGACAATTGGAGGGTATGAATGTTCTTTTCAGGGACTCTAGATCCCACATATAGGAACATACACTTGATCTAAGATTGAATGACAGATGGTGGTGGCCATGTTACTGGAGCGGTGAAGGTGTACTGGGTTTTCACCTCAACTTAAAAGGAGGTACCCCAGGTGCCAAACCCTATTCTTCCAAGGAGGTTTAGCACCTTGGCTTGTTCCTTACAAAAAACCTGGGGTGGATTCGCCATCCCACCAGCTGCCACTGTTAAGATCTCAGGTGCAACAGGCACAAAGCCATATTTGCAAATCCCATGGGGCTGAAAGTTAACTGACTTATTTTCATTTTGGTAGCAATTTCCATTTCCACAAGACAGACAGTGAGAAGGAGATGTTTCTTATGATAGATAACTGGAAGCTCCGAGCTCTGGATAGGACAATACTAAAGCATCTGCTGCTCACTCAAGGATGCCCCTGGGAGCCTGATGCAGCAGCAGTTGCACAATACAGGTAACTATATCCTTTGATGCTCATTTGTTTAAAAAGCTGCCTAGACTGAAACTGCAGGAACATATATAGAATCATGGAACCTTAGAGGTGGACGGGGCTGCAAAGATCATCCAATCCCCTGCCATTCAGGAATACACAACTGAAGCACTCTTGAAAGATGCCCATCCAACCTTCAAAGAAGGAAAACCCACCACTCTTTCAGGCAGGCTATTCCACTGTCAAACAGCTCTCACAAAAAAGTTGTTTCTAATATTTAGGTGGTGTTTCTTTTCTTGTAAATTGAATCTATTGGGTCGTGCTCCAGTCTCTATAGTAACAAAAAACAAGCTTGCCCTATTTTCTACAGGATATCCTTTCAGGGATTTATCATGTCACCTCTCAGTCTTCTCTTCTGCAAGGTAAACATGATAAACAAGGTAAACTCCCTAAGTTGTTCCTCATAAGATTTGGTTTCTAGATGGTTGGTCACCCTCTTCTAGACACGTTCCAGCTTGTTGATGTACTCCTTGAACTGTGATGCCCAGAACTGGACACAGTATTTAAGGTGAGAGCTGACCAAACCATTCAACTAGGAGACTCAACCAGCTCTGGGCCCCTTGATGTACATAAATGTTTGTTGGCTCTGAAGTGTTGCAAATGGTTTTAGCTGGGATGGGAACTGTGGTCTTCCAGTTACCTTCTGTCCAAAATTCCCACCAGTCTTCACTAGAATATCTAGAATAATAGAATCTTAGACTTTCTGAGCTGGAAGACACCACAAGGGCCATATAGTCCAACTCCTGCTATGCAGGAATACCCAACTAAAGCATTCGAGAAAGATGGCCATCCAACCTCTGTTTATCTAATGGTGAGGCCGCAGTCCAAAGACCTTTGGAAGTAATTCAGCCCACACATTAGATTGTCTGCGTGCTGACTTTCCTGCGTTTAGGGAAAGCTTTGGGGTGGGGGATTACAATTCCCAAGCTTCCTGGCCACATCAGTTGGGGGATCCTGGGAGTAGTAGTAAAAAAGGTAGTAAAAGAGGTAGTAAAAAAGATAAAAGGCTTGGTCTTATTATTTGGGAAGTTTTAGAAGGAGTCCACATATTACAACCTAGTTCCAATAGAGGTAGACTTGCTGAGTCAAAGATAGTCTTTTTTATTCACGTTTAACCAATAGGTTTCAGACCCAGGACTTCTTGACAGCAGAGAATTGGATGGGTCTTTTCCTCTGGCTTTGGGGAAAGAATAAATAGTTCTTTTAACAAAGTAGATGTGTCCTTGGGCATTACTTCTTTAACAGAAAATTTGGTACTACAGGTAGAAATAACATGGAAAAAATAAGGGTAGGCTTCTATATCTCAGGAAAGAAAAGCAATTCAACATGTTTCAGCAAACATCTTTCAAAACTAACAATATGCCCATGGGAAACGAAGCAACCAAGTCAGGCATGGTAAACATTTTGAACCACCCAGGGATGACTTTTTTTTTTCTCCAGCTGTCACCTTTCTTATGATTTCCATTTTGGTGGAAATTATAGTCCAATGAACTTGGCATCAAAGGCCTGTGTTTCTCCAGCTCTCCTTTACTGCTGCTAAAACGTTTCCAGCCAGAATGAGAACAAGGAAGAAAAGGAGGGAGCAAACACGTGTAAAAATACTTTGTAAAAAGGAGGGAGCTGCTTTATCAGAGATTTTGTTAATTGCAGTATGCTTGTATGCTTGTAATTCTAAATTAATGCTGATAAATTTGCAGAGCACAACTGGGGCGATGCTGCAATGCTTCCTTTTGGTTAGTGGTGACCAAGGAGAACACACCACTGGGATCATATATCACCCTTGATGGGTCCAAAAACCAAAAACTGCAGGTGAAAACTGAGCTGTTGGACCTGCTGCCGGAGGTGGGGGAATTTCTTTCTTTGGGATTTGGGTGATGTGTGAAACTGGGGAGGTACAACATTGATTAATGCAATGATTGGTTATGTCTGCGATTCACTGAAATTATGAATCCTTGAATAACATTCAGTTACATGCAGCTGCATTTGTGATTCAAGTGATTTTAATAGCTGGTTTTTTTTAACTGAGAAATTTTAATCATGTAACTATATTTAATTTGGTTCCCTTCTCTCCCCAAATCTAGAGATCACCCTTCTTGGACAGTTCTTATAGGAACTGTGCAGTGGTAGGCAATGGAGGAATCCTACTAAACAGTTCCTGTGGGCAGGAGATTGACCGGGCGGATTTTGTAATCAGGTAACTTTTCCTTGAATGCAGTTTGCTGCACTTTAGTGGGTAGGATGATCAGTAATATTCTGTCCTTGGTCTCCCTATGTGAACACAGAAAGCAGCCTTATATAGAGGGTTAGACCAACTATTTATTTTCAATACATGGGTCATTATTGGCTCTCTCTAGGTCTGAATCCCATTTCATTCTGGTCTTTCTTCATCAGAAACATAGCAATCACTCCAAATGTCCTGATCTGGCAGGGACAGTTTCAATTAATCCTCAGCCGTCCCACTTTTTCAACTGTTTGTAAAATACCCAGTTTCTCCCTTCTCTTCCTACTTTTCCTCTTTGTCTTTGGCTTAATGCAGTTGCTACAAAACTGAGTCGAAAGTGCAAAAATAATTTGCATTCAATTAGCAGGACAAAAGCAAATGGTTTCAGAAGATTCTTAGAAGATTATTTCACTGCCCTTTTCCATCCTTCCCTCCTGACCTAGGCCAGGATGAAAACTTTTAAGCACAGATTTTATCGCATTCCTCTGTGCCCAGGTCGGAGGCATACCGTACCCAATTTGGATGTCTCTAGCACTTTTTGAAAAAATATAACATTCTCTGTAAAGTATGGGAGAAGTCCAGATTGGGTATGGATGCCATGATTGGGTATGGGGTTCCTCGGACCTGGGCACAGAGGCATGTGATATAATCCATGCTTCAAAGTTTTCATCCCGCACCTAGGTCAGGAGGGAAGGACGGAAAAGGGCAGTATGATAATTTCCCTGGTTTATGTGTACATTCTTTCTCATTAATAACTTTTGCCTTCTTGACCACACGTTAATGGTGCTTGTTGACGCGGGTCCCAGTTTTCATCTGTGAAACACTGAAGGGTATCTGTCTGAAGGGCCTCTGTCTTATTAAGGGATGATTTCAAAACGATGTGTTCCTGCACACATACCAGATGACCCTTAACAGAGAAGTGGAATTTTGATTAAAAGAAATGAGGAAGGAGGAAGTTAAGGATTAAAGTGGTTGAAGGTCTGAAAAATGTCAGTACTTCCTTGAGAGTACATAGCAGATAGACAATGCCATTATGTGCTTGCTCTTGTTTTCCACGTAATTTCCCTTCCCTCTGACTCTTTCCTTACTTCACCTTGCACTTTTGCATTGCCTCCCTGCATTGGTTCTTGTACTCTGCCACTTGCACTGCTCACTCTCTTGCTTCCCATGCACTTGAGAGTCAGGGAAGAATTTGTTTGCCACAGAACAATTTCACAGATGGGTGCCTCCACATTTTGCTCCATAGTTTGGCTTCTTTAAAGATCAAAGACTTTACAGTGGGCCCCGATATCTGCTAGGGTTTGGTTCCAGGACTCACCATGGATATCAAAATCATGGATGCTCAAGTCCCATTAAATACAATGGCACAGTAAAATGGTGTCCCTTAAATAAAATAGGAAAATCAAGGTTTGCTTTTTGAAATTTATATTTTTTATAATATTTTCAATCTGTGGATGCTTGAATCCATGGATAAAAACAATCTGTGGATATGGAGGGGCAACTGTATTTTCAAAAAGGAAAGAAAGCAAGCCCAGAAGCAAAGCAAGATGATGGTCTCAATAGTACCAGTTGCCATACCCACAATCTCGGATATAGCAACCCTATGCAAGTATATTCAGTGCTGAAAAATAGATAAATATCTGAGGGCTGCACAATTCCTGCCTGATTCAGAGAAATAAAGCTAGAAAAGAGCATTTATTTGACTGCTGACATGGACTTTGATACTTCTTTACCATTCTCCCTCCACCAACATCCCCCATCCAGGTTCAACCTCCCTCCCATGAACTTCTCTGAAGATGTGGGAACCAAGACAAGCTTGTTGACCATCAACCCCAGCATCATTGAGACTAAGTAAGTGAATATATGAAATTAGGACACATCAAGGGGACCCTTGAGTTATTCCAAAAATAGGAACTTGCATGGAATGCAAAACACTATAGACAATAGATCATAAATGACGATACATGAATCCATTTTCAGGCCTTGCATAGAGTGAGACTAACAGCCTATCACCATTTATAAAAATAAAAACAAAAATTGAAGTTTAACACACAAAATGTTGAAGATACTAGAAACAGTGGGAGATTCAGAAAGTACCCAGGGAGGAAAGACCTCAATAACTTGCTTTTGGCAAAGACAGTCAGTCCCGGCATTCTGCATACCACCCCCCCCCCCAACAGTCCCAATTGGTCAGGCACAGTCCTAATTAATCCTATGTTGCCTTATCTTTCAGCTGTTATTAAAATGTTCTGATTTCTCTTTCCTACTTCCACTTTCTTCAGCTTACTTCAGTTGTGCAAACTGACTTCAAATTGCAAAAGTAGTATGCAATCCATAACCTCAGTAGGGGGAAGAGAAGATGAATGGTCAGAAGCCCTTCCAAGCACAGGCTCTGGCAAAAACAAACTGCCACAGCCTCTCCTAGCTTGTGTGTTCTCCCTCATTAATAACATTCGGCATCTTGATCACACTCTGATGTTACTTGGCCACATATAAGACAGTTTTTATCTCTGAAATGTTGGAGAATATGTAATTTACAGCCAGCCAGTGCAGTGTAGTGGTTTGTGCCTTGGACTAGGACTCTGGAGACGAGGACTACCAGCTCAGCCATGTAAACCCACTGGGTGATCTTGGGCAACTCACACTCTCTCAGCCTCTGAGGATGACAATGGCAAACCCCCTCTGAATAAAGTTGCCAAGAAAGCCCCATTATGGCCTTAGGGTCACCATAAATTGGAAAGAACTTGTGGGCAGACCACCACCACAACAATGTGCAGTGGGCCCTTTGCATCCACTGGGGTTTGGTTTCAGGACCAAAAAATGGTTTTCCTTATACCCAATGGCAAAATCAAGGTTTGCTTTTTGGAATTTACATTTTTTTTTAGTATTTTCAGGCTGTGGATATTTGAATCCATGGATAAAGAATCCATGGAGAGGGAGGGCCCACTGTAATTTATATTGTAAGTCCAGCCACATTTCTTCATTTTCTGAATGCAGCTTTTCTCTCTTCCTGCAGATTCCAGAACTTGCTGGCCCGGCGGAAGCCCTTTGCAAATGCTCTGTGCTCTTACAGAGATGCCCTCTTCCTCCTCCCCACTTTCTCCTTTGTGGGGCACAGCACCCTTGGCTACCGTGCACTTTACACCATGGAGGACTTTGGCCTGGTGCAGCAGGCTCTCTTTTTGAACCCAGAGTACCTGCGTAACCTGAGTAATTTCTGGAGGAGAACAGGCTTGCAGGCACGCCGCCTGTCCTCTGGCTTCATGCTGGTCAGCATGGCTTTGGAGTTCTGCAAGCGCATCACCCTTTATGGCTTCTGGCCCTTCTCGCATGACCTGGACAACCAGCCCATCCCTCACCACTACTATGATAACAGGAAGCCCAGACCTGGGATTCATGCCATGCCCACAGAGTTCTCACATTATCTCAGCATGTACTCCCAGGGTGTGCTGCAGTTACGACTGGGCAAGTGCCAGTGACAGATAGATGGCCAGAGTGGGGTTGCAATGATCTTCTAAACCAAGTGTGGACAACTGTGGGAGGCCAGGGGACCACTTTAGCCTGAGAACTTCCACATCCGTACCCAAACCAAACCAGGGGGGAAAATGCTCCTAAACTCCCTTTAGGGTGTGTGGGTGATCTTTTTGCTGTGTTTTTAATGCCCTGTGGGCCAGAAGTTACTTCTTGTTTATTTCCAATAAAAAAAAGATTTCTCAGGCTTAAACTGGCTCAAGGAGCAAAGAAAGTGGCCAAAATCCCTCCTCCCTACCTTCCTTCTAGAGGGCATTTGGGGGCAAAAAAACTGTGGCAATATTTTTAACTTCTTGGAAAGACCCAGAGGTCATAAAACGGCCATGGAGGGTTGCATGAGGCTCACAGTCTATACTTTGCCCACGTACCTTGACTCTCCGAATACCTAATATTGTAAGTCTGCAGACTGTGCCTTACAAGGGGGTATCATAAAGTAATAATTATCACCCGGAAGTTATTATGGCATATTGAAGAAGTTTTGTCAATGTCATCATTGGTCCCTAAGTGCACGTTGCTGAGAAAACCAACTCACTACGTCCTTTATTTTTGTGACTGGCTCTGCCAGAAGTGACTAAAGTGTAAAATCCTCATCAGGCGCAATCTCCAAACTTCTACAATATCAGGTATTTGGAGAGTCAAGATACACTGGAAAAAAATGTATAAATCTAGATAGTGACTACATAGAGATAAGTTAACAACTACAAATCAAAGCAAACTTTCTGTCAATTTTTTTAAAGGTGATAATTAAAACATTTGGATACCCCCTCGTACATGTGCATTTCAAAATCAGTTTGCATCAACTGAAGTAAGCTGGGGACAAAGAGGAAAAGTGGGAGGATGAGAGTGACTCTATGGCCAACTTTTGAAAGAGGTTGCACTGGAAGACCTAGAGATTCCTAGAGAAAACAGTTCTCTAGGCATTGCAGGTCCTCCAGCACAATTCTATGGTCAGCCTTTGGCAGATGTTGATCATTGAAAGATTCCTAGGGAAGTACTCACTCAGGTAAAAAAAAAAAAAAAAAAAAGGCAGGTTATTTGCAGTTTTCCCACTTTCACAGGGATCCTGCATCCCTAACCCCAGTGAATGTATAAACCACTTTGGTTAACAATTGCTTGGTCCTAAGAAAGAATAGATATTTACATGCTGTGGTTTCCATATAAGAAAAGGTTTTTATTGAACTATTTTGTGGAATCTGGGAGGAGAGCTTTTTTAATGTATGGTAAATATCAACATTCTTTTTGGATCCATTTTGGATCCTTTAAACAGCCATATTCAAGTAGATGTTGTTTCCACTGTTTAATTAGATGCTCCTTCAAAGGACAGCTTAAGCTGGGACAGAGGTTGCATTTATACAGTGGGGCAGCTGTATTTGCTATAGCTCTGAACAAATGACAGAGGGCAATATAATCTCAAAAGAAAATAAATCTTCTTGGTGGCCTTTTATTGTGTTTTTACCGACTATGCCATCACATGGGTGATAAATTAATTGTCCCTGGACTGCAGACAAAACATCCATAAAACAAATTCACATCTAGCCTTCTTAGGAGTTTTTAGAAGTCCACTTTTTGGTTTTGAAAAATAGGTATTTTTGAAGTTAAATAAAGGAGGCACATGTGCAACCTGTTTGCAGATCCTAGACCATTCTGCACAAATCATGCCAAGAACATCTCTATTTTTGTTAGAGCCTTCCCAAAATTGAGACTGGAAATATTTTTGCATCGCTTTGGATCGCCATTCTGAGAAGGGCTCCAAAAAATATTGAGATATTTGGAAGTACAGGGGAAATTTCTGGGTGGGGCCGGGGGTGTTTTAACAAGTTTGGAGAGATTGTGTTGGGGTAAAAATGCTAAAAAACTGTGCCGATGTTTTAAAAATTGGGGTATTGAGGGCACCGTTGAGAGTTTCAGGGGCAGCAACAATGAGATTCAGAGGTCGCATGTGTCCCGTGGGCTATACTTCCTCCATCCTTGCTCTAGATGGTCCAAATGCAAGTCAGAAATTTGTGGGGTAGACTCCAAAATTGCAGATGGGATGAAAGGTTTATGTTCCTGGCATGAAAGATGGATGTAACTAGACCAGGTCTATCCCTCAGTTTTAGTGAAATTTTCAGCTACATTGGCAACAGCACTTCAGTCAGAGGTAGAGGTCTCATGTCTAATATGTAGCTGAGATTCTAAAAGTCCTTTCACAACACACAATTATAGCATAATGATTCCACTTTAACTGCCATTGGTGCATCCTACAGAATGGGATTTGGAGTTTGGTGAGGCACTAGAGTGCCTTGGCAGATAATTCTAAGTGCCTCTCCCTAAAACTGAAAATTTCAAGATTTCATAGGATATTATCATGGTACTCGGTGGAATCATAGTGCTATTATTGTGAATTGTGAAAGGAGGCCCTAAGATTATATATAGTTAATGGTTTGGACGGAATAGGCTATAGCCCACAAAGTCCACAAAAGCTCATGTTGTAAAAAATAAATAAATAACAAAACTCCATTACCCTTAAAGATCCTCCAGCCCTGTGTCTGGATTCTGGGCATTGTATAAGCTCTAAAGATGCCACATGAACCTTTGCTTTTCTGCAACAGACTGTAGCCTTTTGAAAATCGCCTACTATATATTTTATTAAAATCAGGGCTTGGATCTGCTATATGCCCACAACACTTCTGGAAAATCTCTCTTCCCTTTTGTGTTTGTTGTGACATGTGTTTCAGTTCATGTATGCATGTTAGTGTGAATGCACAGTTTAACCCCTCGCTGCAAATGGTGCTGAGCTCCAAGTTGGGAAAGTAAGGTGAGAGACTTTGGATCAGAGATCTTGGCAAAAATGAAGTTCCTGGTTGCACCACTTGAAAATTGTCACAAAACTTTCCATAAAATGTTAAACAAATAATGATTCAACATAGCGGTCAGTTTCCTACGTACCTTGATCTGCTGTTAGCTATTTGGCTTTGTTTCCATATTTGTCTTGAATTTCTTGCCTACAAGAGGTGATCACTAGGGAAAAATTGTTCTGCTGAAAATGGCGAGGTAAGAAAAACGAAGCCATCTGGTTCCCATCCAGGGTGTGGCAATTATAAAAATCAAGACAGGTGCAAAGGCAATGAAGGGCAGGGTATAAATATCATAAATGAAAATAAATAAATAAAAATGTGATCAAAGCATGAGGATTACAATACAATATTGTTTTTTTTTCTCTTAGAAGGGAAAATAATTGTCCCTTATCCAGAATTTGAAAATCAGAAATACATAGAATCATAGAATCATAGAGTTGGAAGAGACCACAAGGGCCATCCAGTCCAATCCCCTGCCATGCAGGAATTCCCAGTCAAAGCCTCCCGACAGATGGCCATCCAGCCTCTGCTTAAGGACCTCCAAGGAAGGAGACTCCACTACACTTCGAGGGAGTTTGCTCCACTGTTGAACAGCCCTTACTGTCAGGAAGTTCCTCCTAATGTTGAGGTGGAATCTCTTTTCCTGCAGCTTGCATCCATTGTTCCGTGTTCTAGTCTCTGCAGCAGCAGAAAACAAGCTTGCTCCCTCTTCAATATGACATCCCTTCAAATATTTGAACAGGGCAATCATATCACCTCTTAACCTTCTCTTCTCCAGGCTAAACATCCCCAGCTCTCTAAGTCGTTCCTCGTAGGGCATGGTTTCCAGACCCTTCACCATCTTAGTTGCCCTCCTTTGGACCCACTCCAGTTTCTCCACAATCCAAAACTGTCCACGTGGGTAGCTGAAATAGTAACATCTTCACTTTTGGATGGTTCAGTGCACACAAAATTTGTTTCATGCACCAAATTATTTAAAATATTGTGTATAAAATTACCTTCAGGCTATGTGTATAAAGTGTATGTGAATTTTGTGAGATATTTAGCCTGCTCTGTCAGAGAACTGTGGCACCACAATAAACTACAATTCCCGGGATTCCCAAGCTCTGAGCCAGGGCAGTTAAAGCAGTCTGAAACTGGATTATTTCTGCAGTGTGTTTTGGACCATAAATGATTTTCCTAATTAGACTTGGGTCCAATCTCCAAAATATTTCATTATGTATATGCAAATATTCCAAAATAAAAAAAAACACCAAAAAAACAAAACCCCTCTGAAATCCAAAACACTTCTGGTCCCATTTTAGATTTCGGATAAGATAGCATTTCGGATAAGGGAAACTCAATCTGTATTCAAATGTGTAATAGGGTTACAATTTGAAGTATGGTTGCTGTAACAAAGTCACTTACTATAACACAACCTCACAAAATCTTAATGCCCCAATTTCTTTAAAAAGAGAAATGAAAAGAATATTTGGTGCATCAAATCAAAGAACAAAATAACAACCACTGCATCTTTGCAAGCAGATCAGAAAAAGCCCACTTTTTCATGGGCTTTTGGAAACAGACTTCTAGAAGGAGGTGGGCTGTGACAACAGATATTAGATGCATCATATTGTTCTCAGTGGTTTGGGGTTTGTTTTGAGGTTTAAGAGTTCCACTTCATGTAAGGTTCTTTCTTTAGCCTTGAAGAATGGTGTGGGATCTTTTTTTATATAATGATATTGGACTGGATCCATGCTACATTCACTGTATCCCATTGAGAAATCAGTGTAAAAAGGTTATCATGATTTGTGACAGATTGGTGTCTTTTTATGAAGATGCTCTTAAAATAATCTAGTAGCAGTTAGTCAACCTTGAACTAGAACTTAGAATTGCACATTTAGAACTCCCATGGGAAGTTGTAAAAATGTGTCTTTTGTCAAACAGATTTGTCCAGCTAGAAAAAAAAAGACACACTTTTACAACCATCTTCTGCAGAAAGAGAACTGAAGTGCTACGACGTCATGCAATTCCAAAATCTGAAATATTCCAAAATCCAAAACTGGCCGCCGGTGGCTGAAAGCCGCTACTCCCTGGCTCTGTTTCTGTTTTATTTTCTAGGTTTCCTAATGCAGTGGGAAAACAGTCATAGGGCATTACTACTTACATACCAGCACTTAAAAATGTTCCAGGCAGTATGACAGGAAAGGGTACACTGAAGTAATGCTGATAAGATTTGGAGGTGAAAGAGGAGATATGGGTATAATAGAAGCCCTCCTTTTGGGGTGTCCAGGAATTACCATTTACAATTCAGCTAGAAAACAGGAGAGGGCTCTTAGAGGCACTGCCGCTAAAAGACTAGCCACCAAAGGCTATGCTGAGAGCAAATGGACATTGAAATAAAACATGTGGTGGGCCACACTATTTATTTGAGCCAATTGGTATTCTACTTTTCCATAATGAAATGAGAATAACCACAATATTTTACAATGTAAGAAGTAAGAAGAAAGCAAAGAGATATTAGCACTAGACAAAAACCAATTGTACTGTTCAGATAACTCTTACCAAGCATTTTTGGAAGTTTTTTTCAGTAATAACAATATAACTAGAGGACCTATTGGACCTCCCAAGGAAAAAACAGCTTTGATTGAGCAATTGGAGAAGATTCCTTCAAGTGTCCTGAGCTAGCTAGCTTCAGCCATAGTCAGGATGAAGACAGAGAAACCTTCTGCTAGAAAGACATTTATGCTCTTTATGTCACCTGATTTGTACGAACAGTCTCAGGAACGAGATAATTTCTGGTGAGTCTAATTCAAGGAAAGACAATATATGAACTCCTAAATTCCAACCTTTCCCAAACCTCTCCAAAAGCTTTTACATTTTTTTCAGGTGAAAAAACACTCACATGCCTGGCATTGTAATGGAAACCCATTACTCAGTTTGCCATTGGATCATGTGACCCTCTCCATTCCCCACCTCTCACTGACATTTTCCATATCGTAAAAGCAACACATTCTGTGCATACATGTGAAGATAAAGGAAGAATTCAAAGGGCATGTCATGCACACCATCATCGGGCAACATGTTGTCATAGTAGTGGTGAGAGATGGGCTGATTGTCCAGGTCGTGACGGAAGGGCCAGAAGCCATAGAGGGTGATGCGCTGACAGAACTCCAAAGCCATGCTGAAGAATATGAAGCCAGAGGAGAAATGCTTCAGCTGCAAGTTATTCTTCATCCAGTAGTTCTTCAGGTTAGCCTGGTACTGTGGGTTCAGGAAGAAAGCCTTCTGTGCCAGCCCAGATCCCTTCATTATACGCATAGCACGGTTGTCCACATCACTGTAATGAGAATGTGTGATGGGAAGCAAGAAGAAGGCATCTCTGTAAAGGCCCAAAGCATCTGTAAAGGGCTTCTGCTCAGCCAGCAAGTGATGGAATCTGGAGGAAGAGGGAAGAGAGGCCTGCAATCAGTAAATGGAGGTGGAAAGGCTTATGATTAAATCAGTAAAGCAGCTCCATGACTGTTAAGACTGGGACTAGAGAATCACAGAATCATAGAGTTGGAAGAGACCACAAGGGCCATCCAGTCCAACCCACTGCCATGCAGGAACTCTGCATCAAAGCATACACGACAGATGGTCATCCAGCCTCTGTTTAAAGACCTCCAAGGATGCAGACTCCACCACACTCCGAGGGAGTGTGTCCCACTGTCGAATAGCCCTTACTTTCAGGAAGTTCCTCCTAATGTTGAGGTGGAATCTCTTTTCCTGTAGCTTGCATCCGTTGTTCTGGGTCCTATTCTCTGGAGCAGCAGAAAACAAGCTTGTTCCCTCCTCAGTATGACATCCCTTCAAATATTTAAACAGGACTATCATATCACCACTTAACCTTCTCTTCTCCAAGCTAAACATCCCAAGATCCCTAAGTTGTTCTCCATAGGGCATGGTTTCCAGACCCTTCACCATTTTAGTTGCTCTCCTTTGGACACGAAATCTTGATGCTCATTAAGCTTGGCAATATTTATTCTGCCATACACACTCACTCCAGATTGGTTCTGCCCCTCTTCCGACTGGTTGTTAACAGGATATCTGTGTTTCTGATATGAAGAGGGAAATGAATGACAAGGGATGCATGTCCAAAGAAATAACTGTTTAAAGGGCCTGAACTGTATGCCAGCTTTTGAGAGAAAGACAACAGCTTGGTGATAGAACAGATGCTTTGTGCACAAAAAGTTTCACGGTTCAATCCTTTGCTATCTCCAGTTTCAAAGAATTCTTAGTTTATCACACAAGGGGGGCAAACAGAATTTAAACGAGAGTTAAACAGGAATTAAACAGGAAATGCTTTATGTTTAACATAGGACATTTCCTGTTTAATTCCTGTTTAAATCCTGTTTGCCCCCTAGTGTGATAAACTTCTTAGTTAATAGCTCATGGGAATGGCCCTGAGCTCCTAAAGCGCTAGTGTTAGTGATAGCAGATAATATTGGGTCAGGTTGACATATAGGGAAGCCTCAGATTTGAATGCAGAGGGCTTTTGCTGTTGTGTGCCTTCAAGTGGTTTCCAATTTATGGTGATCCTAAGGTGGACTGGACCTATCATGGGGTTTTCTTGGCAAGATTTGTTCAGAGGAATTTTTCCATTGCCTTCCCTGGGGCTGAGAGTTTTAGTCAAAGGTAAATGGTGGAGGAGATCTGTGCATACCTGTTTTGGAATGGTGGTGCATGGACCTCTGGTTCTAATTTCTTTAGTTCTTAGGGCCCCTTCACACTACAGAATTATAGCACTAAGCTTCCGATTTAGCTACCATATCTCAAGGAATCCTAGGGTTTGAAGTTTGGTGAAGCACTACAACTCTGGCTGAGAATTTTAAATACCTCTCCCTGAACTACAAATCTCATGGTTCCATAGGATGGTACCATAGCACTTAAAGTGAAATAATGATGCTATAATTGTACAATGTGACAGGGTCTTTAGTTGATAATGTTAACCATACATCACTGTTATTTTCCAAACAAGCCAATACACCCGATGTAAAGTTAGAAATTTATAAATGCTAACTCTGTTCTCCTTACTTATTTTTAAGGATGCTGGGGTTAATAGTCACCAAACTTGTCTTGGTTCCCACATCTTCGGAGAAATTCATGGGAGGCAGGTTGAACCTAGATTGGGAAGATGGAGTGGAAAAAATGCATCATAGTCAGTGTCAGCTGTCAGGTAGTGGTATTTTGGGCTCTGTAAATAAAATCAAGATCTGCTCTTGAGGTTTTAAAGCTTTTCCAATTTTCTTTCTCTGTTTTTAGGAACACCGAGACTATATTGTTGTTACCTTATTTGCTTTCCAGGGCGGCAACTTTGCAGCACTGAATTATGACCCCTTCCTTCCTTCCTTCCTTCCTTCCTTCCTTCCTTTTTTTTCATAATACACAAAAAAATGTCTGCCTCTCAAATATTCCCAAAGCCGTATCAACCTTTTGCAAAGCTGCAGTCTTCCAAATGAGAAAATATCAATAAAACTTCTTCCTTGTCCCTTTCATTTAATGTGGATCATACTACTCTGTCAAGGTTTTTCTGCCTCAAATGGAGAATGCACAGTTTTGAAGTCAGCCCTTAATACAATTTGGCCCCTCTGGTGTCATATCCCTATTAGAGGACTCATCCAGTAAGGACATGTTCAAGCAGCATTACCCAAGGAGTAAAATAAGGAGCCCTCTGCCTCCAAAGATCCTTGATGTTGCAGGACTTGAATCACTAGACAGAAACAGCATGGCAATAGGGGCAAAAGACAAGGCTTAACACATTTCGAGTCCTCAAGAACACAGGTGAATAAAGGCAAAGGCTTGGCCTGAAGCTAGCAGAAGAGAACTCAATTTGGGAAAAGGGAAAGTTGGGAACTGCAAATTTTGGCACTAACTGGGAAATTATTGATTCCTATCCATTTGTTCACTACTCAGTACTTGAGCGTGAACTTCTCACAGAAGTTCATAGGTTCAATCCTTTGGACTTCCAGGGAAGGATAGAAAACTACTCCAAATCCCAGAGTGTCTGTTAATCTACACTGGCAATACTGACCAGCATGGAATGGTGGTCTGACAGGGTAAAGACAACTTCAGTTTAAAATCACAAGGCTTGTTGATATATACAGAATAAGGACCTGGTGATACCCAGGTCCTCCACTTGAGGTCCTTGAGTTCATCCTCAAAGAAAGAGTTACCTGATTATTAGATCTGCCTGGTCAATCTCACGTCCACAACTGCTGTTTCGCAAGATTCCACCATTGCCCACCACTGCACAGTTCTTGTACTGAGACTGTGAGAAGGGTGATGTCTAGATTTTTTGAGGAGTGGGAACAGAATTGAAAATATTTGTTTTAATAATAATAATAATAATAATAATAATAATAAATCATATATAAAAGTTGGGAAACTACCATATGATGATGTCACGAGATCAGGAAGGCAGCAAGGCCATCTGGGAAGACAGTATGGCCATGTGGAAAATCCAAGAGGGCTGGATTGGGATGCCAAGAGGAATGGGTTCAGCCCCATACCCTAAGATTCCTCACCTCTGCTTAAATTGCAGTGTTGACTGATCCTGAGACCTTTTGCATTACAATATCTATGCACTAGTACTTTGGTGTAATCCTTCCCCTAATGCTTTCTCCTTTGCTGTTTCAAATTAGTTCCCCACTATGTCCAAAAGCAATGAAAAACAACCCCCCCAAAAGAAATATCTCTATATATTTATAGTTTATATTTATAAATATATTTTTTTTCACTCACCTCTGGCAGCAGCTTTATGAGCTCAGTTTCCACAGGTATTGTGGTATTGTCCCTAAAACAGTTAATCTTTGATCCTAGAGGTGTGTTTTCCTTGGTTAGGACTAAGTGGAAGGAAGCATTGCAGCACTGCCCCAGTTCTGCCCTGCAAGGGAATAGTTCCTAGATTAGTGTTAATACCACAAAAGGAATGATATTCACCTAGTAAGAATATCTTGCAAACAACCTGCTATCCCACTGTAATCTTGCTTCTCTGCCCTTGTTTTAATCTTTAAAGCTTTGCACAGGCAGGAGATTGTTCATGCTGTATCAGCCCATTCAACATTTGAGCTCTAACCATTTGGAATTATTATTTGCACTTTAAATAGCAATAGCCAAAAGCCAGACCATGATAATAATTGTCTCATTTGTTGAACATTCTTCTTGAAGAGAGGAAGAAACATCTGTTTTTTGTTGCCTATTTTTGTTGTTGCTTTGGTAGGGGGGATTTGGGTTGAATTTTTGTTCAGTTTTAATACTGTTCTCTCATATTGTTTCTAAACTTATTTTTTAAAGGAGAAAAAAACAGCTTTTGCATTTCTCAGGGGAATACTTTCTGGAATCACTCACTTGCTGTGAGACTGTACTTATATGAACACATTCAGAAAGGACCTGCTGAGCACTTCTTGTAATGGGGGATATATATTTCATTGGTTCCAGTTCATCTATGCATGCTTTTGAACAGACGAGTGAATAGTGCTATTACCTGTATCGAGCCAATTCTTTGGCATTGGGTTCCCAAGGATCTCTCTCTGTGCATAGCAAATGCATTAGTTTTATTTTGTCCTGCCTTGATAATTCATTTTTCGAATGCCAATAGCCAGTTTTCCAGTGCAAGTGTCTAAGAAAAAGGAGAGAGTGAAAGGTGCATCCATCAGTTGTTTGTGGGAACAGACCAGGTATTTCTTCTTCAGAAAACAGAATAAAGTTCCTTCCTTTGTGGATCCTTTCTCCAACTTGAAAGTGAGGACCATCTTCATTTGTCTTCTCAAATTAGCCTTCCAACTGTAACACGCTTTCTTCAAGTGAATGAAGCCTTCCATATATAGACAAAAGCCCAGTGTGACAATAGCCAAGTATCTTTAGAGACTCCTTCCTCTCTCTATAGCCTGATACTTCATAGGTTTACAAAAGTAAGCCAAATTCAACAGATTTGGGTTATTTCAGTGTTTGCACAGGGAGCAAACCTAGCCTAAAATATGGGAATAAGTGGGTAGATGTGACCACTTTTAGAGCAAAGGGATCTTTGAGACTAACTATGCAAAAGAAGTTGTACCATAATCTTTTGTAGATGTGTTGGTCTACTTCCTCAGATGCAAGGAGTGAACCCTTTCATACTAGTAAGACTCTGTATAGTTTTAAGACAGAGGAATGTCACTGAGATACTGAAATTCCACTATGCTGATTTCCAGTAACTGTTCCCCATCCTTCACTAAAGAGTTAACAGATTACCTTAAAAGACAGATGATTCTGGTGGGCTCTTCTCTTGGGGGGAAAATCAGATTTCTTTTAATGTACTAAAAATTATTCCTACAACGTACACTCAGTAAAGGTAATCTGTTTTACTTTTCTGACTTCTGCCGTTTTGAAAGATTATATTTCCGTTACCTGAAGAGAATGACAAAGTGGATGAGGCAGACCACATAGAAGCACCATTTAAGTATCTCATAGCTTCCCATGAGGGCGAAGGATGTGGGAAGTTTCAAGTCACCGTCCTATTTCTTCAGTAGTATTTAGTTCCTTCAGCTATGTTCAGTTACGTAGCCTTGTACCAGACACCAGTACTTATGTTGACCCAACAAACCTGTTTAAAAAAAAAAGTAACCATACTTCATTTATTGTTCTTCATTCCTGAACCCATGAATTTAAATCCCAACCCAGCAGGAAAATGTCATACAAGCTGGTGTTTTTTTTGTTTTTTTTTTAAATGATTGTTATACTCTGTGCAACTATGGCTGATGCCTAATGTATCATCGAATCATAGAATCATGGAGTTGGAAGAGACCACAAGGGCCATCCAGTCCAACGCCCTGCCATGCAAGAACTCTCCATCAAAGTATACTCCACAGATGGCCATCCAGCCTCTGTTTAAAAACCTCCAAAGAAGGAGAGTCCACCAATCTCCGAGGGAGTGTGTTCCACTGTTGAACAGCCCTTACTGTCAGGAAGTTCCTCCTAATGTTGAGGTGGAATCTCTTTTCCTGTAGCTTGCATCCGTTGTTCTGGGTCCTATTCTCTGGAGCAGCAGAAAACAAGCTTGTTCCATCCTTAATATTCCCCTTCCAATATTTAAACAGGGCTATCCTATCACCTCTTAACTGTCTCTTCTCCAGACTAAACATGCCAAGCTCCTTAACTCTCTCCTCATAAGGCATGGTTTGCAGACCTTTCACCATTTTAGCCAACCTCTTCTGGACAAGCTCCAGTTTGCCAACATCCTTCTTGAATTGTGGTGCCCAGAACTTTACACAGGATTTCAGGCCTGACCAAAGCAGAATAGAGTGGCACTATTACTTCCCTTGAGCTAGACACTATACTTCTATTGATGCAGCCTGGAATTGCATTGGCCTTTAGCTGCCGCCGCATAACACTATGGACTCATGATCAACTTGTGGTCTACTAGGATTCCTAGATCCCTTTCACTTGTCGCCCTGTTAAACCGCGTGTCCTCCATCCTATATCTATGCATTTCATTTTTTTTTATGCCTAAGTACAGTACCTCACATTTCCCCCTGTTGAATTTCATTTTGTTAGTTTTGATCCAATTTTCTAATCTATTAAGGTCATTTTCAATTTTGATCTTCTCCTCTGGGTTATTAGCTACTCCTCTTAATTTGGTGTCATCTGAACCTCTCTTTTAACCATATAGGGCTCGTGTCTTGTGATGTCAAAAGGAGTTATCTCCAGATCTCAGGATTTAAATTTATGTACACCTATTGTATCAGCTTAAAAAGTCAACACACACACACATATATAAGTGTGTGCGTATATGTATGTATATATATATATATATATATATATGCATACCATATATATATATATATATATTTGCACACCCATAAAACATCTTCTATCTTAGTCTAAAAATGAAGCATTTCTGAGTATATATATATATATATATGCGCATGCACATAAAACACCTTAACCTTATGCAGGAAGCAGGTTCCTGACAGAGTAAAGCCTTGCTTCCGTCTTTTAGGCTGAAAATGAAGCATTTCTGAGCATGCATACCCATAAAACACACACACACATATACATATGCATACCCATAAAACATCTTAGTCTGAAAATGAAGTATTTCTAAGCATTTGGGAGGCTGTCTGACAGATTCGTGACAAAACACAGCCTTGCTTCCCTCTTATTAGGCCAAAATAGAAGCTTTTCTGAGGAGACAGGGAGAAATCCTAAAGAGGAAAGGATATCTGAGGAGACTGGGGGGTGTAGTATCCGCACTGCAGAATTAAACCAGTTTGACACCACTTTAACTGCCACGACTCTATCGTACAGAGTGCCAGGATTTGTAGTTTGGTGAAGTAATCAGCCTCGTGCGTGTGAGAAAGGTCTGGTGTCTCACCAAAAACCACAAACCTCAGGGTTGTGGCAGTTAAAAGTGGTGTCAAACTGGTTTAATTCTGCAATGCGGCTTCACTCTGAAGAGATTCTGAGGAGTCAGTGGTCAGAAAACAAAAACAAGAAGAGGACAGACAGAGAGCGAATATAAAGAATCGGGCAGAAAAAGACCATGAAGGAGATAGTGGTCGCTGACCACCATTTTGTGCCTTCACACGACAACGTTTTATTCAGTGTTTGTCTGTGGCATGATTGTGACAAGAGCCTGAGGCCTACACTTGGATCCCAGGATTGTGTAGCCAGAAACAGGCCTGGTGTGTGTGCCTTCAAGCCACCTGTCAACCTATAGAGACCCCATTCATTTCATAAAGTTTTCTAGTTCCTTCCTCTGAAATATAGCCTGCAGCGCTTGATATCTGTTGGCGGTCTCACATCCAAGTACTAACCAGGGCTGGCCCCTGCTTAGCTTGCTGCAGTTCAGTTTAGACCAAAGTTAAACAGACAAATACAACAGTTTAACTTGGCCTCCCTATATTCCTTTTTAGAAAAGTGTGTTTATTTATTTTTTCATTTATTTTTACATCATCATCATCATCATCATCATTATTATTATTATTATTATTTATATAGTGCTATACATCTACATGGTGCTTTACAGACATCATAAAATCAAAACAAAACCTGCCAAGGGCGCACAATCTAAAAAGTAGTACGATAAAAAAAAAATACACCATGATTAGACAACTTATCTCATTAATTTTCAGATAAAAGAGAATTTTGTTTTTCAGATAAAAGAGAAAAAACATCCAAACATTTATACAAAGAACACGCACGTAAAAATGAGTACAATGTACAAATGTGCAGTAATACAATCCAATAGTGCAATAGAGGTATTTAAAAGAAAAAGAAAGGAAAAGTAAAAGACGTTAGAGGAAAAAAGAAGAAAGAAAAAAAGAGAAATAAATCTGTCACGCACAAAAAGGGTATTAATAAATTTATGCATTAATAAATATCCCATCAATGGCCCGCAAAGCTGGAGATTATTCCATTTTAAATGCCTCCTGAAAACATACCTGTTTACATAAGCCTGATCATGTCTACTGTGTTTTTTTTTTTCTGTTACAGTTGTGAAAAGTCGTAAAACAGTTTTAATTCAAAGAAAACAAACTTGAAATTATATAAGTGCATGAGTATGTTTTTACGCAATAAAAACAAACAGGACATTAAAATTCTCTTCTTGGAGCCCTAGATCTAATTCTCTCTCTCTCTTTCTTTCTCATTCTCTTGGCAGAATAAAATCTCTCTCAGCACATATAAAGGAAATCAAACAATATTAAACATCTTAAAAACAATTTTAAAATATTATACATAATAAACTGCTACTTCTTTAATTTTGCCTCATGCTATTTCTGGTAACATGATAATATTATCAATATAAATTTTCAACGTGGATTGTTTTAATATGTGTATGTCTTATTTGTCCTTTTAAACTGATGTGTGTTTTAACAGATGTGTTTTAACTGATGTCGTGTATTTATTAATTGTTGTTGTTCCATGCCTCGATCCATTGGGAGAGGCAAATAAGAAATAGTAATAGTAATAATATAATAATATATTAATATAATAATAATAATATAATAATAATAATAATAATATTACAATAATATGAACGTTGTGTGTTGTTTGAGATACTACTGTATCAAGCATTTCAGTATATCATGTAGTATAACAAGCGTTTGAGATACTGCTATATCAAGTATTAATTTTAGAAATAAATAAATGAACTAGGGACCTGAAAGGAGACTTTGGTTTTCACGTTGTGCCTTCCACTACTTTCTGTGGGATGAAGACACCTCTCTCCTTTCACAAACAGGCTAAACCAGAAACTCAGAACAGATTAAATGTGAATTTATTGACAGAAAGTGCTTGATGTTCAGTGTACATCATTCAATTCAATGACTACCATTGTCATCTGCCATTGGGGTGGAGACACAACAAAAGGCTATTGAAAGGATTTCCCTCTTTTATTGAGATTTTAATACGGTACAGTATATAGCATTGTTGATCTCTGTGTGTTTAATCTATAGCAAATACAGCTGCTTGTCCTCCGTTGCATAAATACATCTCTCCCAGCCAGAGCCTGTTTTTGGGAGAGCCTTCCAGTTAAACAGTGGAAGTAGCGTCTGAGTAAATCAAGGTAAACCATTTATTTGTTCCTTGGTGGTGGTAGCATGGACTCCATCTTAGGTTCGGTTTGTCACCTAGGAATGTTTCCCTGTCCTTAAAAACCAATGCAAAATATTGGGCTATTGGAGGTAGTGATCTAGGCTGCCCATTTTTTGTTGAGACAAAAAGGGGACATTGGGAAAACAAAAAACGGAACAGGGTTATGTAATAGTCCATATTTGTGAAAAAAATAAGAAGATAACAAAGGTTTTATTATATGAACATATTGAACTAACAAATATTCTTCAGTGTGACAGAAGTTGTACAAAATTTTAGAGGGGGATGGCATTTCACCATGAGTGTACCATGAATATTTCTCTGATGAAGTGATCTTACATAATAAATTTTGGTCTTTCAACATTTTATCAAAGAACGTCTCACACTCCATGACACAGTTTTCTTCTTCTTCTTTTTGGACAACCACAATTTTAAACAGGGATCTTCAAACCAGTTTTGCAACATAACAGGATCTTTTTTTCCCCTTGAAAGCAGGACAAAATTGACATTTATATTAAAATGGCAGGATGGTCTGGAAATATGAAAGAAACGGTAACACTCCATTTAAAACGGTACATATGGTCAGCCTATAGTGATCTGATTAGCCATTTGTAGCAGTTGGCTGGAGCAGATGGAAAAATCTGGTTCATGGGCTATATCCAGGCCACAGATGAGTCTAATGCAAACCCAAGAGACCTCTGCATGTCCACAGAGATGTGGATTTTTCCATCTTGGCCTCATCTTTCCCAGTTTCCCTTTCTCTTTTCTCCTGATATTGCTGCTGTTCAGCTCTTCCTCTGGACCACACAAGAGGCAGAAATCAAAAATGTACATTCCAACCATTTTTCCCCCAGAGACAATCCTATGGGGTTATGCAGATGGTGAAAAGAATCCCGGTACAATATGGATGGAATATGCCATACTTAGGCAATTCTGGTTGGAGGTTATTTCAATAATCTCAGAAATTACAAAACAAGACATCTCACCTTGTCCAAGTCTTTTATTGCTTTCATTCTTTTTGAATGTAAACAGAAATTTGAAACATAAAGCACTAATCAGATTTTTTAATGGCAGCAACCAGGGTTGGAATTGCTAAGAATTGGAAAACTGGTAATTTGTCCATAGAAAACTGGTGGTGTTGTGTATGGGATGTACTGTTAATAGAAAAGTTTGTTGCAAGATCAAAAGATCTAAAAAACGAGGCATTTTGTAAATCTTTCAAAGAGACCTGGTTCCCTTTCCTAGACATAGGAGTTTATCACATGGGAGGCAAATTGCCCAAATCCCATGGCTAAACAGGGTTTAAATCCTGTGAATATGTGAAGCAGGATTGTTTTCAGACATGTCGGGGCACTTTGGCATTAACCCGTGCAAAGAGCAGCAAAATCATGCCGCTTTTTAACTTATGAATTTTCACTAAGCTAAAAAGCGGTGTGATTTTGCCGCTTTTTGCATGGGTTAATATTGGGTTAATGCCAAAGTTGTTCGATGTCATCTGAAAACAGTCCCACTCTTTCAGGATATTCACGGATTTAAACCCCGTTTATCCACGGGATTCAGGTACTTCCTTCACATGTGATAAACTTCTATGTCAACAACAGCAAATATCCAAACCCAGATCTTCACTTGGGTTTTTGGAAGGACATTCTATAAGAGGTTTCATAAAGGAATCATACTCCAAGACAGTAATAGAAGACCTTTAATTTCTCCTTCTAACTTTTATTTTGGCCTTTGAAACACAGCCTCTACAGTTTGTTTTGTTGTTTGTTGGTGGAATTGCCAAGTTTATTCTTATTTAATTCATGTATATTGTCTTGATTGATCTTCTATAATAAAATTATTTTATTTAAAAAAAGAAGAAAATAATCCTGGTAGAATGTAGCTTGAATCTTTGTTGTTCACATGCATTTTGAATGCACCTGAGTAAAATTTTTGGGGGGGGGGGGCTGCCAACCCCCCCCCCCCCACTAAATCCGGGACATGTGGTCTTGGTTTCCCCTCCTGAAAGATGCACATTCTCGGCTGTGTGAATAACTGACACAAATAGACTTGGCGTAAACCAGGATAAAACTCTACATGCCTTGAATGTGTTTCGAATACATCTGCATCATTGACTTCATCTTTTATTTTTTGCAGTGCTGATGAGCGCATAGATGCAGTTTCGCTAAAAAATAGTGTGAACAACAAAACATGAGTGAAATTATTTGCATAGTCACACTAAAAAAACTCCCACATTTCAATAACTTTGGGTCATTTTGTTTTCCTTGTGTTTTGCTCCTTTAATCCCCTCCCTATAGATTTTTCTTTGGATCTTTCTTCAAACCTTGCAGTTAAGCATGCTGATACTTCCGCCTTGCTTCTCACTGGCCCTGTTTATGCTACAGTCTCGGCCTAAGCATTAATTTTACTTTAGTATAGATAGTTGTGATACGGTAGTAATATTGGCAGGACAAGGGAGTGTAGCACCTTGCCCCG
This sequence comes from Urosaurus nigricauda, assembly GCA_034509955.1. Classification (NCBI taxonomy): domain Eukaryota; kingdom Metazoa; phylum Chordata; class Lepidosauria; order Squamata; family Phrynosomatidae; genus Urosaurus; species Urosaurus nigricauda. The sequence continues at coordinate 7,213,394 of JAOEGL010000006.1, forward strand.
AGAGGTTTACAATCTATGGTTCAACACAAGAGAGACAGGTAGCAGGAGAAATGGAGGAAATGGAAGTAATAGGTGTGGGTGTTTGTACAGAATATCTATTTATTTTAGTTACCTGTATGTGTAATGAGGCTAAATAGAGTTAAAATAGAGATTGGAGATGAAAGGATTTTGGAAAAGTAGCTTTAGAGAAGGGATTTTAAAGAAAAAGAGAGGCTCAGTCCCAAAAGTAAATATCAGGGGATTAGCAGTGGCTTTTCTTGTGACAACATGTGTGCATTAACACTAAGCATTACGGCCATTTCACACATTGCAACCGATGAGATAAATTTGAAACCACTAACACTCTAATGTGAGGAGAACCAAGTTTTTCTAAGTATCCTTTAAATTCTATGCACAACCAAATACTTTTAAATTATGAAGGCTTTCACGGCCGGCATCCATAGTTTTTTGTGGGTTTTTCGATCCGAAGGGAGAGGTGGGAAATATAAATAATAATAATATTAATAATAATTATCATTATTATGTGGCCGTGTTCTGGAACAGTTTATTCCTGATGTTTTGCCAGCATTTCTGGAATTGCCAGCCACAGATGCTGGTAAAACGTCAGAAATAAACTCTTCCAGAACACAGAACATAGCCTGAAAAACCCACAAAAAAAATTTGAAATGATCATTATCACTTTTTCATTTCTTTTTAACTTTTTCATGCTGTGAATTTTTAACTACTGGTATGTTTGTTTAACATGTTGTATAGCTGCCCTGAGATCCAAACAGGGGAAAATGCATTATATAAATAAAAAAACATTCAATCAATTGGGTGTACAAATTGTAAATGTAATGGATACAGAATACACACATGTGCCAAAATGCATATACCTGTAGGTGGGCGTGTGTCTTCTGGCACTGATTCTTGGAACGGGAATAAGGCTGTCTCTGTTTTTTTGAGTGCATTTAAAATGTTATGTGATATTCAAACAGATGAAATCAATCCCCGGAAAAGCTTAAGCTTAAGAGGGCACAGATTTGTTATTTATTCTGGCAAGGTTTGTGTAATGTTCAAACTTTGTTGCTTACAGGGCCAAAATTCAGCATGTGAAGAATCTTGCAGATCTGTGCAATGTACCAGGTAGAAAGGGTAAGATTAGGGCTAGAAAGATTGAGGTTCAAATCCTTCCTCTGCTATAAAGGACGTAGAGTGGTCTTAGAGCCTTTCTTGTGCGCCTGGCAAGGTTGTTGTCCAAATAATGATGGATAGGTAAATGTGCTCACTCTCTAGAACTCCTTTAAGAAAATACAAGTTAAAATAAACAAAACAAACAAATAATAAATGTTAAGCTATACTGGTAGTACTTCTGCTGCCACTATAGTCTGCCCTCCGCAGATTCTTTATCAACGGATTCAAACATCCATAGATTGAAAATATTGAAAGAATAAATGAATTCCAAAAGATGATCCTTGATTTTGCCATTTTATACAAGGGACATCATTTACACCGCCATTGTATATAATGAGATTTGAGCATCCATGGATTTTGGTATCCATGGGGGAAATCAATCCCCAGTAGATATGGAGGGCCACTGTACTAAAAATGTAAAAGTGCCAAAACTAAGGGCAGGGGGTAATAGATAAAAAAGAATAGGAAGTTGCCTTAACTGCAGAACCTGTCAGTTGGAGGACCTATAATAGTCCTTATTACGTCCTGCGTGGAAGTAAAGTTTGCACAATTTTCTTTCTTTCTTCACTTGTCCTTAAATCTTTATTTTCAGAGATGGCAGTTTGGCCTGTTGGACTTGTGACCATTGCTATTGTGATTGCAGGCAGCTTCACAGTAGGTAAGGCTTGTTAGAAATGTTTTTCTTTTTTCTTTTTGACATGTTAACTTTGGATAACAGTTATGATTAAAGATGGCAAAATATCCAATCTAGAGAACGATTGGACAGAAATGATACCATTTTGGAAAGATAACTGGGGAAGAACTGCAGTTTTATTTTTGGAGAATTAATTTATTGACAGACAATATAAATTTGTGAAAATGTATATGGTGTACAAAAGGAAATTATTGGAAAATTGGAACAATGTGCAAGGAAATAGAGAATATAAAAATAAGATAAAAGAAAGGAAATAAAGAAAGAAAACAGAAGAATATGAATAAAACCAGAAGGATGGGGAGAGAAAGTCATTTGTGTATGTTAGAATGTGTTTGGGCTTCCAAGGAGCCTTTGGAGGCCACATACATGTCACTGGAAAAGAGAAACTGCTTCTTCCCAAAAGAGGATGAAGGAGACATGTATCTATGTAATGTTTCTATATGTGCATTTATAAATGTTATACGTACAGATGCACATTCAAAAATAATTATATTTTATAGTGCCAGTTATCAGGGCAAGGGGGAAGAATCTCAAGGGAAGAGCACTGTCTTGAAAAGCATGTGCCTATGCATTTTCCTCATTTGTTTTCGCATTTGAATGGGACACTCTACACAACTTTGGTTGACACTTAAGGTATCTTTCTTAATGTCATTACTAGGGGCAGCCCCTTGTAAAATCATTATGGCCTGACTCCTGTGACATTACAAGGAATAATCCCTGGGTCTGCTGTTTGAGGGCTGAAATGTTACAATCTGCATTAACCCTGACCTGGCAGCCCTATGTAGAATTGCAACAGGTTTCCTAGACTGTGGTGGGAAGGAGAGAGTGGTGGTAAAACAGATATTTTCTTTTTAGGCTCTGAAAACTCTATGCAACGGGTTCGGAGGGATGATGATGATGATAGCAGCAAAGGTAAAGGTGAACCTACACAGCGGTTAAGTATATGCATGTTGCTTGGTCTTACAATAGAGATGAGCACATATGTGGCCTTTAACATTATTTTTGTGGTTGTCGCATGAGCTTTCTTATAAAAATAGCCAGCATTTTCCCCAAGACTGGAATTGAAGATACATGAGATAAAAAGGAATACAAGTATAATCACATGTAGCTAAAAACATACAAAAATTAAGAATAAGATAGGATTAAACTGTCCGTAGAAAACTAATATTAATTTAAAAGCATAGAATAAGAATCTATTAAAAAAAAAACCCAAAAGCTTTTACATGTAGAATAATCAGTTCCCCAAAACTTGCTGGAATGGAGAAGTTGCCTGACAGCAAAAGGTCAGCAAGGATGGAGCCAGTCTAGCCTTCCTAGGAAGGCTTTTTCATGGAACATGCTAGAAAGGCGGTGGGATTGAGAGCAGCACATCTTTCATGGTAAAACAAGGCAATCTGGAAGAGTCTTCCTTGCTTTAATGGGGAATTGTGCTTGCCAGAAACATCTTTAAAATAGGGTACCTCCTCAAGTGGCATGGTTTAGCACAAAAACACTCTACAGGCATACCAGAAGTGGTGCTTTCTCACTTCCAGTTGCTGACATCTGAATTTCACTTTGGTAAAATATGAGCTGCTAAATTGGGTTCTCTAGAACTTCTGTAGCTGCCTTCCTCAATGTCGTATTCCCTTGATGTGCTGAAACTACATCTCCCTCCATCCCAATGGCTGTGGATGATAGGGGTTGCAGGTGAGTATATTTCAAGGGCATCAGGCTGTGGAAAGCTACTGTAGATCTTAAATTTCTCTTCAGGGTATGGACACATCTTATCTCAAGCACATAGGACCAGAGGTTGAGAATGGGGTCAGCACTTTAGATAGTCCCTCAAGTTAAAATCTGGAGCAGATTCACCATCCCGCTGTTAAGGTAAACAAAGGGTCAATTAACCCATTCACAGCCAATTATGCAAATCAGGCATTTGTGAAAATTTCCAATCAGATTTATTAATTCCAAACAGTCTTATCTGCATGCAGAGGTTCAATCACGGGCTTCCCATGATCGAATGCCTCTAAAAATGGCGTAAACAGTTTTTATTAACCCACAAAATATTCATTGAGCATGCGTAGTTTAGCATTCATTTATATATGTATTTCCACCTCATTTCACTGTCTATATATCTCTATCTATCTGTTTGCCCTACTGACAGAGACCCTTTGTTCTTTTAGCCTTCTGATTTTCTGGGCATTCAGCCAGTCTTTAGTTTTATCAGAACACTTGTTGCCATTAGCACGCATTTGCTTCCCTCTTCCCTCCTAAGGTGGGGGCTACAAGCCAGATTCAAAAGGACAAGTTTTTCCTTTAGCTCTATTTCTTACTATGGCTGAACTGTTCATTATTGATCATTAATGGCAGAGATTATTGGTTATCAATTGGTTATCAATGGCTTTATCAATTTCCACCATAACACCGCTGCCATAGAAGCCACCATCCACCATCAGAAAGGGCCTCTTTTTTTCTCAGTGCACAGAGAGAAACTGGAGTAAGTGAATGAGAGTGACATGAGAAGGAAAGAGAAAGAGGGACAGATTATTTGTTCTGTCTAGGCCTGCTTTTTGTCCATTGTCCATTGTTGACATATGGAAACCGGTTCCCTCCCCTTGGCCTAGGCAGATGATGAGTATCTCTGCAGAATTGCAAAGACTCTTCATCTTTAGCTACCTAAGCCTTTTAAATAGAAATGCCAGGGGCTGAACTTGCATGCATAGCACATGTAAGTCCATTGAAATCTCGGTGCTCTTCATAAAGTTATGTTGCTGCCGCTTTCTCCTTTCATAGAGATCTGTTTCCTTTGTTTCTAGTACTCTTATGCCCTTGCTCTCAAGGATGCTGCGATGAAAAGTGGTACCAGTACAAAGACGCTTGTTACTTTCCTGTGCATGTACAAAAAAACTGGCAACAGGCTAAGGTACATTGGTGCATGTGCTTTTGTTTGTTCAGATCTTCTTATTCTAAGGGATGAGCAAATGCCTAATATACAGGATATACCAAAAGTGTACCAGTTTGGTGTAGTGTGTGTGATTCCCAAACTTTAGTCCTCCACATATTTTGGACTTCGGCTCCCAGAATTCCTGATAGTTGGTCAAGTTGGCTGGGACTTCTGGGAGTTGAAGTCCAAAATACCTGGAGGACCAAAGTTTGGGAATCACTGATGAAATGGTTTGAGTGTTGGGCTCTGGAGATCAGGCTTTCATTCCCCACTTAGCCATGGAAACCCATTGGTTGACCTGGGTGAGTTACATATTCTCTGTCCAAGAAAACCCCATAACAGGTTTGCCTTAAGGTGACCATAAGCTGGAAATGACTTGAAGGCATACAACAACAAACCAAAAGTCATAGCCCATAGGCAATGTACATGACCCAAAGGAGGTGAACATCAGAGAAAACTTTATTTAGAAATGTTCAAAGGTTAGGTGTCATCTGCATAAAAGAATATTTAGAAGAAAATAGCCCCCAAGTCAAATTTATTTAATTTATTTAATAAATTGCCTATGGGGCATGACTTTTGGCACACATATATCACCATATGAAGATACTGAACAGTAATGCTGAGCAGAATCACTGACATGGTAATACAGTATTAACTCCATACCATCAATCTTGAGCAGGATCATAGAGTAGGGGCAAGGTTAAAGCTACATCTCATCTCAGCAGTTTTGATCAAGATAATTATTTCTCCAGGATGTTTCCCCAGGTTCAGCCATCTTTATGTAGGAAGCTATAAAATATAATGGTAAAATTCATGCAGAGGTTTCTAGGTCAATTTGTTGCTTTTGTGTGCGTTCAAGTCATTTCTCATTTATGGTGCCCCTAAGGTGATCCTATTACAGAATTTTCTTGGCAAGATTTGTTAAGAGAAGGTTTGCTATTGCCTTCCCCTGGGGCTGAGAACATGTGACTTGCCCAAGGTTGCCCAGTGGATTTCATGACCAAACAGGGAATCAAATGCTAGTCTCCAGAGTCACAGTCCAACACTCAAACCACTGTGCCTGCATGAATATCCAGGTACAATCCCAAACAAAAAGAATTGGAAAGTTTGAGACTTCCAGTGATTTTTCTGTGAGCATTTTGACACCTTGCTACGACAGATTAATAGTATACACCCATTGTTTGGGATCTTTCTATATTGTTCTAAATCCTCCAATTTCTGGTAATAATATTGGCTCATTGCTGTTTAAAGTGTTGCAAAAAGGCCCACATTTCCTCTCCTAGGAGTTTATCAGACAAGAGGAATTTCTCTTTATTTCGAATGGAGCCAATTGGAGCCAATTCGAATTCACGTGAATTCGCTAGTTTAGTGAATTCCAATTGCATTCAGAATGCATTCAGAATGACTTCCCATTACCTGAAATTGACTCCCCATTGCCCAAAATTGTGTGAGATGCTTTAATACGAAATAACGTAAAACCCATGATTGCGTTCGGAATGACTTCCCTTTTGCCTGAAATTGTGTGAGATACTTTAATACACAATAACGTGAAACCTCATGATTGCGTTCAGATTGCCATTGGATTATACTTCCAATTTCCGTTGTCTGATAAACTCCCTGATCTCACTGCAGCAGAGCTGTGAAGACCTCAATGCGCATCTAGCCTCCGTTCACAGTGAAAATGAAGACAGCTTCATCTTTTATCTCATGCGGAAAAGAGGAGGTTACTGGCTTGGAGCAGAAAAAACTGATGTAAGTATGGGGTGAGGATGTGGAGCTATGGTTCTTTTTATTGTACAGTGAAAATATTTATGTATCTCATCACTTCTGGTGGTTCAAAATATTGCACAGTTCCTCAGATCAAAAGAACAGCCTGGATCATTTAGATCACCAGCTTTTTCAAAAAGGGATTTGAGAAGTATAAGCCTGCATGGTATAGTGGTTTGAGTGTTGGACTGTGATTCTGGAGACTGGGGTTCAAATCCCCATTCGGCCATGGGTGACTTTAAGCAAGTCACACACTCAGAGGAAGGCAAAGGCAACCCCCCTCCTTGAACAGATCTTGCCAGGAAAACTTTGTGATAGATTTGCCTTGAGATTGCCATACATAAGTCAGAAACATCCTGAAGCCACACAACAAACAACAACAACAACATGTTATAACTTTCTACTAGGGCTGCATATGGCTTTTCAGTCTGTCTTTGTGGTTCCCGATACCTCTGGACTGCCCTTTTTTTGGTAAAAACAAAACAAGAAAACAGTCAGTTGTCTCTGTTAGAAGCCTCCTGTGAGCCAGTGTGGCATAGTGGTTTGAGCATTGGACTGTGACTCTGGAGTTTATCACACGGGAGGAATTTCTCCCAATTTTGTATTGAGCCAATTTGAATTCATGTAAATTCGCTAGTTTAGTGAATTTACGTGAAATCTAATTGCATTCGGAATGCGTTCAGAATGATTTCCTATTTCCTGAAAATGACCCCCATTGCCCAAAATTTCGTGAGATATTACGCATTAACGTAAAACCTATGATTGCGTTCAGAATGACTTCCCTTTTGCCCAAAATTGTGTGAGATACATTCATACGCAATTGCATGAAACCCCATGATTGCATTCGGATTGCCATTGCATTATACCCCCAAATTCCATCGTATGATAAACTCCTGGAGACCAGGTTTGATTCCCGGCTCAGGCATAAAAGCTACTGGGTGACCTTGGACAAGTCACACACTCTCAGCCTAAGGGGAGGCCATGGCAAACCTTCTGGGAAGAAATCTTGCAAAAAACAAAAAAACAAAAAACCCCACCATGAGAGGTTCACCTTAGGGTTGTCATAAGTCTCAAACAACAACAAGCCTCCTATTCTGGTTTGTACTATCCTCACTGCACACCCATTGTACCACAACTAGGAAATCTTACTTCTATTGGACTAGAATTCTTAGAATTTTCCAGCTGGCACAGCCATTGTGGGGCTTTTCACTTGGCATTGGCCATGCTGTCTGAAGGATTTTGGGAGCTGTAGTCCATAAAAAATATACCTTCCCAAACTCTGTGACTGGCCTTTCCCAGCATGTTTGCTCCCTCTGGGTAGTCCTGAAAGCCCTGTTTAACTAAAACAGGTTGTTTTAGCTCTCTAGTGCTATCCTTTATGTATCCATTCAGGCATATGGCTGAGCTATAATAAGTGGGGCTTTTTTTCCAAAATGATAGGTGGGCATCATGTGGCATATCCCAACAGCATAAGCAAAGATTGAGAATGATGGCAGTTACAGTGCAATAACATTTGGTGAGCCATACATTAACCACCCCAGGGGTACAGGATTGTTACCTTAATTGTTCAATCAAGGGCCTCTTCTGGTTTTCAAAAACTAACCTGTTTTTGTTATTTTATTTTTAATTTCTGGATTTTTAGGACACGGCAGCACCCTGGAAATGGACTGATAATTCTGCTTGGGATTACCCTGATAAATTGCCGAGCCGTATGGTAGCCCAGCAATCTGACAGTTTGATCGTCAGCAAAATCGGTGATGGAGGTCAGATTGGAAGAAGTGGGAACAAGCTCTTTTCTCTCTTTTTATTTGAACATATTCAGCTTGTGACCATTCAGCTTCCAGTGTAGTTGAGTTTTGGGAAACAATGGAAAATCAGGGCAGAGACAGAAAGGTGTACCATGAAAGGCCAGGGGTGGCATATCCTTCAACACTTTATAGATGAAAACTGGGACAGATGTGGCTGTGCAACATCAGTGTGGTCAAGATGGCAAAAGTTATGAATGAGGAAGAACACACAAGATAGAGGCTGCAGCAGTTTGCTTTTGCCTGAGCCTAATGGGAAAGGCAGGACTCCCTCCTGCTAAGTTAATTGAGTGCAAACTGTTTTTGCATTTTGAGCTCATTTTGCAGATTAAAGTAAACCAGGATGAAGGGGGAAAGTGGGAAGAAGAGAGAGAAACCAGGATATTTTAATGTGGAATGACAAGAGACTGTCCCTGTCAAGTCAGAACAGTTACAGAGCATAGAGTGGGCTTTTCAATGGGTTCATGCATGTACTCATTTATACTGTAAATCTACTTAGTAAATAAAGAACAATTTAAGCCTCACATGTTCAAACATCCTCTTTGTATAATTGTGAAAGGAATACCTGATGTTGTATTCCTGTCCCTAGTTCGTTTTTTTCCTTTTAAAGGAAAGGATTTACAGGAGATATGATAGCATAGGGAAATATTGGGTGGAGGACTGGACCTGGAGGTCATTATTTTGTTTTCTTTCTGTTTAACATTAAGACTGCCACTGCGTTTTCTTCTTGACTTTCTTTAGTGATTGTTGCAAGTCTGTGATTCTTTCTGCTATTAACTATGGTGTCATCTGCATAACTTAGATTGTTGATGTTCCTTCGTTCTATCTTCACTCCTCCTTCTTCGATATCTAAACCTGTGCTATGTATATTTTCTGCATACAAGTTGAACAGATAGGGTGATTAAATACAGGCTTGCCTGACCCCTTTGCCAATTGGGAACCATTCTGTTTCTCCATAATCTGTTCTTACAGTAGCCTCTTGTCCTAAATACAGATGCCTCATCAGGACTGTGAAATGTAGTGGCACTCCCATTTCTTTAAGAGTATTCCATAGTTTTTCATGATCTATGATCTATGCAGTCAAGTCCTTGCTATGATGTATAAATCAAATGTTGATCCCCCCCCCCCCCCGGAATTCTTTGACTTGCTCCATTATCCATTGTATGTTTGTGATGTGGTCCCTAGTGCCAAACTGGATTCCTGGCAATTCTCTCTCCATATGTGATTGTGGAGTCTATGCTGTAGAATTTTTGAGCATAATTTTGTTCATTTTACTACACAATTGTATTTAATGTATTTAACTAAACCCCCAGGAGATACCAAGGGCCCACTGTATCTTGAAATCCAGAGGCGGGGGGGGGGGAGGTAGGACTAGGACTTAACTCTGAGGTTTTGTGGCCCCAAAAAAGGCAAAAAGGAGAGACTTTTAAGTGGTTGCAGACATACCTGAAAGTTTGTCTAGTCACCTGGTGTGGTGACCATAATATGTAGGGGATAAAAGAGAATGTTTATTGAGAATAATTTTTCAACAAAAACCAAATTCCATAATTTTTCAGATCAAAACAAAGAAGCCATGATAACAAGATTTTATCTGTCTAGACTTAGAACAATTACTTCTTTTTTTTTTTTTTACTATACATCCCATAATCTCCGAACCAGCACATTCATTTTATCTGGCCAAATATCCACAAGCAATAACAAGAAATGAAGAATGTCAATTGATAAAAAAAGGAGAGAGACACTCAGCCAGCCAGTTTTCCTTGTTCTTATTTTTAAGTTTTTTTTTTCCTCCCCAGGTAAAACATTATGGACGGTGTCCAAACAAAGCTCTCCACGTATATACATCTGTAAATATCTACTGGATTGAGAATACATCTAGAATTGATGGAATAATCCTTTTGGAACTATTAAGCGGTGTTGTGGCTTTGCTTGACTTGGATGATTCCAGTAGAGGAAATTATTCTGGAGCAGATCACCATCCAACCGGTTTCTTTCTGCTGATAGTCAGCCCTATAGAGTAGTGAGCTTTTGAGTGGCAGAAGAATAAAGAAAACATTTTCAAATTGTAGATTGTTTTTAACATATAGCAGCCTTCAAAATGTAATGTCTTGTTTGTAGTCTAAACTGGATGATCTAGAGAATACTGTACCATGTGCCTCTTCTGAGTGACTGAATAGATTTTTTTAGTGTTTCTGTGGATAGAGTAAGTGATTGTCCTGAAAATTACATGGAAAGCTGCCATGAGATGTAGATACAGAGGGGTTCCTCTTTGGAAAGAAAGGCTCAAAATGTATCTGTTTGCTTTCTGAAATTGTTTTAATAAATATATCTCACTCTTTTAAAAAGAAACATCTGAGGTAGCACGTAAAGCTAAAACATCACAGTCATGGAAAAGAGATGAGATCTAGCCAAAAGTCAAGTAAAGCCAGAAAATAATTCAAAACAGCAGCAATGAACCAATATAATATATTAAAATGCTGAATTAAATGTCTTGGCTAAAAGCAATGACACATTTTTATCTGGTACTGAAAAAACACAGAAGTAGGTATCAGAACAGAGGAGTTTTCCAAGCTTGGGAAAGTTACTCTTTTGGAGGTAAGATTCTATGTAGTAAAAATGGAATGGAGTGATCTAGAGCTATATGAATGTGGTGGCCTGGCACATGCTTTCTACTGTTTCCTTGATGACTGGGTCCCAATATCCCTCAGAGCCAAGGCACTGTGGTTTGGATAACTGATAGTACAGTCTTCTCTGGTGGTCATGGCAGCGTGTATTGGGTGATTGGGATTGCCTGCTACCGTTTGTCCTGGATAACTTCTTGTACCAGCTCCCAAACTGTGAGGGTCTCAAGACACATTTGCGTTGATAGAGGAGTTTATCATACGACGGAATTTGGGGGTATAATGCAAATGCAATCATGGGGTTTCACGTTATTGCAAATGAGTGTATCTCACGCAATTTTGGGCAATGGGAAGTCATTCCGAACGCAATCATGGGGTTTCACGTAATTGCGTATTAGAGTATCTCACGCAATTTCGGGCAATGGGGGGGTCATTTTCGGGAAATGGGAAATCATTCTGAACGCATTCCAAATGCAATCAGATTTCATGTAAATTAGCTAAACTAGCAAATTCACGTAATTGCGAATTGGCTCCATTGGCAATTGAGAGAAATTCCAAGTGATAAACTCAAGAGATCTGCCCTTTGTCTACAACTCCCACAGTCCCATCCCAGTGAGAGAAAAGGGCCTACTGGCCCACTACAGAAAGCACCCATTTCTTAATCCTATAATCCAGAGAAAGGCCCTACAATAAGATGTTGAAGTATAAGGAATTTGGGACAGAAGACTCTTGAATTTTAAAATTTTCTGACAGTAGGTGGAAACAAAAAACTCAAATGTTATCCCCTGTCTGAATTTGAGCATCTGAGAGTCTGAACTTCTTCCAACTTGAACCATGTCTCCAGAACCAAATGAAAATGGAGAATGAATTCAAATACAAAATTGAGGTTTTTATGGATGTCTTCTCCAAGTCATTGCTTATACAGTGCTTTTTAACTTTCTAAGTTAAGTACATGTATTAATCATATTCACATGCACAATAATACCGCAAAGTTGTTGGATAATGTCCATGCTTTTCCCATTTCCTAAGCTTCTTGCTTCCAGAATGAGATTCTAGTAGGTTTTCCTTAATCCCTATGCCTCAAAACCAAATGTTTGTCTCTTTGAGATCTTCAAATACACTCAAGCAAATTAGAGAATGAGTGAAAAACATCTGCAGGTGAAACTTAAATCTTGCACACTTTTTTCTCATGAGGATTATACAGTCGGCTCTCCACATCCATGGATTTTTTATCCATGGATTCAAGCATCCACTGTTTAAAAATGTTTAAAAACATTATAAATTCCAAAAAGCAAACATTGATGTTGCCATTTATATAAGGGACACCATTTTACTATGCCATTGTATTTAATGGAACTTGACCATCCATGGATTTTGGCATCCGGGGGGTCCTGGAACCAAACCCCAGCGGATACTGAGGGCCCAATGTATTTGTGCTTTACAATGAATTAAATGCTAAAATGTTTCTCTGATCTCATAAGGTACCTTCTGTTGTTCATCTGGGGGCGAAACAATAAGATATAACACTTAGGGAGAAACATCCCACTAAGCAAGGCTAAACTGGAGGCAAGGATAGCAAAAGCCTCTGTAGCTGCTGCATAGCGTTCTCGGGATGTAAGGTAAGCAGGAACAAATGCCAGCCAGACCCCAAAGCATCCCAATAAACTGAAACTGATCAGAGATGCTTCATTGAAGGCCTCAGGGAGATTTCGTGCCAAGAAAGCTCCTGTTAAGCTGAGCCCAGCCAGCAAGCCCAGGTAAGCCAGCATGCCCCAGAAGGCAGCGGGTGAACCTTCATCGCATGACAGGGTGATGGCATCGGAAAGAGTGTGTGGGTCTCTCTTGAGGGAGGGAGGGGAGACCACAAACCATGTTGTGCATAACAGGAACTGGATGAGGCAACCCAGGAGAATAACAGCACAGGACGTCCGGGAATTGAGCCAAACCCTTGAACGGCTACCAGGGCAAATTGTCCTGAACGCTGCCACCACCAGTAGGGTCTTGGCCAGGATGCAAGAGAGACAGAGAGCAAAAGTCATGCCAAAGACCACTTGGCGCAACAAGCAGGCTCTTTGGGTGGGTTGTCCAAGAAACAGCAGGCAGCAAAGTGAGCTAAGTGCCAACCCAGACAGGAGCAGGTAGCTCAGTTCACGACTGTTGGCCCGAACCAGTGGGGTCTCTCGGTGTGCAATGAAGAGGGTGAGGATCACGACAGGCAGAAGAGAGCCACAGACAGAACTGCTGGCCAAACTGATCCCCAGAGGCTCATGGAAGGGCAGAAATAATTCCTTTTTGGGTAGACACTTTGTCTGCCCTTTATCCGGCCATTGGTCTTCTGGGCAGCTCGAACAGACGGCAGAATCTAGAAACAGAAGCAGATTAAGTGAGCTGTCTCATTGCCAACCTATTATCTCACCACCACCACTACCTCTTTGCTCCTCACCAAATGCAGAGGATTCTATCATGCAACCTGTTTGAAATGCCATGGGAATATGTCATGTAAGTTGTTTGTTTGTTGTGTGCCTCCAAATAATTTTTTTATTTCTGGTGATCCTAAAGTGAATCTATCATGGGGTTTTATTGGCATGATTTGTTCAGATGAGGTTTGCCATTGTCTTCCCCTGAGGCTCAGAGTATGTGAGAATATGCTTTTGTGGATGAGCAGGGAATCGAATCCTGGTCTCCAGAGCCATAGTCCAGCACTCACACCGCTACACCACGCTGGCTGTCATGTAATTGGTACATGACCCACATAATAATTCAAATGTGTTTATCAAGATTCCTAAGTTTAATTAGAGCCCGCTCAAGCTTACCATCATGTTGCAGAGTAAATGAATAAGAGTGTATTTTTCCCCATTCTTTCCTAGAATATTGGAGTTTGGGGCTCACTGTGTGTGTATATATGCATGTAACTTCAAGTTGCCTGTCGACTTATGGAGACCTCATGAATTTCATAGGGTTCCTTTAGACAAGGAGTACTCAATGGTAGTTTTGTCAGTTCCTTCCTTTGAAATAATGGCTGCATCCAGACTGCAGAAATAATTCATTTTGACACCACTTTAACTGTCATGGCTCAGTGCTATGGATTTCTGGGAACTGTAGTTTTGTGGGATATTTAGCCTTCTCTATCAGAAAACTCTTGTGCCACAAAAAACTACAAATCCCAAAGTTTCATAGCACTGAGCCATGGAAGTTAAAATGGTGTCAAATTAGATTATTTCTGCAGTGCTGATACAGCCATAGGATCTGGTATTTGTGGGCAGTCTCACATCCAAGTACTAACTAGGGCTGACCATGCTTAGCTTCCAAGATCAGATGGAATGAGGTGCCTTGAGGGCATTTAGTTTGAGGGATTGCCACATAAAATGAACTGGCAGGAGACTAAGCATAGGGAAAAGAAAATAACTTCTGTAAACAGTATATTTGTTTGTGATAGTCCCAATGGTGGCACTTTGGCTACAATCATAAAAGCCTCCCCAAACCTACTCCAAAGCCCATTTGCACTGGGCAATGGTGGTCTGTCTAGCTGGCAAGCAGGGCATGGGAGGATGACATTTCCAGCCTCTTTCCACCATTACGTGAGACAGCAACAACCAGAAGCAGAACCATTGTCACAGTTCCTTGCTCGCTGGTGCCAGGGGACTGGAAACATCCTCCTCCTGCACTATGATTGCCAGCTGAAAAGTTCTCCATTGCTTGATGCGTCTGCTGCTGTTAAGGAATCAGGCCAGGAGACTTTACTTAGTTGCACATTCATCATAACTAAGCAGGCAATGTAGGATATATAGCTGCACATATTTAATAATTCAATAACATATTTACCGAAGTCCAGAGCATCACATGCTGCAGTCCCCACTCACCAGTCTGGTTTGAGATCTCCCCAGGTGCACAGGGCACACAGTCAAAACAGCAAGTAGGTCTATCTGAGCGATGGGACTTGTGGTAGCCCCTGGGGCAGCTTGGTGTACATACAGAGATAGGGATCTAAGGCAGAAGCAGAAGAGTCATAGGTTTTTCTTGCTACCGTTTTGCTGTTTTTAATACGTTTAATATTTTAATATATGCGGTTTTTCTGTTCTAGGATGGCCAGATATCAGTGCCTGGCCCTGAATCTCTAGTTTTCATAGGTCATCTCCAGCTGGGAGATGAGGGTGCAAATTCTCCCGTTTTGGAGGCTTATTTCTTGGCAAGAGGAAAGGGCTGGCTGCAAATCTTCAGCTCAGCTATTAAAGCAGGAGCTTGGTACAATTTGTAAGGATTAATTGATTTCTTGCTGCAACTTGCAAGGATGCTCCAGAGGGTATTTGTATTTACTTTTAGTTAGTTTTCTCTTTCCCTCCCAGTTACTGCACCGGCTCATCATTCTGCATTTGCCTTCTGGTTAGACACAGATAGGTCAGATCATATCTATCTAAATATGTGAAAGGGGATATTTCCCGCAATTTAACCTTGATTTGGGAACAGCCCCTGTAGCTAAGAGTACCTGTCTTAATTTCCAAACAAGAAAATATGTTTTTTATCTCTCTCTGGGTTTGTATGTGTGTTTGAATGACAAGTTGTGAATAACTGTGGTTAGTATTTAATGCGTAATGTTTAACAATATCACCAGGGACTATCTCATGAGGTGCATCTACATTGTAGAAATAATGCAGTTTGCTGCCACTTGAGGTGCTCTAAGATTCCTATGGAATCCTGGGATTTGTACTTTTACAAGGTCTTGAGCCTTCTTTGCCAAAGAGTGCTGGTGCCTCACAAAACTACAAATCCTACAAATCAAGATTCTATAGGATGTTGTCATGGCAGTTAAAGTGGTATCCAACTGCATTATTTCTAAAGTGTAGATGCACCCTAGGTTTCAGGTTTTGGGCCAGAAATCTCAAGGCCTGAGATGATCCTGAACTGGTAACTATACCCTGGAGTCACTGCAGTTCCCAATCCTTGTTTGAATAGGGAGCAGATATTGTACTCTGCAAAACAACCATACCAAAGATCCAGCCATCCAGGGTCCCCTAGAGATGTAATCCAAAAACACACATAGCACCCATAATACACAACATGCCTTTTGCTCCATTTAAGCTTCCTCACACAAGAACTTTCACTAGGAAGACTAGATGAATCAAGATTAAATCCATTTGACTGTTCTAGTGCAGAAAAACCCTTTAAGGATAAAAGTCTGTCCTCCTTACCTCTGTCCTTCCTCCAGGCCACATGATGATGCTGTCATTAATAGCCAGTTTTCTGGTTTGAGAGGGGCTAAGCTGTCCTACTTGCACAAGCCTGAAGTCATTTGCAGAAATGAGGTGAGTGTTGTGGATGTCAAAGAGGGCAGGAGGGTCTCCGTGTTCATCAAAAGAGACTTCCTCACCCACCTTGTTCTTGAAACGGACCTTCTTCAGGTACTGAAACAACTGGGGGTTGGGAGAATAAGGGGGCATCAATTCCATGCAGCGAATAAATATTCATGGACAATTAAGGGCAGAAAATTAGAATTTCTGCTTGGCATGGTGCTTTCCCCTAGGATGACCTAATGGCAAAGTTTTTGTCACTAAAATAATGTTTTGGTGTCCTCTGAACCAGCATCATTGTGGATCTTTTGGAATAAAAGATCTCCTCCAACTGGATGCCCACCAGACTCTTGTCACCTAATGTTTAGTTGGGTAAGATGTGTTGGCCAATGTTGGCTAGACATCCAACACATCTAGAGGGAACCAGGCTGATGAAAAAGTCTCTTATAGAAACTGTGAATCAAATACGAGGCCAGTGTAAGTGCTTTTCAAAGCTTTATAAAAGGAACAAACTTAAATCTCCTTGGAGTTTATCACACTGGGGCTAAATTTGGCATTAAAGAGAGATTAAAACACATTTAAAGCATCCCTCAAATAAATAGAAAATGGCAAGTGATTGCACAAATAATTATCACACGCAATTGCGCAAATAAAGTGATAGCGGAAATGCATTGTTGCTGAAATCCTGAAAGTAAAAAGATGTGCATTAGTGCTTCTTTGTGACCACTTTAATGGTGGATTTTGTGCGAAGCCATATGAAATCGTTTTGCATAATTATGCAATTTTTCTGGGATAGTCACAGGATAAACTGCCAATTCCTTTGTGTGATAAACTCCCTGGTTCAGTTCATTTGCTCTGGGTGCACAATGGTAGTCTGGTGGCTCTATGGCCTAGCCCACCTGCAGCCACTGATAGTGAACGTGCCTGGACCCTGAGCTGGTACTATTTCATGATGGAGAACAGGAAGTAGTCTTAAGCTGGAAGGCTTTAGCAGTGTGTCCTTCCCCACTGAACAGTAGAATTTGGAAGGCACATGAGGGAAGATCATGTAAAGCTTGTTTTCTGCTGCTCCTGCAACTAGGACATGAACAAAGGGATTCACATTACAAGGAAAGAGATTCCACCCAAACATTAGGAAGAACTTAGAATCATGATCATAGAATCATAGAGTTGGAAGAGACCACAAGGGCCATCCAGTCCAACCCCCTGCCATGCAGGAACTCCCAGTCAAAGCAACCACTTCCTGACAGTAAAAGCTGTTCAACAGTGGAATGGAGTGCTTTAGAAGATGGTGGACTCCCATTCATTGGAGGCCTTTAAACAGAATTTGGATGGCTATCTCTCAGACATCACTCTATGATTCCCAGTCCTAATCAGTGGCTATGGGATGGAGCTGCTCCCAGGAACAGTCTAGATGCTGTTATACCCAGAGGCAAGGAAGGGTGCCATTGTCCTCTGGACTAGTGGAGTAAGTATGCTTGTGAATTTTCTTACACACCTCACCAGCATAATAATGTTTAAGTAAGCTAGTACCTTCCAAGGGCTGAATTCATGAGGTCCCATTTGTGACCTGCTCACATGGGTCTTGGGTCTTCTTAGGTCCTCTTTTGCCATCATATCATGCAGGGCATGGGCAATGGCGTAGACTGCATTGTGGACGTTGAAGGCCAAGCCAAAACCAGACATGCTGACAAAAGGGTTTGTGTCATTCTTCAAACTCTCCTTCCCTGTACAGTAGCGGCTACCATGTTCCTCCTCTACAGAGCTCTGGTTCCACCTGCAATTGAAAACCTTGCTCCAGAACTCCTGGATGAAGATGTCTTCTGCAGAAGTGGTGGGGTGGAGCTGGAGTATGAAGTCCCTCAGACCTGGAACAGGTTCTTTGTGAGAAGAGATGGAGAGTGAACCGTTGAGCATCAACATGTCCTTCGGGCTCCTAAAGACAGTGATTTGGCTCATGGCCTTACAACACAGCCACACTCTTCCTTCCACTCTCTGCTGGTACAGCTGAATAAACAGTGGCTGAACCTCTAACCCACAGAAGGCGACAATGACACGGGCCTGGGATGCCATTATTGTGTTGGCAATGTTCCTGACATGGAGCATGTCAAGCAAAAGGGGCAGCAAGCCCAAGAAAGCGACACACACCTTCTTCTTGATGATTTCCTCTTGTACAATCTGAATGCCTTGCTCCCTGTATTCAGAGTCTCTTGCAAGCAGGCCGACCCACGTCCAGGCAAAATGAATCACCAGGCGAGCAAGACCAAGGGCCTGGAGTTTGTTACTGGGGATGGTGCGGAAGAAAGAGGGGAACTGGGACCTCTCGTTGGTCACTGGGCCAGTGGCAAAGTAACTGATCTGAGCACCAAAAGAGGAAAAAAATTATCCTGCAGTTGCATACCTCTGACTTTTCACAGATGAAAACTGGGACGCATATGGCCAAGCAACAGAGTATAGTCAAGATGCCAAAATTTATTAATAAAGAAGAATGCACAAATTAGGAGAGGCTGCAGTAGTGTGGTTTTGCCTGAGGCCACTGGGAAAGGCAAGATTCTGCCTTCTGCTTTCATTTCCTCCCTGCACTACATTTGCACTGTGAACTCTTTCCAACAGCTGAAGTAAGCTGAGGACGGAAGGGGAAAGTAGCAGAAGAAGAGAGAAATTGGAACATTTTAAAAGTAAATGAAAATGTAGGACCACAGGGTATCATTTGGTACTTTCCCTGTCAACCTTGCACAATTGAAAGGTATGAGATTTTGACTTATCAATTGAGATTTTACCATTGTTTTCCTGTAAAGCTGAGAGAGTGTGATTTGCCCAAGGACATCCAGTGGGTTTTCATGGAGACTACTATACACAACTACACCACACTATTTAATGGAACTTCATTGCCTCCTAATGCGTCTTAGCTGCAATTGCAGCAGCCTGGCAGACATTGAAAGGATTTTTAAAATCTTCAAAAAGCACAGATGGAGTAGGTAGTTCAATATTGTTATGGTACATCACAAAATAGTGAGCAAGCTTTGAGTTCTTCAGGACTTTTATTCATCAAGCCCAAACCTGATCACGGATGTCAGGAGAGAGAATGAGAAAGCCAGAATAAGTAAAAGATGAGAAAGCCAGAAGGTCTGAAATTGCAGCTATCTATGTTAAAGTCCCAGTGGTGTTTTGCAGGCATAATTGGATTAGCCTCTGTAAGATCCTTACAGGTTTCAGACTGCCTTAAGGATGCTGAGACAAAACAACAATCATAGCGTATTCTCCATTCACACTTATACATCACCACCATTTAAAATGAGACACCCAGATCTAGACACAATACTCCATATGAGGTCTGACTATAGTGGTATTACTTCTTTCAACTTGGAAACCATGCTTCTATTAAAGCAGGCATTTATTTTCCTTGCTGCATCACCATACTACTGGCTCATGTTCCATTTATGATCAACAATAATCCCAAAGTCCTTTTCACATATAGTATTACTGAGTCATGTTTCCCCCATCCTTTACCTGTGTATTTGATTTTTGTGGCATAGATGTAGAATTTTGCATTTGTCTTCACTGAATTTCATTGTATTAATCTCTGCCTAATTTTCTAGTTTATCCAGGTCCTTTTGACTGCTGTTCCAATGTGTTAGCCACCTAATTTTGTGTCATCTGCAAATTTGATAAAGACTCCCTCCACCCCATCATCTAAGTCATTGATAAAACACAAGATGATAAGTCTTTGCCTCTAGGAGTTTACAATTTTATATACAAGACAACACAGCTCCTACCTGGGGGTATCTGTAGAGATCTAGCAAACCAGCAATTGCTCTGGATGTTGTTATTCCTGCCTCTGCAATAAGACCGGCTTGTGGAGGAATATGATGGCAATGAAAGTTGGGGACGACTTTTTGATGGCCTGCAAGAAACTGCATGGTACCCAAAAGGGCTCGTGAAACCATTTGGCAGGAATCAAAGATCTGGAAGCCGAGAGTGATGTTGGGCAAAAAGCTTGATGCCTGATTAATCTCTTCAATGGCAAAGACCATAGTTTGAATGTACTTGTAAAACCAAAATGATAAACTGGAGGAAACCAGAAGAGAATTTAGGGATTAAGATCAGAATGGGAAAATAAATAGCTGAATTTCATAGATATTATATCGGCCATCAAGTAAGACTGAATAGGTTTATCTCAAGACTTTAGTTAATTTGTCATTAAGCTTTCAAGTTGACTTCAGCTTATGACAACAGTATCCTAGGTTTGTTCAGAGCAGGTTTACCATTGCCTTCCTCTCCGCCTGACAGAGTGACTCGGTTGAGAACCCTGTGTGTGTTTCCATCTTTAAGCAGGGATTTGAACCCTGGTCTCCTGGAGTCCTAGTCTTAACACTCCAACCATGATAGTACGCTTGTTCCATTTAGCTAAGAGCTAATTGTATTTTCTCAGTGAGCACAGAGTACAGGAATGGTGAGAAGAGGTTTCTTCTATGGCTTTGATGGCTAGGGGCTAATAACTACTGAAGCAGCTACCAGTTACAATGACCTGATCACACTAGATGAATCCCAGGCAGAAACGAGCTTTAAAACTAGAAAAAACCTGCAAATGCGGGATGTTTTTCAGACGACATTTCTTCCAAAGAGCAATAAAGTGAAAATAAAGCAAATGGCAAGTTGACAAAAACGACACCTTCCAAAAGTAAAAAGGTGTCATTTTTGTCAACTTTAAGTTCACTTTATTTTTGCGTTATTGCTCTTTGGCACAAACACATCTGAAAAACATCCTGCATTTGTGATGCTTTTCTACTTTTAAAATCCCATTTCTGCACAGGATTCATATAGTGTGATAAGGTCCTATGTGTGGGTGAGAGACTGAGCTTCCCAGTAATTCATTACAAAATAAGTTATTTATAATTAATTCATTTTACAACAACTAAGGCATAACTAGGTTACATAAAATAAAATAATAAAACTTTTTATTTCTATCCTGTTTTTTGTAAAAACAATCAAAGCGGCGTACAGCAGTTAAAATGATACAAATATATACAACCCCCCTTTTAAAAGGATGAAACAATTCTACAATTAAAATTACAAATATTAAAATCAAAACCAATTATATGACAATAGTACAACAGCAGTGGGCAGAATCATCACAACCATAATTACCAATACAAGATACACAAAGTATGGGGGGGGGGGGTCTTTACGTGGCTGGTGGCTATTCCAGGAAGGCCTGCTGGAAGAGATCCATCTTCACAGCTTTTTTAAAGCTGTCTAGGTTGGATATTTCACGAGTCTCATGTACCATTACATGACAATTGCAACATAAACATGTGTTTTAAAGCATGTAATTGTACAGCACCCTCACCCATTAAAGGACCCTTCCTCAGCTAGTTAATACCTAACATCAATACCTAATTTTAAATCAGATAATACCTAAAATTTTGTCTAAGTGAAAAGGTCTTTGCCTGTTGGCAGCAGCACAGAAAGGAGATGAGCCTGGCCTCCTGTGGGAGTGAGTTCCAAAATCTTGAAATAGAGACCAAGAAAGCCTTCACACATTCTCACCAAATGTGCCAGTGTTGAACCAAGAGAAAGCCTTTCTCTGAAGATTACAAAACTCAAGCAAGCTTGTATAAGGAGTCAGGGTCTTTCAGATCAGAAATGATGATGATGATGATTTATTTATAATTACCACCTCTCTCTGGGATCGAGGATAAAGACAGAATATTAGCTTAGTTATGTAAACTATTGGGAGCAAGTTTCTATATTTTTAATATTTCTATATATTTTTAAAAATTATGTTTAAGTGTACGTTTGATGTTGTTGGAAATTATGGTTTGTTCTGTTCACGTTTTTACGTTTGTATGTAATTGATACATAAATGTTCAATAAATAGATATTTTTAAAGAAAATAATCTATATTTACCTTGATGGGTAGCTGGAAAGACTTCCATTGTGAGTCCTAAAAGAATTGAACAGACTGGTGTGGTGGGGCTGTTTTTGGTGAGGCAACTGGTGACAGTAAACAGGACTTGGTGAGGTATTGAAGGTGACTTTTGTGGGATCGCTTAACATATGCAGGTGTAGTGGGAAGATACATAGAATCATAGAATCATAGAATCATAGAGTTGGAAGAAAGCACAAGGGCCATCCAGTCCAACCCCCTGCCATGCAGGAACTCCAAGTCAAAGCATCCCTGACAGATGGCCATCCAGCCTCTGCTTAAAGACCCCTAAGGACGGAGACTCCACTACACTCCGAGGGAGTGTGTTTCACTGTCGAACAGCCCTTACTGTCAGGAAGTTCCTCCTAATGTTGAGGTGGAATCTCTTTTCCTGCAGTTTGCATCCATTGTTCCGCGTTCTAGTCTCTGCAGCAGCAGAAAACAAGCTTGCTCCCTCCTCAATATGACATCCCTTCAAATATTTAAACAGGGCTATCATATCACCTCTTAACCTTCTCTTCTCCAGGCTAAACATCCCCAGCTCCCTAAGGCGTTCTTCATAGGGCAAGGTTTCCAGACCCTTCACCATCTTAGTTGCCCTCCTTTGGACATGCTCCAGTTTCTCCACATCCTTTTTGAATTGTGGTGCCCAGAACTGGACACAGTATTCCAGGTGGGGCCTGACCAAAGCAGAATAGAGTGGCACTATAACTTCCCTTGATCTAGAAACTATACTTCTATTGATGCAGCCTAAAATTGCATTGGCTTTTTTAGCTGCCGCATCACACTGTTGACTCATGTTCAGCTTATGGTCTACTTGGACTCCTAGATCCCTTTCACATGTGGTCTCATTCAGCCAGGTGTCCCCCATCCTATATCTGTGCATTTCATTTTTCCGCCCTAAGTGCAGAACCTTACATTTCTCCGTATTGAATTTCATTTTGTTAGCACTGGCCCAGCTTTCTAGTCTATTCAGGTCATTTTGAATTTTGATCCTATCCTCTGGGGTATTAGCTACTCCTCCCAGTTTAGTGTCATCTGCAAATTTGATAAGTATGCCCCCAATTCTGTCATCCAAATCGTTAATAAAGATGTTGAATAGCACTGGGCCCAGGACAGAACCCTGTGGCACCCCACTGGTCACTTCTCTCCAGGATGAAAAGGAGCCATTGTTGAGCACCCTTTGAGTTCGGCCACTCAACCAATTACAAATCCATGTAACAGTTAACTTGTCTATCCCACATTTTGCAAGCTTGTTTGCAAGAATGTCATGGGGAACCTTGTCAAAGGCCTTACTGAAATCGAGGTATACTATATCCACAGCATTCCCTTCATCTACCAAGCTGGTAATTTTATCAAAAAAAGAGATCAGGTTCGTTTGGCATGACTTCTTTTTCTGAAACCCATGTTGGCTTTTTGTGATTATGGCATTGGCTTCTAAATGTTCGCAGACTCTCTGCTTAATGATCTGCTCTAGCACCTTTCCTGGAATTGATGTCAGACTAACTGGACGATAATTGTTGGGATCCTCTTTTTTTCCCTTTTTGAAGATGGGGACAACGTTTGCCCTCCTCCAGTCTTCTGGGACTTCTCCTGTTCTCCAGGAGTTCTCAAAGATTATTGCCAATGGCTCTGATATTACATTTGCTAGTTCTTTTAATACTCTAGGATGTAGTTCATCTGGTCCTGGAGATTTATATTCATTTAGGTTAACCAAGTATTCCTGTACTATCTCTTTACTTATTCTGTGCTGAAATTCCCCTATTCTGTCTTCTGCTCCATTATCCTTCGGTTGAGCACCTTTTGCCTTTTCTGAGAAGACTGAAGCAAAGAAGGTGTTGAGTAATTCTGCCTTTTCTCTGTCCCCTGTTAGCTCCAATGAGGATGTCTCCTCCTCTCTCAAAAGCTTCCATCTGGAGGGTGGGCAGCTGGCATTGATGCCCACTGATGATGTGCACCAGCATGGAAAACAAGACTCCAAAGAAGAAAGGGTTCATAGATTGACAAAGAGATCTGCTCTATGAGGATGTAGCCTAAAAAGTTTCTTTTTAAGAGCCTACTGCATTAACCGTGGTCTGGTTTATGTTGTTTTACATTTCAGAGAAGGGAATATAGACGATCGTAACCCAGATCATGTGACAAAAACACTTGAGCTCAAAGAAAGAAAATCTGTCTTTCCACTTCTTAGTTGATGACAGAGGAAATGCAAAATGTGAGCTACAGTACAGTATAAGCAATGGCTCTCAGAGGTGTAGTAAGTGATGCCTCTCATAGGATTAGAAGATCCAGAAAGATGGAGAAAATGAGAGAGATCAGCAGGAACAGCTCCCTGGGCAAAAATCTAGAGGACAAACCAGTGCTGAATGCCCAGGCACCCTTTTTAGAGCTTTCTCATTCCCTTGAGTATTTCCACCAAGTGGAAAATTGAGAGAAGTAGAGATAGGAGGCAGAGGGAATGATAGTAATGTGCCACAAAAGAAAGTGCCATACTGAAAAGAGGCTCTAGGGACAAGACAACAAATGGTCCAATTTGCATGGAGTTTCTGTAAGAGCATAAAATTATTTCTGCTACTCTAGTCCTTCAAACTTCCTTGCTCACTAAGTACTGGTTGAGTCCTCCTTATCTGGAATTCCAAAATCCAATATATTCCAAAACAAAACAAAACAAAACAAAAACGTTTTTTGTGGATGGCTGAGATAGTGACACCTTTGCTTTCAGATGGTCCAGTGTACACAGACCTTGTTGTATGTGCAAAATTATTAAAGCTATTGTATAAATTACCTTCAGGCTATGTGTATAAGGTGTATTTTAAACACAAATAAATTCTGTGCTTAGGCTTGAAAATACAGGTTCTCCAACATCTGAAAAACTCCAAAATCCAAAACATTTCTGTTCCAAGCATTCCAGATAAGAGAGACTCAGCCTGTACATGTATTTTCTGAGTTGTGCTTGAGGCATATGTGTGTGTGGGGGGGGGGGGGAGAGGGGAGTGGATAATTTTTCAAAAATGAAAACCTTATAGATGATCTAGCAAAGTTAGGGCACTCAACAATTATTATTTTATGCAGCAGACTAAAGAGATGCTACGTGACACCTTAATTTTCTCATCCCAGTAGGATGCCTGTAAGCATCCCAATTCTCCCAAATTTCTCAGTGGTATAGCTATGTATTTTTTTAACCTCTGTCAGATCATTAACTTACTCTGGAATCTTGTGTAGAATTCAGTATATTTTGCTTTATTTGCAACGTTTCTAGATCTCATGAGAATGGAGGAGGAAAACTAGGACACATATATGATGTTAACAACTCTTGGAGCCCATTCATATGTAATTTTCCTTCATTTCTACAGAGCACATGTAGAGAAATCCTAGCAAAAATGTTTAACAGATTGATGTAAGTCCTCACATGTTCTGCAAGAATGATAAATAAGGACATGGACAGACATGCCAGATTTCATTAAGGGGGATATGCATTTCCACTCAGTTGTTACATTTTCATGGGCAAAGATTTGATCCAAAATGTAATGGCTGCAACTTTTTTCAGTCAACAGAGCAAAAGGTGGGGGAAAGCTGTTGGTTTCCCCCCTTTGCTCAGACCTTTAAGTCACAGTTATCACAGCCAGAAAACCGAGCACCAATTCTTAATGCCCTTCTTCCTTTCGAGTATAAACTTCAGGTCATGAAACTTTGCCAAATCCACCCTGACTGTCCCTGTTTATAGACGTATTCCCATTTGGCACATGCTATTATACCAGTTCCTGCCCTCAGTGCCATTTGGCCTCATTAATTGAATAAGCAACACACTACCCAGTGTTAGCAGTACAATCATCCCCATGACGGACTACTAAATGGCGCAGCAGGGGAGTTGTTACGATTATTTTTGTTCCAATTACCACCGAGAAAATAGCAGATAAGTGCACGTAATTGAGGACAAGTTACAACTTGCTGCCCCAAATTAGGAAAGTACATGGGTGCGAGATCAGATCTCTGATTTCAGCCCACCAGAGAGATCTGTTCTTGAGGAAGTTTGAAAGGCGGGGAGCCTCTGGCTCAAATCCCATCGATCGGGTCACTTGAGTCGATAGCAAACTCAATGCTTCCCATCTGAAATAAGAACAAATAATTATACTACCTTTATAGGGGCAACATTGCATAGCAGCTAGAGCATTGGACTATAACTCTAGAGCAAGGTTCAAATCCCCGCTTGGCCATGAAACCACCCCCCCTTGGGTGAACTTGGAAAAGTCACACTCTCTCAGCCTCAGAGGAAGGCAACCTCCTTTGAACAAATCTCGCTAAGAAAACCTTATGATAGGGTTGCTTTAGTCAGAAATGTCTTGAAGGCACACAACAATGATATTGATTTTTTTGGGGGGGGGGGGGATCAAATTTTACTCATAGTTTTTGAACTAGCCCAGTTCCCATCTCTTCTCACAAAGAGCCCCTTCACACCACAGAATTATAGCACTATGATACTCCTTTAACTGCCACAACAACATCCTATGGAGTCCTGGGATTTGTAGCTTTGTGATGCACTATATCTCTCTGGCTGAGTATTGAAATTGATCCCTACTAAACTGACAATCCCAGGATTCCAAAGGATGTTGCCATGGGAGTTTGTCTGTGCCATTGTGTGCCTTTAAGTTGTTTCCGAACTATGGCAACCCGAAGGTTATGGGGTTTTCTTGGCATGATTCGCTCAAAGGGGATTGGTCTTTGCTTTTCTCTGAGGCTGAGACAGTGTGACTAGCCCAAGCTCAGCCAGTGGGTTTCCATAGCCAAGCATGGATTCAAACCCTGGTCTTTAGTGTCTGAGGTGGCTGCCACACTGCGGAATTAATGTAG
This sequence comes from Urosaurus nigricauda, assembly GCA_034509955.1. Classification (NCBI taxonomy): domain Eukaryota; kingdom Metazoa; phylum Chordata; class Lepidosauria; order Squamata; family Phrynosomatidae; genus Urosaurus; species Urosaurus nigricauda. Next base: position 7,240,436 of record JAOEGL010000006.1, read on the forward strand.
TTTGACACCGCTTTAACTGCCATGGCTCCATTGTATGGAATCCTGAGATTTGGAGTTTGTTGTGGCACCAGGGCTCTGTGACCAAAAAGGCTAAACAGCTTAAAAGACTACAAATCCCAGAATTTCATCGCATGGAACCATGGCAGTTAAAGTGGTGTCAAATTGTATTAATTCTGCAGTGCAAATGCTGCCAATATTCTTAATCCAATACTCAAACCACTATGCCATGCTGTCTTGTTCTTATATAGGAGAAGTTAAGATGGTATATCTTTCGTTTTGGCCTAAATACTTCTTTATAATGTAATTTCTTATTTGACTGTTTTGTTGTTGCTGTTGTGTGCCTTAATTTCTGACTTAGGGTGACTCATAAGTCATGGGGTTTTCTTAGCAAGTTTCTTCAGAGGAGCTTTGCCATTGCCATCCGCAGAGGCTGAGACAGTGTGACTTGCCCAAGGTCACCCGCTGGGTTTCACAGAATCATAGAGTTGGAAGACACCACAAGGGCCATCCAGTCCAACCCCCTGCCATGCAGAAACTCTCCATCAAAGCATCCCCAAAAGATGGCCATCCAGCTTCTGCTTGAAGACCTCCAAGGACGGAGACTCCACTACACTCTGAGGGACAGTGTTCCACCGTCGAACAGCCCTTACTGTCAGGAAGTTCCTCCTAATGTTGAGGTGGAATCTCTTTTCCTGCAGTTTGCATCCATTGTTCCGTGTTCCAGTCTCTGGAGCAGCAGAAAAAAAGCTTGCTCCCTCCTCAATATGACATCCCTTCAAATATTTAAACAGGGCTATCATATCACCTCTTAACCTTCTTTTCTCCATACTAAACATCCCCAGTTCCCTAAGGCATTCCTCATAGGGCATGGTTTCCAGACCCTTCACCATCTTAGTTGCCCTCCTTTGGATATGCTCCAGTTTCTCCACATCCTTTTTGAATTGTGGTGCCCAGAACTGGACACAGTATTCCAAGTGGGGCCTGACCAAAGCAGAATAGAGCGGCACTATTACATCCCTTGATCTCTCTCTCTGGCTTTTCTTTGCTAACGAAGATTCAGGAAGGACTCATGATCCTACGCTTACTACAAGCGCGTTGATGACTAAAAAAGCCGATCCGAGATAAACAAGTCCGGTTACAGAAAGCACAGCAGAAAGTCTCCTTGGGTGATGTTTCCAAGTTGTGGTTCTTTCTGCGTTGTCGTTTCTCTTCGAGACTCGTTTGGCGTGAGTTCTCGAATAAGGCTGCAGCATTGTGGATAGTGCATCTTCAAGCCTCCCGATGTGAGGCCAGGGCAGACCATTTTTGGTGATCAATTTGGCCAAGCTTGAGATGTTGTTTCAGGGAGTCCTTGTATCTCTTCTTTGGGGCGCCCCTCTTTCGCTGACCCGTGGCGAGTTCACCGTAGATTACTATTTTGGGGAAGCGGTGGTCCTCCATCCTGGAAACATGCCCTGCCCAGCGAAGCTGCGTTTTCAGTAGCATGGCCTCAATGCTGGTGATCTCTGCTTGCTCAAGGACAGCAACAGTAATACAGTATTAATATTGTATTATATTAATTATATAATACAATCATATAATACAATTGAATTACTTGCATTATAATACAATATTAATATTGTGTTATTTTAATATTGTAATACTTTAATTCTATTTTAATGTTCAATTTTTGTATGTTTTTAATTGTACTGTGCTTTTAAATTGTAAATTGATGCTTTGAGTCCCAAATAATAATAATATAATATATGTGAGATATATTATCATATATATATTGTACTTTGCTTTTAAATTGTAAATTGATGCTCTGAGTCCCAAATAATAATATTACAATATATATGTATGTGTATATATATATATATATATATCAAATAATATTATTATATATTATATATATTGTACTGTGCATTTAAATTTTAAATTGACACTTTGAGTCTCAAATAATATATATATATATATATATATATATTATCATATATATATATATATTGTACTGTGCTTTTAAATTGTAAATGGATGCTTTGAGTCCCAAATAATAATATTACAATATATGTGTGTGTGTGTGTGTGTGTGTATATATATATATTATTTGGGACTCAAAGTGTCAATTTCCAATTTAAAAGCACAGTACAATTTAAAAAAATACCAAAGTGACCATTAAAATAGAATTAAAGTATTACAATATTAATATAATACAATATTAGTTTTGTATTATAATACAATTAATATTATATATGAGATATATAATAATAATATAATATAATAATGATTATATATATATATATATATATATATGTTTTCTGTGGTGAAGCCCCATTCTATCTCCCCCTCAGCCCCTCCCATTCAGTAAAAAGAAAGCATTGCCCAGCTATAATTTATTTTTGGACTTGCTGAGCCGCCGTACCACTGTGGGGAGTGAGTGACGCAGACCAGTCCCTTCTCAGCAGCGGGCTTGCGATCGATTGGTTGAGTGGAACGCCCGTCTTGTCCCTCTCCTCCAATGAACAGAGAGGAGAGGAGGGAAGGGTCCCGCCCCTTAGCAACGCTGGTTGCGCGGGGAAACGACGAGCGCATGCGCAGTGGTGTCAAATGAAGGCGTGACGTAGAAAGCGGGCAGCGTCGGTGCGGCGGAATCATCATGGGGGAGGCTACCATAGAGGTGTCCGCTCTAGGACTTCCGTTTCCGGCCAGCTGGCCCTTCTACTTCCGGGGTTGGGAGAAATTATGGAGTCGGTGCTGAGCGAAGTTGTGGCGCTGGAGGATCTGCAGGTGAGTCAGCAGCCTTCTGCCAGAATCGTTGGCCAAATGGCTGAGGCTTCTGGGAGATGGAGTCCAAAATCTCCCAGAATTCCTTACTATTGTCCAAATGGCTGAGGCTTCTGGGAGCTGGAGTCCAAAATCTCCCAGAATTCCATACTGTTGTCCAAATGGCTGAGGCTTCTGGGAGCTTGAGTCCAAAATCTCCCAGAATTCTCTACTATTGTCCAAATGGCTGAGGCTTCTGGGAGCTGGAGTCCAAAATCTCCCAGAATTCCATACTGTTGTCCAAATGGCTGAGGCATCTGGGAGCTGGAGTCCAAAATCTCCCAGAATTCCCTATTGTTGTGCAAATGGCTGAGGCTTCTGGGAGCTGGAGTCCAAAATCTCCCAGAATTCCCTATTGTTGTCCAAATGGCTGAGGCTTCTGGGAGCTTGAGTCCAAAATCTCCCAGAATTCCCTATTGTTGTCCAAATGGCTGAGGCTTCTGGGAGCTTGAGTCCAAAATCTCCCAGAATCCTCTACTATTGGCCAAATGGCTGAGGCGTCTGGGAGCTGGAGTCCAAAATCTCCCAGAATCCTCTACTATTGGCCAAATGGCTGAGGCTTCTGGGAGCTTGAGTCCAAAATCTCCCAGAATCCTCTACTATTGGCCAAATGGCTGAAGCTTCTGGGAGCTGGAGTCCAAAATCTCCCAGAATTCCCTACTATTGGCCAAATGGCTGAGGCTTCTGGGAGCTGGAGTCCAAAATCTCCTGTACATACAATCCTAAATTAGACATGTTTTGTTCCTTGCGTCTCTGGGTGCGTCTGCACTGTAGATAACAAAGCAGTTGGACACCTCTTTAAGTGCTGCAGCTCCGTCCTATGGGACCCTGGGATTTGTAGTTTTACAAGGCCTTTGGCCTTCCCTGCCAAAGGGTGAGGTAGATTGGTTAAAACTAAGAATGTTAAACATGCTCAGAAATTAAAAATTATAGAGCTGAAATGTACCAAGAGCAAAGGTTGTAATTGTAGGTCGTGCCAAATCCTCTAACAATTTGGAAATGGCTCCTAACTTAAGATGCTAACCCAAATAACAGGAAGCACTTCATAGACAGTTTGAGGACAATGAAACTAAATATATACGTAGCAATTTCATTGATGGATGCCCCACAAGGGATAGAAATGTATGTTAGGTGTAATATTTGAACATCCAATGAATATACAGAGGTGAATGTTTATTTTATATGTAACCAATGAAATGTGATTTGTAGTTTTCTTTGTTCTAGGAACTATAAAGGTCTGGTTCATTTGGAAACCGGGCCCCTGGAATTTGGATGTTTTCCTCTGGGGATGCTGCAGCAAAAATAAACTACGTTTTCCTTTCCAAACGGCTCCAGTCTCCTTGTTAATTCTGTTTAAAATTCTGGTTTTAAATTAATCTACAACACTTTTGCATGGTCTTTGGCCTTCTCTGCCACAGAGAGATTGGCGCCTCACCAAACTACAAATCCCAGGATTCTGGAGGATGGAGCCGTGGCAGTTAAAGGAGTGTCAATCTGCATTATCGCTAAAGCGTAGGCAATGGTTTGAGTGTTGGACTAGGACTCTGTAATAGAGACCAGGGTTCAAATCCATGGAAACCCACTTAGTGACTTTGGGCAAGTCACACTCTCTCAGCCACAGAGGATGGCAATGGCAAACTCTCTCTGAAGGAACTTGCCAAGAAAACCCAGTGATAGATTCGCCTTAGGGTTTCCATAAGTCGGAAATGACTTGAATGTACACAACAACAACAAGGTGCACCTGTGGTTCTTAACACAAGGTGAGTTTACTTTGAGAGTTGTTGGGGGAATAAAGTACCTTTGAATTTGGTTTCGTTGCTGCTCTTGTTATCAGCAATGCTGTCCTTACCCAGTTTGTACCAACATTTATTAAAATGTCTAACCAACTACAGTCCTGTTCTGTCATGGGATTCTGGGACTTGTAATTTTACAAAACCTTTAGCCTTCTCTGCCGAAGAGTGTTGGTGCCTCACCAAACTACAAATCCCAGGATTTTATAGGATGGAGCCGTTGGCAGCTAAAATGAGTCATCTTTAAATAGATCTTCTTCCAGTTTCCAGTACAATTCTCACCCCCTCCCCACTTTATCTTGCAATATTAATGAAATTGGATTGTGATCAGAAGTTATTTTTGAGGTGACAGTGTCTTTGAAATCATAAACATGTTGGTCTTCTGGAAATAAAATAGAATTGGAGAACCCATGGCTCACTGGATGTTGGACTTTAGTTCCAATCAACCCTTGCCAGCCTGGCTAATAGTAAGGGATAATGGGAGTTGTTATTCATCAGCACTTGAGAGCAAGGTGTTTTTTAGCGATGTTATAAATATGAAGATACTGTTAGAGTCCACCTCCCAGCTGCTCTAGCCAGCATAGTCATTGGTGTGAGGAATACTGGGAGGTGCAGTTCAACAAGTTGTGGAGGGCTGCATAATTGCTATGCATGTTATAAATGTAGTTTACAATCTTAATAAGTATTTAGGTAGTTTAGTAACCATTATATATTATGAATCTTTATCCGTAGCACCTTTCTGTGTATACTCTTCCCACCATTCTCGAAAAACTCTTGGATAGCTCCAGAATAGTTTGGCCTGGTTTTGCCCTGTCTCCCATATCACTCAGCATTTCACATTTCATAGATGAAAGCAGAGACATTTGTGGCCAAGCAACATCAGAATGTGATCAAGATGGCAAGTTCTTAATGAGGGAGAACACACAAGCAAGGAGAGGCTGCAGTGATTTGATTTTGCCTGAATTTGGAATTACAGCATACATACTAATCTCTTATCAACGTACAAGTCGTTTCTGCATGGATGGGCTTGCATGCCACCTATATGATTTTTTTTTTCTAGTTTGCCCTGTTTTGACTTGTATATGTATTGTAAAGTGGAGGGGACGACATATAGGCAGTGGGCTACATTCCTGGGCTTTATTTCCTGTCTCTCTAGGACCCCTGATGCCCCAGTAATGATTTTATTTCAAAAAGCAGCCCTTCCAGCACCTTGTGCCCCTTTTCATCACATCACACAACACTGGAAATGATTTTTCCAATTTCTTTCCACCTTTTCAGACCTGTAGGTTCCTAGAGGATTGTGAAAGTTGAAATGTTGCATCATGGCATGCACTCAAAAATCCCCATTACAGTATTTCAACATTGCAAATAAGGCTTGGAAGAACAAACTGAACAAAAGGGGACCTCCCGCCCTCCCAAATTTGACTAAATGAGGCAATTCAAGACAGAGCTTTGTTAGTCTGGATCATTATGCAAAGGGGTCTTGTAGCACTGAGATCCAAAACACACTGCAGAAATAATCCAGCTTGAGACAGCTTTAACTGTCCTGGCTCAATGCTAGGGAATTCTGTGAACAGTAGTTTTGAAAGACGTTTGACTTTTTCTGTCAGAGAGCTCTGGTGCCACAATAAACTACAATTCCCAGGATTCCCTAGCACTGAGCCAGGGCAGTTAAAGTGGTCTCAAACTGGATTATTTCTTCAGTGTACTTTGAACCTAAGAGAAAGAGATAGATAGCATAAGCTATTCACATTTAAAGTTTGTGTGTCAGCTGCACCTGTTCCTTGAGACATCGGATCTGGCCTCGGTGGTACATGCCTTGGTTTACATCCCAATTGAACTACTATAATGGGATCTACATGGGGCTGCCTTTGAAGAGTGTTCAGAAACTTCAGCTGGTCCAAAGATCTGCATCCAGGTTATTAACTAGGGCAGGTTACAGAGACCACACAACACCCCTGTTGAAACAGCTCCATTGGCTGCCAGTTTGTTTCCGGGCACAATTCAAAGTGCTGGTTATTACTTATAAAGTCTTATATGGCTCAGGTCCACACTGTTTGGCAGACTCCATGCCTTTGGTGAAGTAGACTTAAAGGGTAAAACACAGGCCAAGTGAAGTGGCTTCTAGCTGCTTTGGAGGCCTGCTGATTCAATGACTCATGCCCCCAAAGTGGCCTGAAGCCATGCTGGTTGTTGACAGTAGTCTCATAATGAATCACATGAGCAGCTTGTGATGAGATGGGTGTATGTTGTCATAGGAGGAAGCACTGTTGCTGTGTGCCATCAAGTAATTTCCACCGTATGGCAACAGAAAGACAAACAAATGGGTCCTGGAGCAGATCAAGCCAGAAATCTCTCTAGAAGCCAAGATGACAAAACTCAGGTTGGCATACTTTGGATACATCATGAGAAGACATGAATCATTGGAAAAAAACAGTAATGCTAGGAAAGATAGAGGGAAGTAGAAAGAGAGGAAGGCTGCATGCAAGATGGATGGACTCTGTTAAAGAGATCACTTTTGAGTATGAGTTTGCAGGAATTGAGCAGAGCAGTGGAGGACTGAAGGTCTTGAAGATGTCTCATCAGCAGGAACACCATGGATTGAGATTGAGTCGAAGGTGAACAACAAAAGTTGAACCTAATGCAGGGTTTTCCTGGAAAGATTTGTTCAGAAGAGGTTTGCCATTGCCTTCTGCTAAGGCTGAGAGAGTGTGACTTGCCCAAGGTAAACCCATTGGATTTCCATGGCTGAGCAGTGATTTGAACCCTGGTCTCCAGAGTTGTAATCCATTGCTAAACCGCTACACCACTAGGGGGCCCCAAATTATTGCTGATATCGAGCACTGAACAGGCTGCAATCGAAGCATCGTTGTATTGCATTTAACCTGTCTGCTCATGCTAGACGTTTGTTCTGTGAAGTGCAGGGCTGACTTACATCCCATTATGTACAATTAAGATTGCTGCCATAGATTATTTTTCTAGAGTAGCACTGAAATCTGGGTAGTTACTACTTTCTCTTCAATGTAACATCTTTTTGAAATCACCAAACACGGTCTTGGTTGTAAAAGTATAGTTTTGTTTTGATATGTCTGTTGCATTTGCACTGGACTTTCTGTCTTTATCCTCTGGAAGAGATTGATAAGAGAAATCCTGTCCTTCTGTGATTGCGCCGCAGGGCTGGAAATAAATGCTCAGGTTTCACTTGCTTTAAAGGCAATGTTGGTCCCTTAATGTTGAGTTTAAAAATGTATGGGAAGTTCCTGGCACACTATTTGAAGGATATGTGGAAGTGTTTAGTAGAATTTTATTTGTTTAGCACATTTTAAGCTTTTTCTTGGGGCAGGGCTGGGATTTGGAATAGGAGTGTCTCTGTTTTTGGAATCATAGGCATGTGCTTTCTATAGTGTGACAGCCTTCCTGACCCCTGCAACTCTGAGTGGAAGTTGATGAAGAAAACAGTGAAGTGGGTGAATCTGAACTCCCTCTATGTTGTCATACCTTTATAACTTTTGTCACTAGAAGGCCAGATGACATCGGGATTAGAGTGCCTTTTACCAGTTTTGTTTGGTACACCACTTGTGGATATTTTTGGATAAATAATCCAAACACTGGAAGCCTTAAGATTCAACTACTGCAATGTGCTCTGTGTGAGGCTGCCCTTGAGGTTATCCAGTCCAGCTGGTGCAGAATATTGTCTTGCCTGGCTGCTTGCTTCCAAGGTGGGTTAATTTCCAAGTTTTGTTGTTAGCATATAAAGCCTTAAATAATTTGAGACCTAGCTGGCTGAGAGTCTTCAGAGGAAGGCAAAGACAAACCCACTCTGAGCAAATCTTGCCATGAAAGCCTTGTGATAAGTCCAAAAGACTTCAGAAATGATCCACTTTGAGACTGCTTTAACTGCCCTGGTTCAGTGCTAGGGAATGCTGCGAACTGTAGTTTATTGTGACACCCGAGTCCTCTGACAGAGAAGGCTAAATGTCTCACAAAACTACAGCTCCTCAATTCCCTCGCCAGGACAGTTAAAGCAATCTCAAACTAGATTATTTCTGCAGTGTGTTTTGGACCATAGGTTTGCTTTAGTGTTGCTATTGAACACCCTAATAAATAATAAAGGATATCCTCCATTGTGACTAAATGGCTATAATGCATTCTTAAATGACTGAGATGCTGATGGCAAGACCCAAGTTGTGAGTCCCAGTTTGGGGAAGAATAAATACAAATAAAACAGTCCATAAAACCAATAATGGGAGTTTAACTATTTCATTTGTCCTTTTAAAAATGATCTGCTCTATTAGTGGGAATCCTAACATGTTTAATTTGTGTTGTTGTTGAGTGCCTTCTAGTTGTTTCTGACTTTTGGTCATCCTAAGTCTACCTTATCATGAGGTTTTCTGAGGCTAAGAGTGTGTGACTTGCCCAAGGTCACCCAGTGGCTGAGCAGGGATTTGAATCCTGGTTTCCAGAGTCATAGTCCAGTGATCAAACCACTGTGCCATGCTTAAAAACAAATATTAGTCTATGCATGTGGCAAATATATATGGCTAAATTCTGAATTGGAACAGTGGACATTACAGACTGTCCAGATGTCTGTGTGCTGTTTCTTGATGTGCATTGTAGAAAGTCTCTTAAGTAAGTGAGAGAATGGAGCCATATGGCCCCATGGTTTACACTTTTTAAAATATTTGCTCTATATTTGTTCTGTGTATGCGTGCAGTAGGAAACAAGAATAATATATAAAATGCCAACTGAGTATTCCTGTATTGAGAGTGAAGTGTAGTCTGCCAGAGGTTAAGTAGTCATACAATAATGTTAGCCTTTAAGGTGCCGCAAAACAGTTTTGTTGCAACAAACTAGCACATGTGACCTTTTGGAATTTGATGATGATTTATGGCCTGTTGACCCTGTGAATTATTTTTTTTAGGCAAGGAATACTCAGAGGTAGTCTTGCCAGTTCCTTCCTCAGAAATATAGTCCACAGCATCTGGCCTTCATTGGTGCCTTCAGTAAAAAACAAAAACAAAAACAATTTAATTCAGCCAATTCTTGTTAAGCTAGATTTCTGCTTACACCAAATTTTGTTTTAATGCAAGGCACCACTCTGACGGATGGTTAGTCACTTGCAGTGTGATGTGCTATGGTTTCAGGTCCATCCTCTCCTTTTTGCTTCCTGAACAGACCAGGCTGGAGTCATTACAGCTTTGAAAACTGAATACTGTGTCCAGTTCTGGGCACCACAATTCAAGAGGGATATTGACAAACTGGAGCGTGCCAAAATGGTGAAAGATCTGGAAACCATGGCCTATGAGGAGCGACTTAGGAAGCTGGGTAGTTTAGCCTGTTTAGTTAGCAGAAGCTAACTAAGTAAATATGTAGACCTCCTGGAGGGTCTTGCAAGTTGCAGCAAGAAATCCATTAAACCTTGCAAACTGTAGGATGCTGCTGTTCTTCTAGCTGAGATGGAGAGTTACACACAGCCCTTTTCTGTTGCTTGCAGCTGAGCCCTCCAAAACTAGGGAATTTGCAGCTTTGTCTCTTGCTTGAAGATGACACACAAGAACTGGAGATGCAGGGCCAGGCAGTAAGACATGGCAACCATAATTCCCCTTATTTGAAGGCCTCTGTTTGCACCTTTAAGTGAATATCATGCAGGTTCTGTAGTCTGCCTGTACTCCCACACGTCCCAGTTGCCTCCAGGTTGGCAAATGAGAGAATGAATGAGGCGCAGTGTGCATGTGCATTAACCCCAATGGTAATAAAGTCCCCATCCCAGAAAAAGCAAGATGCTCTTGAAGATCTCTTCTTGTCAGTATTTCCCAGATTTCAAGCAGCCATGTTGCAACCAGGGTGTTGTTCAAGCAGACCTCTGTTTCCTTAAAACCCAAATGAAAAAGGCACTTTACAGAAGGTGACCTCTTCTCCTTGAGCAACTGTTTTCAAACAAGTATGCTGTGTTTTTCCCCCCAGTAGGCTTGTGAGACATCATACCCACCTGGACAGGTTGGTGGCTTGTCTGGGCTGTCTAAGTAAACTTTAGGAGCCTTCCATATCTCCTTTCCTCCTGATTGCTAAATGTCACCTAATTCTCATCCTGGTCCTGGAAACTCTGCCTTATGTTTTCAAAGAGTTCTCATTTTAGCTCTTGATTAAACGGGATGCACTTGGTCAGCCTTCTTGCACCCAACCACCTTCATTGGGTTTCAAAAGGTTTGCGGACATGCCAAATAACAAGCGTTTCTCTGATGTGGTCATAAAAAGCCTAGCTGCCACAGGTAGCAATTGGTATGACCCGCCCGGTTCATCCAGTTGACAGGAGACAAAAAGATCAGTGTTCAGTTTCCGACAATACAATTCTGGCTATAGAGGTCCTTGTGCTTTTTTATTTCTCCTGTTCTTGCATAAGCCTTTATAAAGGATCCGGTCGGTAAGCCTGTTCCTGTTGGATCAATTCCTCATCTGGGAATGGGGTGTTCTCATAGGGCACTCAGTGCTTTAAAACAAATGTTTGAGGCTGAGCCGAACAGCTGAGCTTTTTAAAAATAAAATGATATATGTACATGTCATCTTTCTCCTCCCGGCCTTTTTATTTTTAACTAAGGCATCATTTCCTCTGTTTCCAGTGCTCAGGGGCGAAGGTGGGCCAGAAAAGGTCCTTTTTTTTTTGGACTCTGGCTCTCCAGTAACATCCACTGACTGTGGAAGTCATTGGCCAAAACGTAACTTTTCTGAGCTGTGGTGCGGATTCTTATGTCTTCAGAGGGCACCATCCATGCACAGAAGGAATGTTTGAGCTTTGTTGGATTGAGATGTGCCTGAAGGTGCCCTGTTTCTTAATTCTAGATGTGTGGGTTCTCTTCAGCTATTTTTATATGTGGTTTGAGATGCTGGATTATAAGATTATAGGGGAGAAATCACCCAAAGTAGATATCATGAGCTTTATATCATGCCCATTCCTGCCGTAAAGCAGTGAAAGTGGCTAGCCACACTGTAGAAATAAGGCAGTTTGACACCACTAATTGCTGTGGCTCAATGCTGTGGGATTCTGGGGTTTGTAGCTTTGTGAGATAGTTAGCCTTCCCTGTCAGAGATCTCTGGTGCCCCACCAAACTACAGATCCCAGAATTCCATAGCACTGAGCCATGGAAATTAAAGTGGTGTCAATCTGCTTTATTTCTGCCATGTAGATGCAGCCTATGTAATTTTCTTGTTCCCACCATTTTGTCCTCACAAGAACTCTGTTAGGTATATTAAGCTGAGGAATAAAGTGACAGTCCCAAGGTCATATAATGATCTTTCTGACAGTATGGGATTTGAACTGTGATCTCAATCACTCCAACCTCACCAGTGCAATGGCTTTGCTTGCAGGGCATTGGGCACAACCTTAGCACCTCCAGCTTCATTTTTTTGAGTATAGTGAAGGTTATTACTGTGATGCTGCTGTCTTCTGTTGCTTCCCTCTTCCTCCATTCTGTCCAGTTTTCTGACATTGCATTCATAGCAGGAAAAGAGTGAAGGGACTGCAACATTATCCAGCACCAAAGTACTCTGGCCCTTCAGATGTGGCTGGTGTGCATCTCCCCCACCTGTGCTAGCTAGGGTTGATGGGAATTACAGTTCAGGAGTATCTAGAGAGCTGCATGTTCTTCATCCTTATGCCAACCCCTTTCTTGTGTAATATCAGATAAATTGTGCATATGTTTTAGAAACTCAGTTCACCTCTATTTTTCTCCTTTTCATTTTTTTTCTTATGTGGTTAACACCACCTCCTGAGATATTTCTGAAAGATTTTCTGATTACCCATACTTGTCCAGTTTTTCCCCCCTGCAGTGTTAGATTGGCTAAATACAGGATTTGAAGATCTAGTTATTCTTCTAAGGAGGCAAGCATTGACAGATTCTAGTGCTCGGAGGAACAGACTAACAAATGAACACATCGCTACGCTTCTTTCTGTTTCATGTGATCTCTTGCTTCTCAACCAGTCTTGTTCATGTAGTCAAGGCAAACTGTTGCAAGAGGCCTATTGCCCACAGACTCACATGCATCTATTGGTGAAATAAAATGTTCAGCTAATTGAACTGAATCAGTTTTTATCAACCTGAAATGGCAAAGATAAGTAGTGCAGAGAGTGATTGAAGGTGACAGCACTATAGTTATACCTCAGCAAAAGAAAGTTAATCTGTTGATATAAGATGTGTCAAGTAGAACCGTCCCTAGATATGTGACCTTTAAAAAAAAGTATTCAGGTGTAATCATTTTTTTTTGTTAAATGTAAGGGAATCATGGGTTATTCTCTTTGTATTATTACACATTATCCAATAAAATAATTTGTACGTCAGTGTGTTTGAATATAACAGTTATACCATACATGCTAAATCTGGTAACATTTAGAGCACTGAAGAATGTCCAGTTGTACTTAAAAAAACAAACACCTCAACATCCTCCCTCCATTTCCCACAATCTCTAGTTGCTAGTCTAGATGGGAATGGCTTGTTTAGCTGTCAGTAAAACACAGAGGGCATTTTGAAAAGACTTACTATGCTTGGCTAGGCAATTTAAATATACTCCATATGAAGATTCCATATGAAGATCCCAGTTTCCTCCTTTCCCCCAGTAGATTTTCTGCATCTCTACCCAACAGAAATTCAGCAGACCAAAAGCTTGACCAACCGTGGCTCTCTAAGCAGAGAAGAGTTCCCGCATCTGCTGCACGTGGCTGTTAAAAGGCAAAGTTCCGGGATGGCACCCTTCTTGTTTGGCAAACAATCAGCAGGCTTCTGTTACCAGCTGGCAGTTATTGGGGAAATGAGAGGTGGGGTAAGAGTGCCAAGGAATCTTAGTTGTTTTTCCAGCTTGGCTGATCTGGCTTTGTCCCCTGGACAACCTTATGAAGTAAACACCCAAGCAAGGAAGGACTGACAGGCCATCAGAATCCTGGAAAAGTTCCTTTTTTTGTATCACAGCTCCCAGATTCCTCCAGTGACCATGCTAATGGCCATGTCGCTGGTGAAATCTGAGCATTGTGGTCCAAAATTTTAGTTCTTCTGAGCTTTGATGAAGTGTCTTTGCTCAGAATCAGAGGTAAGCTCTCCCCTAGTTGATTGGGAGAGGGAATGCTTTGCATGCAGAACATCCTGGATGCATTCAAAGGGTCCTATAGTCCCTTACCATATCATTGATCATGCTGGGTGGAGGTGAAGGAAGCTGTAGACTAAAACTTCAAGAAGGCAAATGGTTTCTGGGTTAGGTGAACAAATAGTCTGATCTTGTACAGTGGTCCCCCGGGATACGAATCCCTCGGGATCCGAAATCCCTGGGACCCGAAACCGCCGGGGCCGGAAAAACAGCCCTGGCCAAAGAAAAAAACCCCGGGTTGCGAAAAAAATTCGCAACCCGGACGCTTTAAAACAGCGCGCTTCCGGTGCGCTGTGCATTGGTTAAAGCGGTCCCCCAGGTTACGAACGACTTCCGAGTTATGAAGGTAATCCCGGAACGGATTACCTTCGTAACCCGGGGGACCACTGTATAGGGGTGGGCAAAATGTGTCCCTCAAAATGATGAGCTGCAAGTCTTATCTCTGCTCAGCTGCACTCCAACACCATCTCAGCTGCACTCCAACACCATCTGGAACCTGGAGGACCACATATTGCCCATCCCTGTGCCTTAAGTAGATTGTTGTGGAAGGTAGCTAGAAAATGCAAATCCCATAATCCAAGATAACTTGCTGTGCTATCTAGGGCTGATGGGAGCTGTTTGACAAGATCTAGAGGGCCCCACTGTACAGTTGTGGCAGCATACTTCTGAGAAAAGGCTTTACGGACAGTAAATAATAGCAATGTCACATGCATCTTCCCTCTGTCTCAGATGACTCACATTTTGACCACATTCTGTTTACATCTTGCATGGGTCAGAAGTGGAACACAGATGAGCCATGGAGCATAGCTGTCTTGTGCCAGGGGGAAAGCAGTGAGGTGATATTTATGGCAACCACAACAGGCTTTTCATAGCCACTTTGTGCTGTCTTTTCTTTCATTATCACTCCTCTGTGATCAGTTTTCTTTCTTCCTTTTTTGATCATCTGAATGTTTCAGGCTGATCCTATGGACACATTACTTTAAAGTCCTTTGAAATCACTGAATGCAAGGACAGGGGACCTCAGGTCCTGGGCCAAATTAACTTTCAGGGAGTTTCTCCAATGATCACCTTCTGTTTCCCAGTTTTTATACACTTCTTTTGCTAAAAGATTGAGATGTGTCTCCTAAGGCTGGCTTACTGGCAGAAAGAGGTTTAAGCTAAAGTAAACTGATATATTTGGTCTCATCCTTTTAATTTTCACCAACATTGGAATGTAGTCCCTGAGAATTTATCTGAAATCAAATGATATATTTGGTCCCATCCTTTTAATTTTCACAAACACTGGAATGTAGCCCCTGAGAATTTATCTGAAATTGGATGAGTACCTCAGATAAAAGAAGTTCCCCATACTTGACATATTGGGTAAAGAGGACTAAGGGAGCAAGGTAAACTGAAACTGTCCAGGAACCACTATAACCAGGGATAGTTTTTAAGGGGTGATGTCAATTTTGGCACGCAAACCATGATTAATTTTGACTACTTGCAGGTATGTTTTTAATAAAACAATGAAAACACAATATATTGCATTAAAACAATCCTTCTCCAACTGAAGGTAATAAAAAACAATGAAACTGATTGCCAAATAATGATAATTTAATACTGGTTGATAATTCTTAAGTAAGCTCAACTGATTTGGTGGTAATTTTGTCTGATTTTTTTGGGGAGCAGGACTAATCTGAAGGGGTTTGAGTCCCTCCACCCAGGATATATGGTTGTAGCCTCTTTTCCCTTCAATCCATCCCATCTTTTCTTTTTCCTTCCGCAGAGATTTGAAAAGAAGTATAGCGCTGAGCTGAAAGCAGGCAGTGTCTCCAAAGGAACCAAGTTTGAGTATGCCTGGTGCCTGGTCCGTAGTAAATACAATGAAGACATCAAGAAAGGCATTGTACTCCTGGAAGGTGAGCTGTTTAGTCAGACCAGTCAGTATAGCATTGTGGTTGCAGCAGTGGTGGGCAACTTGGGGTTCCCCATATGTTATTGGATTGCAACTCCCAACGTTCCTCACCATTGGGTTTGCTGGCTAGGGCTCATGGGAGTTAACAGTCCAACAATATTAAGAGGGCAGCACTTTGCCCATCCTGGTTTAGAGTATTACATTAAAATAGAAAGATTTGATTAGAATGAGTTGTGGTTTGTACCGTTTATTTTTAATTTTATGTCTGGATGATTTCAATATCTAATGATCAACTTAATCCTATGTTTATACAGTATGTTTAAACCTATATTTAAATGGTTTCATGTCTTTAGTTATATAACCTTGAAACTCCTTGTGGGTCTTTGAGCTAGTTGCTGTCTCTCTCTCAGCCTGCCATCTTCACAGGGTTCTTGTGCGAACTGAATGGATTGGAGAAGAGCCACGTACGCCACCCTGAGATTGTCTTTGAGGAGAGACAAGATGCCATGTAATGTACTTGTAATAAGTCTAGATTTCCTTTGTGAACTAGTTGCCAGATAGGCTCCAAGTTACAGGGAAACAGCCACTTCAGGAATAAAATACCTATTTTAAAAAATTAAGGTGGCTCTCAGTCAATAATAAATTCTTCCTTGTGAATATGGCAGTGGGCTGAAACAGAGAGGCTGAGAAACAACTGTTGAAGATGGGGTGTGAGTGAGCCAACTACAAGATAGTTTTTCTTATTAGTCTCTTAGGAAGCTTTGAGTCTGGAGGGTTAATTCCTCTGGCACTTCTGTTGCCCTCCAGAGGTCTTCGACCGTCGTAGGATGCAGCCTTCTGTTCAATCAGACATGTGGTCCACCTATCCCAGTATAGTCAACTCTGGCAGGCAGCGGGGCTTCCCTGGGTTTTGCACAGGACTTTTTCTTGGCTAACCTGGTGATTTCATGGTGGTCTCCTATCCAAGTACTCACTAGGCCTGATCCTGCCAAAGACTTTGTATCCCTTGGTGTTATTGGTCTTCTGTTGTTGTTTGCTTTCAAATCATTTCTGACTTATGGCAAACCTAAGGTGAACCTATCATGGGTATTCTTGGCAAAATTTGTTCAGAGGAGGTTTGCCTTTACCTTTATCTGATACTGAGAGGGTGTGACTTGCCCAAGGTCACCCTATGGTTTTCCCTTGGTCTCCCACAACTCCCATCAACTCAGCTCCCATTAATACATACAGAAGGCACCAGGTAGGGAAATCTGTCTTAGTTATTGAGTTGCTACCTTGACATTGAAAAAAACCACAAGGGCCAGTTCCAGAAAAAGAGACATGCAAACCATGGTTAAGGAAAGTAACCTTTCTTGTGCATCCAATCTGCCACACATACTATTTTGTCTTTCCTGACGTATTTCTAGCAAATAAGTCTTCCCCTGAGATAAAACTAACATTCATTTTCTTACACAAGGGATTTTCCTGTCCACAGTGCAACTGGTTTGGATTGTTATCTTTATAAAAAAGACATTTGTTAGTGAGTAGCTCCAATCTGCAAATGAAGGAAGATACAAGTACAGTGGTCCCCCGGGTTACGAATACCCCGGGGTACGAAAGAGCCGGGGCCACAAAAACGGCCCCGGCTTACGAATGAAACCCCGGGATAAAAAAAAACAACAAAAAACCGTGCGGCCCCTTTAAATTTGCCGCGCGGTCCGTCCACTAAAGCGGTCCCCCGGGAAACGAAAATTTCCGGGTTACGAAAAGTAATCCGGAACGGATTACTTTCGTAACCCGGGGGACCACTGTAGTAAAATAAAGTACTGTTCTTCCCCCCAAAATACAAATAAGACTCAGAGTTTGAGACCTCATGCACTGTGACAGGGATGGGCAACTTAGATCAGGGATGGGAACCATGTGGCTTTGCAGGTATTGTTGGACTGTAACTCCCAGCTTTCCTCACCATTGACTTTGCTGGCTAGGGCTGCTAGAAACTGCACTTGAAAAGTAGTTTGTTCCCCTGCTTTAGGCGTTGTTAGACTCCAACCTCATCTCTCTCTAATTGATTTATTTTGGCTGGGGCTGATGGAAGTTTTAGTCTAGCAACCTTTAGAGGGCAACACCTCCCCCACTCCTAGCTTATTAAATTCCCCAGTTAATTACAAAATCAGCTATTTGCTTATTTGCCAAACCACTTATTTGACAATCCAGATAGATCCCTGTTGGGTTGGATCCAAAGGCTCATCTAAGTTGGCATCCTGTTTCCTGAAGGTTACCAGCCAGTTGCTTCAGGAAAGCCTAGAAATCCAGGTACTGGTAACACTTCCCTGTCTCACTGTTCTTCTGTAGCTGTTGGAATTCAGTGTCACCAGGTCTCTGGATGTGGAATATCAGACCAAGAAGCCCATCACTTTCCATGACATTTGTTCTGTTCCTAGTCACAGCCGTTTGCCATTATACCCATCAAAACTTAGTAATGCAACTTACTTTTGACTGCAGTTCCCAGATGGTCTTACTGGCTGAGGGATTCTGGGTTCTGTAGTCCAACCCGCCCACACACATTTCCCAAATACTGAACCACATCTGTTGGCCATGAATTTCATATGGCAAGTGTGCACTGCATAAAGGAGGACTTTTTCTCTTTGTCCTAAATCTGTTCATTGGATAACCTTGTGTAATATTCATGTGGCTGAGGCAGAAGAGAAGTTCTCCATGCTGTGCCTACATTTATAAGCATCTAATTATTTCCTATCTCAAGTTCTCACTATTCCTTTACACCAGGGATGTTAAAAATAATAATTTGTTTTGCCATGTTTTGTCCCTCTCCAGGCCATTTTAGGCCAAGGAAAGTTCTTTTTTTTAAACGAAAAGTAAGCTGGAAATGACTTTTGGTCACTTCTTATTTTGAACAAAGGCTGCCCCTGGACCTGAAATGGCCCAGAGGGAACTAAAAATGTGGCAGAAATGCCCCCTCTGTTCCCTAGAAGGCACTGGGGGAGATTTAAAGACAAAAAGGTGGGTAATGCAGCCCCTAGGCCTCCCACAATTGCCCAGCAAAAACTCATTGCTGGGCAAAAAACTCATTTTTGCCCAGCAAAAACTCATTAGAAATAATTCTGAATGGAGAAAGCCATTCAGAATTGTCTGCTTGAGATGCCTCTGCTCTATAACTGCATCTACCCCATTGCCTGCTCTCCATCCCATTCGTCTCTCCTCAATCAGGCTTGACCTCTTGGTACAAAGAACTCTGTGCCTAATGGATGATGACTTCCTATAAATAATGCTCGCTTTTTTCTCTCTCAAAGTCCAAGAGCCAGGATGCTATTTGGAATTTGATTATTAAGAATCCAGGTAGTGGTGGTCTAGCTGCAAGTTCATATATGTATCTGTGCTTCATGAGTTAGGAGACAGAAGTAATAGAAAATGCCAGATGGCCATGTTTTTCTTCCTTTTTCTTCATGCAAACATAGGAAGCTGCCTTGTACTGAATCAGACTATTGGTCTATCTAGTTAAGTACTGCCAACTTTTAGCTGGCAATAGAAGCTTGCCAGAGTTTCAGGCAGAATTTTTCTGAGCCCAACCTGAAGATCTCTGGTATTCCCAGTTGGCTTCCCACCGAAGTACCAATCAGACCCAGTGCAACTTTTCTGAGTTTCTTTTGAGACTGGATGTGTCCAGAAAGGGATGGTGTTCTCAGATTCTCTACATTGTTATTTGAACACTTTTTTTTCCTTTCTATCTTAGATCTGTTGCCCAAAGGGACCAAAGAAGAGCAGCGTGACTATGTCTTTTATTTGGCAGTGGCCAATTACCGCCTGAAGGTGAGCTTTCTGGTATCCTGTCCTCTGACCATTTTCCCTGGCTTGCCAACATCCTGGATTTGCCACTGGACCAGCTTTATTTACACTCTTGCTAGATTGCCTTACAAAGAGCTTTGCAATTAAAACCTACAAAAAACATATACTCTTTTTTGGCATTTTAAGTTTCATTCTCTCTGCGGAGGGGAAGGGGAAGATCCTCCCCCTCTTTCTTACATCCCCTTTTCAAAGCACCACTTCTAATTGCTATATCTACATTTCCTTGCTGCCTCTCCCATTTCTTCTTCCTTTATCTGTGATGTGACTTGTGTTGTTCTAAGACTGCTGGGTGCTGATTCCTAGTTAAAACATTTATATAGAAGGTAGAAGGCAGAAGGTAGTTTTAGTTGGCCTTTCCTCATCAACAGGTCTGGTGGCTACGAACTAAGAAGGGAACTCTAGTTCTCAAAGGAGTTCAGCAGGTCACCCAAGGTAGTGTTGTGTTAATTCTCCTCCCCCCGCCCCCTAAAACTAATCATCACCCAAGGGAGTTCAAGTTTGCTCTCAGCAGCTTTCTCCCACTGAATCTGAGGCTTTTAACAACTTGCAGGTTTTTGAAGATAGGAAACAAATGTGTTCTGTTGTGAATGCTGAAACGGATGTGTCTATGTAGGGGTTTGTGGAAGGAGATACTAAGTCAACATAAGGTTTTACTTCCCATGTATACATCTAGCCAGATCCATTCCTCCAGCAAGGTGAAAGTCTTTCACCTCCCATTACTTTTGCCTCATGTTATCTCTGTAAGCTAATCCCAACTTCATAAAGCTTGTCAAAACCAGGGTAGTGTGTTTAGCCTCTAAGTCCTCCTATCTGTGCACTTTATGGACTGCCAAGTGATGGACTCTTGGATTCTGGGGTGTGTGGAGGCAACAATTTAGATAAGGAGCTTGGGGAGGAGGGAGGAGCAGCAGCCCAAGACAGTGCTAACAGTGCAATCTTGGCATGCTTACTCGAAAGTTCCACTTTGCTCTCAAGTGAGTGTGTCTGGGGATTTGCAGCCTGAAGAGTGATGGTGCATGGAAACAGCAACAAGCTAGCAATCTGTGTTGCCTGCATATGTTTTTGTGTGTTGCAGCAGGTAAGCTGCTGGGAACCCTACCAGGAAGGAAGGGGAGAAATCTAGTTTTCAAACTTTCCTAGCTGAAAACATATGGGACGTATTTCAGATCTACTGGAGGAGCCTTTCTCTGTGTCCTATGAATAAACCAGTATGCTATGTGGAACATAGGAGAGGGTCTTCTCTGCTGTGTCACACCAATTACATTCTCTTCTTGGAGGCCTGATTGGCACCAACATGGATGTTCTTGAAAGTCTTTTGGGGCTGATTGCTTTTACAAAAGCCTTCCTATGCACTTGATTTTAATTCATTTAAAACTATTTTAACCCTTTAAATATGTCTTTTGATTGGTTTGAACTGGTTTTTTTTGCTTCTTAAAATCATTTGAACTATTTGTAGTGTTTCAAATTTGTTAGATTGTTTTTATTGTACAATGCCCTGAGATCTCCATATAAAAGGCAGGATGCAAGTACTTAAATTAATTAAATAAGAGTGACCATAAACAAGTAGCTATCCTTCAGGGAGTAACAACTGTTTTCATACAGAAAACCAGCCATTTTCCAACTATTCTCATAGAGTGTTCTTACTCTTCTCTGTAGCTCAGGTTCTTGTCTTAAGGAAGAAAAGGGAATGGGCCTGCTTTGTGTGTTCATAACTATATATCAGAGGGAAACACCCTTGGCCTGGGGTTACAAGTCAGGAGACTGCTACCGATTCCCTAGAAAGATGCCTCTGTTCATGGAATCTCTCATGCCAAAGGTCCAGGTATCATAAGGGTGGGAAACGTCATTCGGCCCAAAGGTTGAAGGTGGTTTCAGAGATGTTCTCTGAAGCATTCCAGTGGTGATGGGTGGTGCTAAAAGCAAAAGGCTAAGATTTTAAAAAGAAGAAGCATATTTTACCAGGAAAGTCAGCATCAGAGTCAGAGTCTCCCCACTTGTGTCCTAACACCTAATTTTGAGCTCATTGTACTGCCTTGTTAAACTCTTGGATGAATCCATCACATCTAACATAATCCCATGACGTGATTCTGAAAGATTTCAGTGATCGCATTGTAGATTAAGATGCATGTTGTTCAGTCTGCTGTTATAATTAATCAACTTCATTGAGTGATCCAAAGTATTTATGAATGTTGTGTTTGAAAAAAAATATTCCTAATTCTTTCCTTCATTGTTCTGGGGCTCCCCAAGGCTCCATTGTATTGCCTTCAACCTCACTCTTCCCAGACAAACCTCTCTGTCACCTCCCCACTTAGTTTCCTTTTAGGAGCTGGGAAACTCTCACTTGTTCCTGCCCTTCTCTTTGAAGGAGTTGCCTCCATCTCAGATGGATAAATTAAACTCTGCTTGACCTGACTCCAGAAATGAGTGCATTTCTTTCCTCTGTTTTTTACAGGAGTACGAGAAAGCGTTGAAGTACATCCGGGGCCTGCTGAAGACAGAGCCGGGAAACACACAGGCCTTGGAGTTGGAGAAGCTTATCAACAAGGCCATGCAGAAAGGTTAGAAGGCAGGAGCAGGGATGAGAGAGAGAGCTTAGGCCACTTTTCATCCACCTTCAAAGCCCAGCTCAGACATCGTGATTTTAGCCCAACAAGCCATGGTTATGGCAGTCCTTATAAGCCACAGTTTGATCCTAGTCAATAGGGCTTGTCCCCAAAACAAAACTTTCCAGGGTAGATTTCATGGCAAATCATGGCTTAACAGAGGGAGCTAAATAACATTTGATTCAAAGGAAATTCTGTCCATTCTTGATCCAGCAAACCAGGATTTGGGTTGGAATTGTTAATTTTACACCTAACCTTAAGTGATCAAACAGTAGGTAGGAATAAAACAGCCAGCTTTCAGTGGTTGGTAGTATCAAGTCAAGTGTGTGCCTTCAGGTTGCATGCCATCTTGATCCCATGCATTTCATAGGGTTTTCTTAGGCAAGGAGTACTCAAGAGGTTGTTTGCCATTTCCTTCCTCTGAAATACAGTCTCCAGCACCTGGCTCCCCCATCCAGGCCTAGTGTTAATTAACCAGGCCTAATGTTAATTGGGTTCCACAATATCTCACAGTGTTTCTAGCAAGGCTGGGAAGGGGTCTAACAACTCAGTAAGGCAGGGTATGGAATGGATAGCCCTCCAGATGATGTTGGACTTCAACTCTTATCAGCCTTTGTCAAGAGTGGGAGTTCCTTCCAACAAATGCAGCCCAACATCTCAAGGCTCACATGCCTCCTGTTCCATTTTTGTAGGATGATAAAGGCATTGTAGGGGTCATTTTGAATGAGCAAAGGCTGATCCGAGGCCTAGTGTATTCTGTGCCCAGGAGGTAGCAGCTGCTTCTGTGAGGGCTTCTACTTATCTCCACCTCTGCCACCAATGTGAGGATCTCCTCCTGTCCACAGCATCAAAAGTAGGGACTTTCTAGATGCTCTCATGGTTCTTGTGTGAGACATTGTTCACCTAACCTCCCCACTTGACACCAATGTCTTTGAATAACTGCTGCCAGCATGGACATGGCTGTGTCTGAATCTGAACTTTCCAATATTCCACATGTTGCATTTTCAGAGACACAATGTATAATAAAAAATGATTTATTAAACAGAAATTTAACATAACATCAAAGACTACTTATTTTATACATCTAAATCCTGACTGACTCTAACTCTAGCTCACATCACTCACTCATAACCTAACTACTCTTACACTCCTAATATCTCTAACTCCACTTCTTAACTGTCATAGACAGCACCTTTTAAAAAAAAAAAAATTTAGATTTTCAGCCAGTCACCAGTCACTCCCAACTTTCCATTCTCCCACCCCTTCCAACAAATGCTTACCTTATATAGTACACATGGCATACATAACTGCTTGCCTTAGTTTATCTAATAAATGCAACATTTTCTACATAAGGCCAGAACATCACAGCTTCACCTTCTCTCACATCGGTGGTGGTGGTGGTGGTGGTGGTGAGAAGGTCAGCATAGCAGCTGGCCCCCAGGGTTTCCTCTGTTCCCCTTCCCCCAGGCTAGAGTCCAAAGATCCCTTGAGTCTATCAATCCTTAACTAGCTATGAAGGGTGACGATTTCTTGTTCTCTCCACAGATGGCTTGGTTGGCATGGCGATTGTCGGTGGTGTGGCCCTGGGTGCAGCTGGCCTGGCTGGCCTCATTGGCTTGGCCATCTCGAAAGCGAAATCGTAACAAGCTTTGGAAAAGCTTGAGGGCTGATTAAAAATGCTCACTCAAAATGTGCTAACCTGATTCCTGGACTCCTGTTCTCCTCATAACTGATTGGCTGCCACGCTCAAATGGTCAAGATGGCAGATCAACTCTGATAGCCCAGTAGAAGATTGACCAGTAGCAATATGGGTGTTTGTATGTGTGTGGTGTTGGTGGTGGAGTTGGGGTTGCCTTTAGGACTTAGAACCTGAGTCTCTTGCCCAGTAACCCAAATTTTAGGTCCACAACCTATCCTTTGCCACTTCCACATTGGCATAAAAAGGCATATGGATTCTCCTTTTCCTCCATTACCCTCATTTGCCCTTTTTTGTTTTTCTCACTTGAGACTAGGGGAAACTGTTGGGAAGTGGATGCATTTGGACAAGACTAAAATAAGGCATTTCTTTTCAAAGAAGCCTTGGTCTGTAGAGTGGGGCTTAAATGGCCTTGAGAAAGCCAAGTCCCTGTCCCCCACCTCCCCGTTTGTGATCATTCCTTTTCTGACAAATGCATTTGTGCCTCTTTTCTCTCACATCCTCTGTCTCAACTAACCTCCACATGCTAGGGTATTACACCAATGTTTGTATACACTCACAAACTTTATGGAATTTAAGGTTGGAACTTAACATTGGCCATTGGTCCCTTAGCGTCTTCCTCCTTACAACTTGCTATGCAGACATTACTTCAGTCATTCCACCCACTTCCTTTTTAAAAAATTTGGTGGAGCTGGAAGAACAAGAGGGATGCCGACACAAGGATGAGTTGCATCTGCCTTGTCTTAACAATGGACGTGTAAGAAGGACAGAGGCAGGACCAGAAGCTGAAGATGCCTTATATTGTCTTTCATCTGCTCCTGAGTTGATGTCACAGTGTTGTGATGGATGTTCACATTATTGGAAGCATCACTTTCCTCCCCCTTGGCTAATTTAATTTCTCTGCTCCTCCTCTAACAGGTGCTTTAATATCTTTCTTCTAGCCTCTGGCTATTGTGGGGCAGGAATGTGAATAAACCTTATAGATATACTTGGGAATGGCTTTGGTAATCTTGATTTCTACCACTTAGGATTTGAAGGTACTACCCCAGTTCCTCTAGATGGTTGCAGTCAGTCATCTTGTTTTCGTTGTCAGCTCCACGTAATGTTTTTTACCCGTGAGTATTTGCCAGGATTTTTCTCCAGGTATAAACACCTGATAGCTTTCCTTGAACTCTGGATTCTTGGCAGCAATTTTCTCTTTAATTGCTGTAAGATAGCTCCTGCCAAGTGTGGCAGATAACCAAAACTGATCTTCAAGAATGGAAAGATGGCTAGTTTCACAAGGCGGGGGTGGTGCTGTTAACTGTCGAGACTGGAAAATGTTGCTAGTTACTATGGATGAAAACACTTGTTGGCATCTTAATAGCCCCCTCTTGGCCCAGTGAGCATTGAGGTCTCTGGAGCAGACTTTGGACTTGAATAGGCCACTTGTTTTCACTTTTTCTGTCATCCAGATCTCTCATTTGCTGTGCTAGTGTAAGCCAAGCAGTTTCTGGTTCAGGAGGGTTCTTTCGCCCTTCCTGGAGCTGACGTGAGTTTGGACGAAACCTGAAACTGTATTGCAGCAGTAGCTGTGTGTTTGTGTTCATGTATTTCTGAGACTTCCTGTAATGATGATCAAGAGCTTTGAAAAGTTTGGTGTTTCTTTTTTTATTATTATCCTGGATACACATATTTTCTTCAAGAGTTTTTGACACTTGGAATTTTCAAGGTGTAGAAGGCCAGGTAACAGCTACCTGAGTAAAGATGCCATATCCAAGTAATCCTCTTCTATGTCAGTTAGCATAAGCATTTCAGAGCCTTTACTGTGAACAGAGCTACTAAAAAGTTTACTTTTTAAGTATATATAGTGGCTGGTGTTTCTGGGAGTTACAATAAAAAAAAGTTTATTTGTTCTGATTTTAAGAAAGTAGTGGATGGATGTTGCAAATATCGTGACTTGATACATGTTACTGTTTGCATCTGAGGCACACAATGCAGAATGTATCTTGAAGAATGTGACTAATTTAATTTCCACTCACTTCACTCAGTGTGATCTAAGTATGACTAAGACTGACCCAACGCATAGTCAGGAAGTATGTATGATCTGAATACCCGCCCGCCCCCCCCCAACACACACACACACACACACACACACACGCACACTAGATTACACAACTTGGAAACCAGCATGTCTAGCTGAGATAAAATATATACATATTTACTTTTGCAAATCATCACTCTCTTTTTCCAAAGAAGTGGCAGCCAGCCTTGCAAGGTCTCCACTAGGTCACTGATAATTTTCCCCCATGGGCAGCTGTGCTCAGCAGATGATAGTTTTTTAAAAAACTTGAAAAAAATACACTCCTGTTCATACGCACCAGCAGTAGACACAACCAGGCCCAAGTACATAGGCACTTCTGGATTTGCCTCCCCTCTTCCTAACCTCAGCAACACCACTTAAGCACAGCGACTCAAATACATTTCCTTGGCTGAGATCCTTCATGTGGGCTGCGTGGCATAAATTTCTGTGCTAGGCAATCCATGTACTGAATGATACAGTTGTGCAACTTCATACCTTGCAATGTTTCACAGATGAAAACAGCTGCACATGGCCAAGCAATATCTTGGTGTGTGGTCAAAGAGTCTAAAATTATTAATGAGAAAGAGGAGACACGCTGGAGGAGGCTACAGTAGTTTACTTTTGCCTGAGCCTACTGGGCAGGGCAAGATTCTGCTTAATCCTTCTTGCTGAGTTCATTGAGTACAAACTAGTGTTGCACTTTGAACTCAGTTTGCAGCAGCTGGTGTAAGCTGAGGATGAAGGGGAGGGAGTGGGAAGAGGAGAAAAATGGGGACATTTTAAAAGCTGCTAAAAGGGGGGCTGTCCCTGCCAAATTGGCACAGTTGGAGGCTATGCAACTGAATGCATATCAAGTAACTCCACATCTGAAACCTTAAACTGAATGGTCCATATTGCACACACACAAAAAAGCCCTTTTGCACCTGAGTGAAATTCCACGTCTGAAATCTCTAAACTGAATGCAAGTGGTTCACATTGGGTGTGTGTGTGGGTGTGTGCCCAATCCTTTCTGCAGGAGAATTTGCATGCATGAGACTGACAGGGCTCCAGTTCCAACATCTGAGTTTATCACACTGGGGCTAATTTCAGTGTTAAAGAGAGATTAAAAGTGCATTTAAAAGCATCCAGCAAATAAAGCAAAAATGGCGAGTAATTGCACAAATAATTATCACATGCAATTGCACTAATAAAGCAATATCGGAAGTGCATTGTTGCTGAAATCCCGAAAGTAAAAAGATCTGTGCTAATGCTTCTTTGTGACCACTTTAATGGCGGGTTTTGTGCAATGTTGTGTGAAATCATTTTGCGTAATTATGCGATTTCCCCAGGATATTCATCGGATAAACTCCTGATCTCGTTTGTGTGATAAATTCCTAAGTAAACTCCAGAAGAGTCTTACTTTATTTCACCAGGGTATCAAATGCCAGTGTGTCCTCTGAACTAACCGAGAGCCCACTCCAAAGGGCTACAGCACCAAGGTAGCTCAACCCAGTAGGGAAGCCTGCTCCAGGGGTCTGAAGTGAGTAATAGGGTTGCCTTGTTGGAGTCACAGTGTGGACGCCGGGAGTCCTTCCTTTCCTTTCCTTTCCCTTCCCTTCACTCTCCCCTCTCATACACAGACCTCCCTTTTTCCCTAGGATCTGACAAAATACAAATGTTCTCAGCTTCAAGGCACAAGAGCTCACTGGCCAAGAATTTTAATTACCTCGTGAAACAAAAAATCTTAGGATGGAACCATGGCACTCAGGGTGGTAACAAATTGCTATACAGTTGGCCCTCGACATTTGTGGCTTTGACTTTTGTAGATTTGATTATTTGCAGATATGATTAATATGTTTTCTCTAGGAATCTTTTAGGTCCTCCAGTGTGACTCTGTTGTCAACTTCTGCCAAAGGTCACACTGGAGGACCTAGAGATTCCTAGTGAGAACATATCTCTAGGCATTTGTTGGTCCTCCAGAAGTTAACTTTCATGGTCAACCATGAGATCATGACCACAGAATTGCAATGGAGGACCTAGAGATTCCTAGTGAGAACATATCTCTAGGCATTTGTTGGTCCTCCAGAAGTTAACTTTCATGGTCAACCATGAGATCATGACCACAGAATTGCAATGGAGGACCTAGAGATTCCTAGAGAGTTGTTATCTCAGGTTAAAAAAAAGAAGAAGTGTTTTTCTATTAGCGGTTTTTCCATATCCATGGAATACGGTGCCCTTAATTCCAGTGAATATGGAGGGTCCACTATATTTTTACAGTGTGAAAGGGGCCTAGAGAGGTGACAAAAAAGTGGTTGTTGTATGCCTCCAAGTCATTTCTGGCTTATGGTGATCCTATTTTCTTGTCAAGTTTCTTCAGAGAGGGTTTGCCATTGCCATCCTCCGAGGATGATGAGAGTGTCACTCAGTGGGCTTTTATGCTCGAGTGGGGATTTGAACCCTGGTCTCCAGAGTCATAGTCCAACGCTCAAATGATGCTGACTCTCAATAAGGTGGTAAACAAGGGTACATGTTAACTAAAAATGTTCCCTTGTCTGATTCATCATTGGAGAAATGTGCCTGGATGCACGCTTGTCTGCAGCAAAGGGAGGGGAGGGATCAGGGCTGGTTACTCTTTGGTTGACCTTAACTCTCCTTTCTTCTTTCCTTCCCTGAGAGGGGCTACCTTTATTGCAGTAAGCAATTCCCTTGTCTTCCTTGGCTGCATCTGCACTTCA
The DNA here is from genome assembly GCA_034509955.1 of Urosaurus nigricauda. Taxonomy (NCBI): domain Eukaryota; kingdom Metazoa; phylum Chordata; class Lepidosauria; order Squamata; family Phrynosomatidae; genus Urosaurus; species Urosaurus nigricauda. Next base: position 7,268,966 of record JAOEGL010000006.1, read on the forward strand.
GAAATAATCCAGGTTGACACCACTTTATCATGACTCATTGCTATGGAATTTGGAGAAATCTAGTTTTGAGAGACATTTAGCCTCTTGACAGCAAACTCTGGTGCCTTGTCAAACAATGATTACCAGAACTGCGTAGCATTGAACCATGGTAGTTAAAGTGGTGTCAACCTGGATTATTCCTGCAGTACAGATGCAGCTTTCTATAGCCTATCCAAGTTGCTTTTGTTGCTGCAGATGGTGGCTGGGAATGGATCAAAGCATATGCCAGTCAAAGGGGGAAGGTGCAGTGAACCCCATTGCCTCTCCCCATAACAAGTGGTTTGGTGAACCAGAAAAATTATAAAAACCCAGTGAACCAGTAGGAGCCAGGTAACTGACACCAGTGAAAAAATGCTAGGAACCCTTTAGATCAATGGTTTCCAAACTTTGGTCCTCCAGATGTTTTGGACTTCAGCTCCCATAATTCCTGAGTTCTGGCCAAGCTGGCTAGGGCTTCTGGCAACTGCAGTCCAAAATACTTGGGAGACCAAAGTTTGGGAATCGCTGATTTAGATCTTAGGATTTCAAACTCTATTCTCTATACAGTGAGCATATATGGTTACCTGCTAAAATAGGTTATCCTTCATAGCTGTGTAGAAAAGGGAATTTCAGCAGGTATTATGTTGCTTACATGATCCTGTCCCTTAGTTTACCAAGCAAACCTATAAGTCATGCAAATAATAATAGCATAATAATAAGAATAACAACATGCTTATTTGTTCTCTTTAGTGTGGTATAGTGGTTTGGGTGTTGGACTATGACCCTGGAGACCAGGGTTCAAATTCCCACTCAACCATGTAAATCCACTAGTTACCTTGGGCAAGTAACACTCTCTCATCCTCCGAGGAAAACCCCTCAGAACAAATTTTGTCAAGAAAACCCTGTGATAGGATCACAATAGGAAATTACTTGAAGGCACATAACAACAATATATCCATCCCCCTGTCCCCGTGTTCTTATTCGTGCTCAGTGTTTAAAAATGTCAACCCACTATTTCCTCTTTGACCGAGGTTCAACAAGGTAAGACGATGAAAGCCATCTCAGTTTGCAGTGATGGGCTTGTATCATCTTTCCTCCAATAAAGTGCCTACCGTGGATTACTGTTATAAAAGTAAACTTTGTTCACATTCATTTAATAACAGTTCTAATTCATACATTCTTCCTCCTTTCATAAACCTGTCACCAAGTTGAGATGCAGCCACTGGATTAATATTGCCCAGGATTTCTCACCAACCAAAGTGTGCTGAGAAAAGAATGCCAGCCAAGGAGGAAATGCCTTTTTTACACCTAAAACCTACAAAAGAGATTCAAGTTAGTGGTATACTGTATTCCCCCACCCCACCCCAAATTTTGTTTTGACCTTAAAATGTGCTTCAGGAGGATGTTAGGACACAATATTTAAAATATTTCCTGAACTCTAATGGGCTTCTTGTTGCATGTTGTTAACACTGTTTTAAACTTCTGTAGCAATTTGTTTTATAAATTATTATAAATGCATGCTTTCTAACTTGTTTGGATCACTTTTGCAAAGAAGTGTGATCAGGTGGAGTCTAAGGCTTTCATGGCTGGCATCCATAGTTTTTTGTGGAGCTTTCGGGCTATGTGGCCATGTTCTAGAAGAGTTCCTTTCTGATGTTTCGCCAGCATCTGTGGTTGGCATCTTCTAGATGCCAGCCACAGATGCTGGCGAAACGTCAGAAAGGAACTCTTCTAGAACATGGCCACATAGCCCGAAAGCTCCACAAAAACTATAGTGTGATCAAGTGGTGTGACACCTCTTAGTTGGTCAGACTGGCAGCCTTTTTGTAACTTGCCTTCTCAGAGGTTCAATGCTGGTTATCCAGGAGCATCTGCCAAACGCTGGTTCCTATGCGCTTCCCCTCTAAACATAATTACAACCCTCACAGGATCAAGAAGGAAACAGGGATGGATTTTCTGAACCACAGTGTATTGTTGTGTGAGCTGTGCATTGTGTGCCTTCAAGTCATTCCCAAGTTATAGTGACCCTAAAATGAACCTGTCCTGGGGTTTTCCTGGCAAGATTTGCTCAGAGGAGGTTTGCCATTGCCTTGCCATGAGGCTGAGACAGAGTGCGACTTGCTTAAGGTCACCCAGTGGGTTTCATGGCCAAATGGGAAATCGAACCCTGGTCTCTAGAGTCTCAGTCCAACACTCAAACTGGCTTTTATGCAAAATATTTTGGGAGGGTGGCTTGGTCTTGAATGTGCAATTAAGACCCACTAGCTTGACAAAAGACCTACTGGAGATAAATATGAATAGAAAATTGATGAAATGGTTTGTTGCTAACACATCAGTACAATGGACTCTCCTTGGACCTTCCTTGAGATTGTAGCTTTGATGAGAATATTTACCACTGGCAATATGTATGATTCCTAAAAATTACATTTCTGTCCCTCTTCCTGTAACTCAAGCCAGTTCCACAGGGTTCATTGGTAGTTGCTATCACACACTTACCTGGAGCCTGTCCACAGTACAGTTATAGTATTATGATTCCATTTTAAATGTCCTGGTTCCCTCCTATAAAATTCTGAGACTGGCAATTTTGGAAAGTCATTAAAAGTTTCAGAATTCAAAGATATAGCCATGTTAGTCTGTAAAATCAGTATGTAGAGAGATATTGTAGTACCTTTGAGACTAATTGAAAGAAAGAAGTTGGCAGTGTAAGATTTTGTAGACTTCAGTCTACTTCATTCAGTCAACTTTGGGCATCTGAGGAAGTTGACTGAACTCTACGAAAGCTCATGCTTCTAACTTCTTTCAGTTAATCTCAAAGGTGCTACAAGATTGCTCTAGATTAAAATTTTCAGTATGCCTAAATATCCTAAAGAGTAGGTCTCTGATCTTGGAAGCTAAGCAGGATCAGTCCTGGTTATGGGAGACCACCAAGGAATACCAGATGATGTAGATATATGTCAGAGGAAAATTGAGTATTCCTTGCCTAAGAAAACCCTTATGGTGTTGCCATAAGTTGACAGGCCACTTGAAGGAACGTATACATACACACACATTAACATTTCCAACTAGAAAGCTCCAGTATCTCCCAAAACTACAAAACCCAGGATTCCATTGGATGGAACCATGGCAGTAAATGTGAAATAACAGTGTTATATTTGTGTAGTGTGGAGAACTGACTCCACAATGCCCTAGCCAGCATAACCATCAGTGGGACAGCACAACCATCAATAGGGACAGTTATGGAGTTAATGTTTTACTGTACCTTACTAACTATAAGCCAGTGTCTTTGGCAAGCAGGGTGACTGAACTAGGAACTTAACGGGTGACTAATCTGCATCAAATGATCTTGCAGACATCCCTTCATCTTTAGAACACTGCTGAAGAAGAATGGCAAGGGATCATTCTCTCTGTGATTATATCACAGGAGGTAATAGGATTAAATCTAAGGAGAAAAGATCTGGGTTGGGAAGAATGTTCTAGTGATAAGGACAAATGTGTAGTAGAGCAAGATTACAAAGGTGGTTCACTTTTCTCTCTCTCCTTCCCCCCTATAAATAGTGTTGATCTGTTGGAGCTGTTTTAAGTGTGACTGGTCCTTAATAAAGAGGAGCTGCCCTCTCCTTTCTCCTCTTTCAACTTCCTCTTCAAAAACCAGTTTTCCCACAGATTTTGGCATCACCCCTTGAACCCTGTGAAACGTAAGCCTCGGTGTAGGTAAACACTAAGGACTGATGGCTATTGTGCATTTGGGTGGTGGTTCTGCTCTGGGTTGTAATTCTGGGCTGTAACTTGGAGTGGATTCACTGCCCTGCTGACATGGAACCATCAGTTGCCATCTAGTGTAAATGAATTTTCTCTTCCCTTTCCCCTTAGTGTTTGAAATGATACATTTATTATTACCGATGAGATGCATCCAGTTTGCAACAATTGAAGTATGTAAGCTGAGGGCAAAGGGGAAAAGTGGGAAGAGGAGAGAGAAGCTGGGACATTTTAAGGAGCTGGAAAATTGAGATTACTAGGATGACTGAGACTGTCCTGTCCAAACTGGTACAGTTGGAGGATATGATGGTTTTGATGTGCAGCTGCTCATCATGGCAACCTGCATAGCAGGACTCCAGAAAGAGAATCCCCAAATTCAGGACTGTGTTGGTCTGCTAAAACAAACCAGCTCTGACAGTTTTCCTCTTCCTGGGAGAAGGCATTTTGTACAGGTTGTTGTTGTTAGCTGCCCTTGAGTCGACTCCAACTCATGGTGACCCTGCGGATGAGACATCTCCAAGGCTCCTTATCCCCTACTACTCTGCTCAGCTCCTGCAAACCCATGTCTGTGACCCTCCTGATTGAATCTATCCATCTGGCATGCGGTCTTCCATTCTTTTTTTTCAACCTTCTACCTTCCCTAACATTATTGTTTTCTCTAGTGATCCATGCCTTCACATTATGCGGCCAAAGTATGGCAGCCTCAAGTTGATCATCTTGGCATCTAAGGAGAGATCTGGTTTGATCTGATCAAGGACCCATCTGTTTGTCTTTTTGGCTGTCCATGGTATCCTAAGCACTCTTCACCAAAAACAAAACTTCTTCATGAGACTCTCTTAATTTTGTAATGGGATTTTACCTTGTTTCCATGTTCCAGTCTGTAACAGTGATGTGCATTGCCAGAAAGAAGATATTCTTGTCATCTATAAAATAATAAGGCTTCTTAAATTAAAAAGAATTATTATATTAACATGGGAGCAAGCTGATGAAATAGGTGGAAAATTCACTGGAACTGTGAAAGAGGGAAATACTTTTGGAATATGAAGAAAGGAGGAAACAATGACATCTATTTGAATGCCCTCCCTAATCTTGTTCAAGTGCTGTTTGCTGAGTATGTGAGCTTCTTGCCACATTGAGCATCCAGAGTCTGTTGAATGGTACATCTTGGAATTTCCAAGTAGTTACTTATTTAAACATAAATAACTACAGAGTAGGGTTTTTTTTTTAAAAAAAGCAAAAAATCTTTATATTCTTGGTTTGGAGTTGTTTTCTTCAAGCACAAACCAAGCTTTGTTAATTTGTACGATTGTTTCACTTATACCTTTAAATAACTATATAAAATAATATATCAAATGAGTGAAGCTTTCCCCTTCTTAATTGCTATCCATGCTAAGAAAAAAAAGTGTAATCTGGTATGTTAGCAGCAGCACACCATTATGGCACTTTAATTCCACTTTTCTGGCTCCATCCAAAGAGATCCTGGGATTTGTAGTTTGGAGAGGTAGATCTCTGATGCAGTAATTCACAGCAGAGAGTTCCAAGTTCTCTCATTGAACTATAAATCCCAACATTCCATAGCATGAAGCTATGGCTGTTAAAGTGATATCACAGTGCTATAACTGTGAGTGTGGATGTACTCTTGTTAGTTTTTGTTTTTGGAAAGTGATACTCTTTATAAGATCAAGAATATTATGCCAATGTGTCCATTATATTCATCCATGAAATGTTGGGCTATTACTCGTCCATCCATGAAATGTTGGTATATTACTGGTGCTGCACATAAGATATGGTCAGCAAGACTTTCAGGTCCTTATACAGGGGAAAGATCCCAGTTTTCTTCCATTAAGCAGAATGACTTATGCACAATTAAAAAAAATAATAATCTCAAAATAGTTACAACTGCAGCCTGTTAAAATGCATCCATCACCTTCTGGCTGAGTGTGGGACTACAAATCCCATCATATCAGCCAACTGGGTGGAGGGTTGGTGTAGTCCAACACAGCTGGGAAGCATCAGGTTGTGAAAAACAACAAATCAGAGAGCAAACCTATAGTTTAATATTTTGTCCTGATCTAATGACCACCTTGTGCCCATTGTTTCAAGTGGCTGGGAAGTATCTCTGAAAGCTTAGAATTACAGAGGTGTAAAAAAGAGGGCCAGCATGGATGTTGAACTAGGACACTGGGAGACGAGGGTCCGAATCCCACGTCAGCCATGGAAACCCACTGGGTGACCTTGGGTAAGTCACACTCTCTCAGCCTCAGAAGATGGCAAACCTCCTCTAAAGAAACCTGTCAAGAAAACCCCATCATAGGTTTGACTTAGGGTCGCCATAAGTTGGAAACAACTTGAAGGCAAACAACAACAACAGTTTTAGTATTGGACTACTACCCTGAAGACTGGCGTTCGACTCCCAGCTTGACCATGGAAACCCACAGTGTGACCTTGGGCAAGTCACATTCTCTTAACCTCAGAGGATGGCATTGACAAATCCCCTCTGAAGAAATTTGCCAAGAAAACCCCATGATAGGTTTGCCTTAGGGTCGCCATAAGTCAGCAGTGACTTGAAGGCACACAGAACCACATACACCCCAGACAATTTTACCATTGCAAGAATTAGAAGTCCTTTAATGTTTTCTTTTGCCCAGAGCAGAGCAAGCACATCTGATTTTAAGGACAGCTGAGGACGACAAATCAGAGAGGTTGCATGACTAATATCTAGCAGTTTTTGTTGTTATTATTATTTGCCATCATGTCAACATTAAGTTATGGGGATCTCATGAATGAGAGACCTGCAAGATGCCTGGTCATCAACTGCTCTGCTCAGGTCTTGCAAAATAAGCATTGTGCCTTCCTTGACTGATTTAATTCACCTGTAATGTGGTCTCCTTCTTTTCCTATCGTCTTCCATTCTGTTGAACATTATAATCTTTTCCAAGGAATCATGTCAAGATATGAGCCAAGTACAACAGCCTAATATAGTCAGCTTTGTTTTAAATGAGAGTTCAGGCTTGATGTGTTCTAGTATCCATTTATTCGTCTCTTTTTGCAGCCCATGGTATCCTGAGAACTCTTCTCCACCACTGCATTTGAAATGAATTGATTATCTTCATGTTGGCTTTCTTCACTATCCCAGCTTTCACAGCCATACATATTGAGTTGCTTAGGACCACCAAAGTGGAATTTAGCGGTGTGTGTATACACAGTAGAAATAAGGCAGTTTGGCACCATTTTAACTGCTCCATCCTACAGAATCCTAGGATTTCTAGTTTTGTGAAGCACATGCTAGATGGATGGAATCTATAAGGAGAACATATGTATGAGTTTACAGGACCTAAGCAGAGCATTGGGGGACAGGGAGTCTTGGAGATGTCTCATCCACAGGGTCTCCATGGGTTGGGATCGACGCAAGTGCAGTTAACAACAACAATAACAACGAGGCACCAGCATGCTTTGGTAGAGTAAAACTGCAAATCCCAGGAGTACATAGGATGGAGCTACAGCATTTAAATTGGTGTCAAACTATTATTTCTACAGTGTAGATACATCATAGGTTTCAAAGTGAGGCCAGAAACAAACAATGGGCCAGTGCAATGGATTCCAGGTGGTGAGAGGGACTTCAGAACCACCCCACAAGTGATTTGGACCACCAAGACTTCTCTAAAGTTAAGCCTCAGCCTCCTCAGACATTTTCAATCAGAAGTGTACAAATGAACAACCAAGCACTAAAAGGCACCCGTTGTTCATAAGCCCTCCCAGGAATAACAAAGGCTTCCAGCAATCTAGCCTTTGCATACCTTCTTGGGAGTAAGGTACACTGAACATGAGGAGGACAGTTCCAGGTACACATTGTGCTTTTAAGAGTCTTCATGTTTAAGGCTGTTTGAATAATAAAGAACTGGGAAACACAATTTCCTCCTCCTCATTCTTTTATTCCTGGCTTATTTCAATGGCTGCAAATGGAATTCAAATTCAAAAGTCATTTGCACCCAGTTAACTCCACAAGAAGCAGGGGTGGGGGTGGGGGGTGTCAAAATCTTGCCCTTCCCAGGAGGCTCAGGCAAAAGTAAACTGCTACAGCCCATCCAGTCTTGAGTATTCACATTTTAAAATGCTTGAACACTAATAGTTGAGGTCAAACATTGATATGAACAGGGACTGCAGCTGGGAAAGTGAAAGAAGACTAAGAATGGGGAGGGTGGCAAAAACAAAGATATACAACTGAGCACAAAAATTAGAATCCTACAAGCCATTGTATCCCCTATTTCCATGTATGGATGTGAGAGGTAGACAGTTAAGAAAGAAGATAGGAAGAAAATCAATTCACCTGAGGTGTGGTGCTGGAGGAGAGTGGGGGAGGTACCATGGACAGCCAAAAAGACAAACAAATGGAACAGATCAAGCCAGAAATCTGCATGGAAGCCAAGATGACAAAACTTAGGCTATCGTCCTTTGGACACATTATGAGAAGGCATGGGTCATTGGAATAAATAATGCTAGGAAAAATGGAGGGAAGTAGAAAGAGAGGAAGGCCACATGCTAGATGGATGGACTTTATTGAAGAGGTCACGGGTAAGCTAAGCAGAAAAGTGGAGGACAGGGAGTCTTCAGGATGTCTCATCTACAGGTTCAACATGAGTCAAGATTGACTTGAGGGTGGTTAACAGCAAAAATGAACAGGAAAATATTTGGATTCAAGTCAGCAGGGAGGAGAGAAAACTTGCTCTTCCCAGTAGGCCCAAGCAAAAGCAAACTGCTGAAGGCTCCCCTAGTCTTCACGTTTAAAGATATTTGAATGCTAATGAATGGGAAAAATAATTTGCATTCAAGTGACAGGGAGGAGAGGGCAGAATCTTGCCCTTCCCAGTAGACTCAGGCAAAAGGAAACTGCTGCATTCTCTCTTAACTTGTGCGTTCTTCCTCATTAATAACATTTGCTGTCTTGACCACAGTCTGAGCTTGTTAGGCCTTGTCTCCTCATTTTCTTCTGTGCAATGTTGGATGGTATGCAGATGCTATCCAATGTAAAGTTATCAGAAGGCAGCCATGTAATACTCCCAAGCTGGGCACTGACCCTGATTAACTTTCACCAAGATTGTTCCATCACCTGACTTTCGACTATGCCCCAAGCCCGGGTATCCAGGCCTTTGGCTTGGGGCATCTGTTCAGGAATGTGCCATGCGCTCTTGCCTCAGGCTTGATTGATGGCTGGAACGCCCCACAGCCTGCCCCATGCTGGGAGATAGGCAGCACCAGCAACTCCCATTTCCAAGCTACGTGGGAGCAGCAGCCTCCTGCCAGGAGTACAATCTTTTCACCTGATACCGCTGGTCAAGCTGTCCCAGCTGCCAGGAGTGGGAGTTCAGGAATCCTCTGTGTCTCATAAATGGTCTTATGGAATAGCACAGTGGGCACAAACTCAGTCACCTCCTACCCGTGGATCTCATCCCAAGTGCACCTCTTAACCCTTGGACTTGAAAAATGATGAATAAAAGGATTTAAGCCCTCTTTTTTTTTTTTTGGTGTGTACTCTCTAACCAGTCTGTGCTAGTTGGCACTAGGAGCAGTGGTTGGAAGCTGAACTTGATATCCTCAGCATTTTCATGTGCACCCTTTAAAAGTACAATAACAACCCAAATTCACAAAACAGAGATATCTTCAATGGGTCAACCAAAATGCACAAAATACACGATGTATGCTTTTGAAGCACCACTTCTTCATCAGTCAAAAAAAAAAAAAATCATCCAGGTGAAAAATAAAATAAAATGATAACATTAGTCACGGCCTTGCATTTTCTCAAGATGTTGGTGTGTTGTTCATTGGAAGGATATCTATGCAAACTGCTCCTTCCTTCTCCTGGCCATGTGGCCTTGGGAACAAAGCCTTCCAAAGTCCAGGAGATAAAATTTTAATTCCATTAGCTATGCCAAAAGGTACTTCTTCTGAGATCCCAGATATCGCCATCATTTGTGAGGTCACAGCCATTTTTGTTAGGCAGAGAACACTGAATTTCTTAAAAGAATCCTCCATGCTATAGGGAAAGAAAAAAATAGGAAAATTTTAGGTGTTGTTTTGGTAAAACACGTGAAGCTTCAAAAGCTTGCCTCATGTATATTGTGCATTTTGGTTGACTGATTAAAGGCATCACTGTTTTGTGGATTTTTAGATGTTACTCTACTTTGCTGTATGGCCATTGTGGCTACCACTGAATACCTGAATACTGAATTCTTTGTCAGAGAGCTCTGGTGCCACAACAAACTACAAACTCTGCATGGGTCAGGATACACCAGGGGCAGCCTACAGTATTTTGGACCTGGAGACACCCTGGTGTTCTCCCGTAACATAGGATGGAGCCATGAGATGGAGCCATAGCAGTTAAAGCAGTGTCAGACTGCATTATTTCTACAGTACAGATGCAGCCCGAAACAATACTTGCAACTGACATGTTCAGGTCTGGATCTGGGCTCTCAGTGGTGGGGAGGGGACCAGTTTTGACCCATGATCCCCACCCTGCCCGTTGGCAAAAGATTGATTTTGACTTCCCCGCCTTCCCAGTGTTATGATGTGACAGAGTTCTCCACTTCACCCATATCATCTGGCCTTTTGCTTCTCCCAGGATGAAGCGTCTTGTGTGTGTCCTCGTTGACAGTTCTAGCTGAGCGGGTTCAGCCGATAACAATGAACCCCTTGTCAGGTAATGCCAGGGTAGAGGGGTCAGTGGCAGTCAGCCACATAGATGGTATTGTTGTCCTTCCGTCATGGGCTTTCCCAAACAGATGCTGTGGAGAGCTTAATTCCTGGCAGGCCAATGGGGCCATGCCTTCCAACAACAGAGATACAACAACAGTAGCTAGGACAGTGGCAGTTACTACATCAGGTGCAACAACAGCAGCCATAGTTGCTTGGCAGAGTTAAGGCAACTAGCTGCAACAGTTGTAGCAAAGCTTGGGAAGTTAAATTTTTAAAAAATAACTTGTTCCTGTTGCTTCTTATAGAGTTTCTTAAGTAACCCATTGCCATTATTGACCCACTGCTTAGCCTGAGTTTGGTTGGTAGGCCCAGCTGCAGATGACCCATCGAATCAATGCGCTTTATGTAACTACAGTACATGGGTCATCGTTCAACAATTCTTCCCATGAGTCAACTTTAGTTTGGCACTACCAATAAAATTTAAGCCTTTTGCCATACCTTCCAACATTTCACAGATGAAAACTGGGACATGTGTGGCCAAGTAACATCAGAGTGCGGTCAACATGGCAAAGGTTGTTAATGAGGAAAAACAGATGAGCTAGGAGAGGTTGCAGCAGTTTGCTTTTGCCTGAATCTACTGGGAAGGGCAAGATTCCAACCTCCCTTCTCTCCCTTGCTGAATTAACTGAGTGTAAATACTTTTTCACTTTGAACTCAGTTTGTAGCAAGGAAAACAAGCTGAGAACTCTGCATGGGTCAGGATACCCCGGGGGCGGCCTACAGAATTTTGGACCTGGAGTTGTCCTGGTGTTCTCCCATAACAAGGCCCTCTGTTCACTAACACTGTATTGCCTGGCACAGCTGTGGTGGCATTGCATTGCTCATTCTGAAGTCAGAATGAGATGCACAGCAGCAACAGCTTGGTATCTCATCAGTGGCATCACTAGGAGGTGCACAGACTGTGGACTACACCAGGTGACACACTAAGAGGGGGTGACACAAACATCTGCCTTTTGGGCAGAAATGGGCTGTGGCATTTGCCTGTGTCCCTTTAAAATGCTGAAAATATGGTGTGAGGAGAAATGAGAGGTCCCAGTTTTTAAATTTTAATTAAAAAAATACATTTTAAAAATTCTTTAGGAACATCACATTTGACCAAATTTTCACTTCAACCACATGAAACTATGCATATGTAAATGCCTTTAGGCTGAGCAAATGATATTGTACTGTAATTTAAAGGTATAATTTTAATTTTGCTAGTTGTTTATGGCACAACTGTTACTGTTACATTTAGTAATACACAACAATTAGAATTAATGAGTAACATCAGTACAAATTTTTTTACTAAGGATTCTGTATGGTGTGGGATGGGAGGAGGTCAGTGAGTGTGTGTGTGTGACACCATCAGTTACCGAAACCGGGTGATGCCGACCCTAGTGATGCCACCTTGTTCTGACCTTAGAGTGGGCGATGTTAGGTGACAGCGGTGGGCAGCACAGTGGGATATGCATGCAGACAGTCTTCCAGGATTGCATCAGAGAGCTCTTGATCTTCCTAGACAATCTGGAGTAAAAAGTGAGTTTTTAAAATATGTTTTTATAGGGGGGTATACCCTGACTTTTGTGCTGGATGGGCTAGACATGATCTGGTTTGTTTGCCCCTGATTTGGAGTTTGGGCTATGAGTCTTCTGGATTCTCTGCCAAATCAGGATGGCAGATTTGTTTGGCCCATGCAAAAGGGCCAGAGTGGGAAAGCAGGGAGAGAACAGAGAAACTGGGCCATTTGGAGGGTTTGTTGTATTAACTTGGTGTGCTGTTAACAACTTTTCTATTATTTCCTCTTTTCTTGAGAAAGAAAGCGAGGAAAACATTAGTGTTGAAAAGTGAATGGCATAGAAGACCTATCAAGAAACATAAAGATAATTAGGTGGGTATTGTACAAACCAGGGGCTTTGGGACAGCCATTGACTTCCCAAAGCCTTCAACAATACCCGCCTGCCCCCCATTTCATCCAGAAAGTACAGTGGTCCCCCGGGTTACGAAAGTAATCCGTTCCGGATTACCTTTCGTAACCCGGAAATATTCGTAACCCGGGGGACCGCTTTTTTTGCCGGACCGTGCGGCAAATTTAAAGGGGCCGCGCGGTTTTTTTCTTCAGAACCTGGGGTTTTATTCGCAAGCTGGGGCCGCAACGCCCTGGCTCTTTCGTACCCCGGAGTTTTCGTACCCCGGGGATTCGTAACCCGGGGGACCACTGTAATCATATACCTTTCTCCTGCACCATCATTCCCATTTAATCCCATTTAAAAATTGCATGACAAAGTTCAGAGATAAGAAAACCCTGATGGATAATTGTGTTCCAGTTCACTTATTAGTTTGGGAGGAGTAAATCAAATAATGTATTCAAATGTGTACTGAACAAAAATTGACTTCCATCCAAACTTGGGGATTTAACCACTGAGGCTCTGGGATTATAAAGCAGTAGACTTGGCTTTTGCTGGACTTGATGCTTTATTATGTCCCCTTACATAATAGATTTACATACTATATATCCCCCTGGAGTGCCATTCTTAGGAAGAAAGGTGAAGTGTAAATCCAGTATGTAACTAGCTAACTAACACTGCTTATGTGCATGTCTAGGAGTATCTAGCTGATAGTAATAGCAGTGTGATACCACTTTAATTGCTGTGTCTTGCCCTACAGAAGCCCAGGATTTATAGTTTGGGAAAGTCCCTAGGAAACTCTGTAGATAGAGACTAATGTTCACTAGCTGACAATGCCAAATCTATCCTCACATCACAAATCCTAAGATTCCAGAGGGCAAAGCCGTGACATTTAAAAGTGGTATGAAACTGATACAAAGGTATAGTGGAGATAAATTCGTGCAGAATAGCAACCATAGTGGGCCCTTGGTATCTGCTGGGGTTTAGTTCCAGGACTTCTCATGGATACCTAAATCCATGGATGCGCAATGTTCACATACCATAAAATACAATGGTGTAATAAAATGATGTGCCTTATATAAAATGGCAAAATCAAAGTTTGTTTTTTGGAATTTATATTTTTTTGAATACTTTCAAGCTGTAAATGGTGGAAAGTGTGGATAAAGGATCAATGGATACAGAAGGCTGACTGTATGTATGCATCACACATTTTGACTGTTTTCTAGCTCTCCTCCATGGGTTGCTCTTACTCATAACTTGGGAACATTACTTTTTATTTTTGGATTACAAATTTCAGAGCTGTTTCCCATCATTGCTGTATCAGAGCTTAAAGCTGTTATTACAGATCTCAGGATCTCCTATGTCTATGTTGCTGTTAGTGTGTGCCATCCAGTTGTTTCCAGCTTATGATGATCCTAAGGCAGAATTGATCATAGGGTTTTCTAGGGCTGAGAGTGTGTGACTCACTGAAGGTCACCCAGTGCTGAGTGGGGGAACTGAACTTCTGGGACTTGCAGTCCTCCCCAAAAGTAGCTTTACCCATTTCTGCAGTTGGTAATGTGTTTGCACACAGGATGGTGAACATTTGAGAGCCAGCGTGGCTTAGAGTTTGCGTGCTGGACTATGACTCTGGCGACCGGGGTTTGATTCCTCACTCAGCCATGAAACCTAGGTGACCTTGGACAAGTCACATGCTCTCAGCCTCAGAGGAAGGCAATGGCAAACATTCTCTGAACAATTCTTGCCAAGAGAACCCCATGACTGGGTCACCTTAGGGTTGCCATAAGCTGGAAATGACTTGACGGCACACAACAACAACAACAACAACAACAAAAATGGTGAGCACTTAATGATAACTCTGGCCTGACTCCTGACTTCTTTTTGTTTGGTCCTCTGGATGAATGAGAGAAGTTCCCAATTTCAGTCCCTACACCAACAGGAAAGAGACATTTAATATCACTCCAGAGTGTGCCTGTTTCCATTTTGGATTTTGACTCTGGAGACCAGGGTTTGATTCCCAGCTTGGCCATGAAACCCATTGGGTGTCCTTGGACAAGTCACACACTCTCATCCTTGGGGGAAGGCAATGGCAAACCTCCTCTGAACAAATCTTTTCAAGAAAGGCACAGGATGGGTCGCCGTATGTCAGAAATGACTTGAAGGTACACAACTCACAGAGAGAAAGAGAAAGTGGTCCTCCCAGATTAGGAAGAGCACATAAAATATGAAATCTAGGAAACCAAAGCCAATAAAAACAGAAAAGGCAGATGAAAATTAAAAAGGGATGCAAAGCTAGGCTTGGAAGAGAAACAGGAAGGGAGAGGTCCAGGGCAGGAGTGCTGGTGTCCATATGAACACAGGGGCAGAGGGGCTGGTCATGTGTAAAATGGGCCCCAAGAGAATGGCTGTGGAGGAAATTGAGGACGAGATTTGCTCTTTTCACTAGTGGAAAAAACCAGGCTTCTGTGTTTGCAGGTAGCTGAGACACAAGGAAGGAAACAAGCTGGTAAATGGCCTGCCGTGGATGGGAAACCTGTCCCTGCAAATAGAGGCTTTATTGTATCATGTTTATGTGTGAGAGTTAATTAATAAGCTGCCAAGTGGAAATATCCCATCACTCTTCTATAGGAACAAAAGAGCAAACAAAACAGAGAAAGGAGGGCAGCGTGACATTCTGCAAACTCTACCCACAGAAACCACTTTTTTGGAGGGAGTAAGCTTCAAAGCCAGCATGGCGTAGTGGTTTAAGTGTTGGACTATGACCCTCGAGACCAGGATTCACTTCCCCACTCAGCCATGGAAAACCACAGGGCAACCTTGGACGAGTCACACACTCTCAGCCCCAGAAAAAAAAAATAGGGTGACATTAGGGTCACCATAAGTTGGAAACAACTTGACGGCACACAACAACAAGACTTCAGCACCTTGGAGAACTCCTTTAAATTTCATATTAAACCCTAAGGCAGATTCATTAATTCACTGATACCAAAGACTAGATGCTTTTGGGTTATAAGTCCCAACAGCACTAGCCCAGGACAGCCAATGTTGAAGAAAATTGGGAGCTGCAGTCAAACAAGAAGTTTCATCCCTTGCCTAAGTCAGAACGAAAGTCATGCAGCCTCCCAGATGTGGTTGGACTGCTTGTCTCATTAAACACAATAACATAATAAAATGGTGTCTGTTATATAAAAATGGAAAATCAAGGTTTGCTTTTTGGAATATATATATATATATATATATATGAATATTTTCAAGCTGTGGATGGTTGAATCCATGGATAAAGAATCTGTGGATACAGGGGGCCGACTGTAGAAGAGAATGAGAAGAGGAGGGAAAAATATCCTAACTCACATTTCAGTAACCATTCATTGGACTTTTGAATTTTCACACACTTTAGTTACAGATTGAATGTAACAGTGCCAATAGTGCCCAAATTGTCTATGTTGACCGAACCTCCCCCAGCAATTTTCCACAGTGAGTCATCATGATTTTTCTATCACCCTTATGTGTCCACAGCCCATTGCTTGACAAGTGCGTGAGATTCATCTTGAAATGACCTTTTCAAGAGAGAGGAGACTGGCTAAGATCTTTGAATCATCCTTGGTGAAAGCAACTAAATATTAACTCACATAGACCTTGGGTGACGCAGACACTCCTTCTTACCTGTCGAGTTTTCCAGACACACCACCACATTTTTGTCAAGCAGGGCTGATAGAAATAATAAACTAGTTCCTATACCTTGGATCAAACATTGATCAGAATGGGGACTGCAGTCAAGAAATCAGAAGAAGACTAAAAATGCAGAAGGCAGCTATGAAAGAACTAGAAAAGCTCCTATGAAGCAAAGATTAACCATGTAGGTATGCAAGAGCTAGATGGTTAAGAAAATAGACAAAAAGAGAATGAATTGTTTGAGATGTGGTGCTGGAGAAGAGTGTTGAGGTTATGTGGACAGCAAAAAGAACAAATAAACGTGTCCTAGAATGGATCAAGTCTGAAATTTCCCTGGAGGCAAAGGTGACTAAATTGAGGCTGTCATACTGTGGCCACATCATGAAAAGGCATGACTCATTGGGAAAAAACAATAATTTTAGGCAATGTGGAGTGAAGTAGAAAGAAAGGAAGAACAACTGCTAGATGATGGACTCAGTTAAGGAGGTCACAGGCATGAATCTGCAAGAGAAGAATAGTGGATGACAGGGAGTCTTGGAAATGTCTTATCCACAGGGTCACCATGAGCTTAGATTGACTCAAGGGCGGTTAACAGCAATAACAACAACAAGGGCTGGTGAGAAGGGTAAGAAGTTGCCATATATCACAGAGGCCTGGCACCCTGGGAGAGGCTGGTCTTCAGAGTTGTAGTCCAACAAACCATCCAATATCCCTGGAAACTGTTTAGTTACCATTAGAGATTAAAGTCAGTATTCTACATCTGCTGCCTAGTTTACTGAACTGGCTGCATCTGTACTGCAGAGATAGTCAGTTTGCAAAACTTTAACTGCCATGGTTCATGACAGGTTCATCTTAGGGTTGTCATAAGTCAGAATTGACTTGAAGGCACACAACAACACAATGATATATAAAATTTAAACCTCCCTTTAAAGTTTCCCCCCTCCAGGTATTCAAGAGGCTAAAAATTGGAGGAAAGGAAGTTGTACTTCTCCTGCAAATGCCATGGAAAGTTGACTAACCCTGGTTGCGAAGGAGAGAAGTCACCCTGCCTCCACCAGGATGTTCCAAGTGATGGAGACCTTTCCCCAATTCCCCTCACTCCACATATCAAATGGTCATCTCACTCTCCTGTCCTGTCCACTTGTCCATCTCCTTTGCCGATAGGACAGCTGAATGCATCTCCCTTAGGAGGTCTCCTGAGCATCAGGATGTGGTCAAGATGGCAAATGTTATTAATGAATCATAGAATCATAGAGTTGGAAGAGACCACAAGGGCCATCCTGTCCAACCCCCTGCCATGCAGGAACTCCCAATCAAAGCATCCGTGACAGATGGCCATCCAGCCTCTGCTTAAAGACCTTTAAGGAAGGAGACTCCACCACTCTCTGGGGGAGTGTGTTCCACTGTCGAACAGCCCTTACTGTCAGGAAGTTCCTCCTAATGTTGAGGTGGAATCTCTTTTCCTGCACCTTGCATCCATTGTTCCGTGTTCTAGTCTCTGGAGCAGCAGAAAACAAGCTTGCTCCCTCTTCAATAGTAAGAACAGACAAGCTAGGTGAGCCTGCAACACTTTGCGTTTGTCTGAATCTACTGGAATGGGCAAGGTACCCCCCTCCCTCTCCTTTTCTTTCAGCTGACTTGAGTGTATTTTTCTTTTTTGCATTTTGCATTTAGTTTGCAGCAGCTGAAGTGGAATAATAGAATCCTCAGGTTAGAAGAAGAGAGCCAGTGTGGTGTAGTGGTTTAAGAAATGGACTATGACTCTAGTGTAATGATTTGAGTGTCGGACTGTGACACTGGAGACCAGGGTTTGAATCCTCGCTCAGCCATGAAACCCACTGGGTGACCCTGGTCAAGTCACACACTTTCAGCATCAGAGGATGGTAATGGTAAATAACCTGTGAAGAAACTTGCCAAGAAAACCTTGTGATAGGTTCCCCTTAGGGTCGCCATAAGTCAGAAATGAATTGAAAGCACACAATAACAACAACAAAGTTGGAAGAACCACAAGGGCCTTCCAGCCCAACCCTGCCATGCTCTGAATTAGATAGCTATTCATCCTTTTAAAAACATTTGAGGAAGTAGACTGAAGTCTATGACAGCTCATGCTGCCAACTTTTTTCTTTCAGTTAGTCTCAAAGATGCAAAAGGATCTCTCTACATACTGATTCTACAGACTAACATGGCTATATCTCTGAACTCCAAAACAGTATATTCTATTGTCAAACAGTTCTTACTGTCAGGAAACCCTTCCTAATGTTTAGGTGGGACTTCTTTACCTGTAGTTCCCTGGAGTAAGCTGAAGTGGAAAGTAAAGAGGTGGGAGCAAGTAAGAGAAACTGGGACTGGAAAAGTGAGGCAACAGAGAATTAATTGGGACTTTCCTTGTGAATTTGGAAAAGTTGGTGGTATGGTGCAACTATGTACTCCTTTCCCTCACAGCCCAAAATCACCATCCTGGTGCAGAAGTACTTACTTGGCTGGCTGGCCAGTCCATGGTCATCCATTGGCAGCCCCTACTTGTCAAACAGATCTGTTGCTGGTGAACACCTGGGGAAAAAAATCCTTACCAGGGTGTGAACCTGATCTCGACAGTGCTGCTGCCATGGCAGGATAGAGATAAACAAAGGAACCCATCCCTGTGTCTGTCCTCGGAGGTGTTGCAGTTCAATCACAGTGACAGGATAACAAGGTCCAGGGGAGTTGGCATGACCCCAGCTTGGCCAAGGGTGGGGTTTATTTTTTTGGTATTTGGTGTTGGACTGGAGGCCCCCGACCAGCCTCTTGAGGTGGAGAAACAACAAACACTTCCAGTGGCGCATTAAAAACTGACATGTTTTCTTTGGCACAAGCTTTTGTGGACTGCAGCACACTTAGTAAATGCATTGAGTGTGTGCCTCAGTTGGCAGACATTGAAACACAGGCTTTGGTAGGAGGGGGGCAATGAAAAGCTACCAACATCGATTGTCCAAATAGCGGGACTTTAAAGTTTAGACAAAACTCGGAAGTAATTCATCACCCTAGTGGTCTGTAGCCACCAGTTGCGCCTGACTAACAGTAGTGAGGGGGAAAGGATGGACAATTTAGGACAAAAAATCCTATTCACACATGTAAAGAGCCTTTATTCTCAGCTTATTTGGCATGAGCTGACAAAAGCATATTTGGCATATTTGGCATAAGCTGACAAAAGCATATTTGGCACATTTAGCATATTTGGTCTAAGCTGACAAAAGCTTATGCCAAATAAAACTGGGTAGTCTTCAAGGTGTCACTAGATCTTTTGTTATTGCTCTTTTTTCCTTGGATAAACTAACAGAACTATTGCATTGAAATTATAGATTCAGAATTATGGAGTTAGAAGAGTCCTCAAGGGCCATAAAGACCAATCCCATTCTGCTGTACAGAAATACACAGTCAAAAAACTCCCAACAAATGGCCATCCAACCTCTGTTTAAAAACCTCCAAAGAAGGAGACTCCACCAATTTTCCGAGGGAGTGTCTTCCACTGTCAAAGAGCTCTTACCATCAGGAAGTTCTTCATAATGTTTAGGTGGAATCTCTTTTCCTGCAGTTTGTATCCATTGCTCTGGTTCCTAGTCCCTGGAACAGCAGAAAACAAGCCTGCTCCATATCAATATGACAGCCATTCGAATTTTTAAACATGGCTATCATGTTTACCCTTTAACTTTCTCTTCCTCAGGCTAAACATACTAAGCTACTCCTCATAGGACATGGTTTCCAGACCTTTCATTATTTTGCTCACCCTCTGAACATGTTCCATCTTGTGCACATCCTTCTTGAATTGTGGTGCGCTGAACTGGACACAGTATTCCAGGTGAGTCCTGACCAAAGTAGAATAGAGTGGCACTATGACTTCCCTTGATCTAGACACTATACTTCTATTGATGCAGCCTAGAATCTCATTGTCTTTTTTAGCTGCCGCATAGCACTGTTGACTCATGTAAAACTTATGGTCTATTAGGAATCCTAGATCTCTTTCTCAAGTACTGTTGTCAAGTCAGATGTCCCCCATCCTATATCTATACATTTATTTTTTTTTCTGTTTAAGTGCAGTACCTTGCATTTCTCCCTGTTGAAATTCATTTTTTTAGTTTAGACCCAGCATTCTAATCTGTTGTGGTCATTTTGAATTCTGATCCTGTCCTCTGGGGTATTGGATACTCCTCCTAATTTGGTGTCATCTGCAAATTTGATAAGTATGCCCCCAATTTTGTCATGCAAGTCATTGATAAAGATGTTGACTAGCACTGGGCCCAAGACAGAACCATGTAGCACCTGCTAGTTGCATTTCTCCAGGATGAAGAGAAGCCATTGGTGAGCACCCTTTGAGTTTGATGGTCAACCAGTTACAAGTCCACCTAACAGTAACATTTTCTAGCCTGTTTGTAAAATGTGGGCTAGACAATGCTACAGTTAAGTAGATTTGTAATTGGTTGACCAACCAAAATCCTTGGGCTAAACTTACTGAAGCACCTGGAACCAATATCTATCCAGAATTACTCTGACATCATACTGGGTAATCCAATAGCAGCCATAGGGGATGGGACCAATGTCTGTCAAGGATTACTCTTGACATCGCAAGGTCTAACTCAGTAGTAGAGAAAGAGGATGGTACCAATGGCTATCCAGGGTTAGTCTGACATCACAGTTCGATAGCTGCCAGATGGATGGGACCAATGGCTGTCAAGGATTACTCTGACATCACATGGCTAACTGAGTAGTTAGGAGTTGGGATCAATGGCAGTCCAGAGTTGCTCTGACATCAGAGTGACTGACCGAATAGCAGCTAAATGGGGTAATATTGTTAGACTTCGACATGGTCATGGTGACATTAGAGCAACCAGCCCATTAGAGAAAGGCAGAGTTCAGAAAGTAGTAGTAGTAGTAGTAGTAGTAGTGATAATAATATAGTTGGCCCTCCATATTTGTATATTTGACTTTTCTGAATTTGATTATTTGTGGTTTTGACTAATATTTTCTCTCTAGGAATCACTAAGTCCTCCAGCACAATGCTGTTGGAAGTTCACCATAGAGTTGTGGTGGATAACCTAGAAGTTCCTAGAGAAAACACTTCCCTAGGCATTTGTAGGTCCTCTAGCATAATTCTATGGTCAACATCTGGCAGATGTTAACCATAAAGTTACACTGGAGAACCTAGATGTCCCTAGAGAAAACACTTCTCTAGGCATTTGCAGGTCCTCCAGCATGATTCTATGATCAACATCTGGCAGATGTTGACCATAAAGTTACACTGTAGAACTTACACGTCCCTAGAGAAAACACTTCTCTAGGTACTTGTAGGTCCTCCAGCATGATTCTATGGTCAACATCTGGCAGATGTTAACCATAAAGTTACACTGGAGAACCCGGACACATGTTCTCTTAGGTAAAAACAATAGTGTTTTTTTATTTGTGGTTTTTCCACATTGACATGGGTCCTTCATCCCTAACCCCAGCAAATGTGAAAGGACCATTGTAATAATATTTATTTCTTACCTGCCTCTCTCTCTCTCTCTTTTTCTCTATTTTGAAGGACGAGGACAATTCCACACTGCTCACATCCTCCAGAGTCAGGTCCTTAGCCAGTAGTTACATAAGTGAAGAAGAAGAATAACTTAAATAAACAGCAGCAACTATTCACACAAGAAAAACAAAGCCAAGCCACCTCCTGCAAATTTGGCACTGATGCTCAGAGGAGAAAGCATCCTGTTTCACCCCCCCTGGGCTGCTTTAGGAATATGATGCCTTTCAAGGTTTTATTCAGCTTAAATTTAATCCTGCAGGGGAGCTGAAGGCTTTCCCTTCGGTCAGGTCTCAGGTTGGAGCCAACAATGTTGAGCAGGAAATGATACAACCCATTTGTATCGTGAGTAGAGCAATAGATGCCACAGAAGAAGACCACTTCCTTGTGGTTTCAAGCTTCTGATTTGACATGGCTCAGATATCCAAAAGGCACCAGATCCCATCTGATCTTGGAAGCGAAGCAGGGTCAGCCTTGGTTGGTACTTGGATGGGAGACCACCAACGATAGCAGGTGCTGTAGGCCAGATTTCAGAGGAAGGAAATGGCAAAACCACCTCTGAGTGTTCCTTGCATGACATGAATGGCGTTGCCATAAGTCGACAGACACGTACACGAAGACACACAGGGCAAGGAAGAACATGCCGTCTTTAATTTTTTGCATCAAGCTCTTGAGGGAACTGAAGCTGAGAATTTAAATGTAAAAACTACTTAGTGGGAATAACTAATAATATATATTATGGAGGAATTGAGAGAATGAGTGAGAGATTATTTATGGCTGATTTGATGATATAGGTGTTGTTGTTGCTACATGGCTTCAAGATGACTTAGGTTGTGTCCACAGTACAGAAATAATGCAGGTTGACTCCACCTCAGCTTTCATGGACCATACTATGGAAATCTGGAAACTGTAGTTTTGGGAGATATTTAGCCTTCTTTGTCAGAGCACTCTGGTGCCACAATGAACAATAGTTCCCAGAATTCCATAGCACTGAGCTATGGCAATTAAAGTGCTATCAAAGCATTGGACTAGGACACTGGGAGACCAGGGTCCGAATCCTGGCTCAGCCATAGAAATCCACTGGGTGAATCTTGAGCAAGTCACACTTTCTCAGCTTCAGAGGATGGCAATGGCAAATCCCCTCTGAAGAAACTTGCCAAGAAAATGCTATGGAGTTTATCACATGGGGTAAATCCCATGCAAAAACAGGGGTTTAAATTGGAAAAAACCCGCAAAAGCAGGATGATTTTCACATGACATCATTGTTAAAGTAGTGTTAACCCAAACGCAAAGTAGACAGAAAGTAGACAAAAGCCACTCCTTTTTACTTTTTGAAAATCCTGAAAGTAAAAAGGAGTGGCTTTTGTCTATTTTCTGTTCAGGTTAACACCACTAACAACGACATGTGTAAAAATCAACTTGCTTTTGCAGGTCTTTTCCAGCTTTTAAATCCTGTCTTTGCAAGGGATTTTCCCATTGTGATAAACTCCTAAAATAGGTTTGCCTCAGGGTCGTCATGAGTTGGAAACAACTTCAAGGCACACAACAACAATAAAGGAGTCGTCTACGATGTTGGGTCCTATCTGCAAAATAGGTCCAGCACCTTGGATACTTCATTTAAGGCTCTGATGGAAACCTCACCTATCACTATCTGCTGTTGTTATTACTTTTGGGGTCTCTTGGACCTCTGATGGTAACCAACTGCTTCCAGAGAGGCGATTTTCCAGTCCCTGAAACACACTTGACACGCAGCCCTTGAACAGCTCTCTTATTGTTCAAAGATATCTTCCTTCCCAGGTCCTCCTCCATCAACAGTGTGCCTTTCTTCCTCTTCCCTTAAATAAACATTGCTAATGCCTTTGGGATTGTGCGTTGTGCAATGCACCCTCCAACCTTCCAGTGCCCTACTCCACAAAGCGGAAATCTGGGGAAGAGCCAGGCATTTTTTGGGGGGGCTGTCTCCCAAGAGAGAAGGAAGAACAAAATCGGCCATCTTGACTCAACCAGGAAGAGGAAAGGAGGTGTTTGCTTAGTGTCTGTGCCAGTTTGGCAAAGAACCTGGAAGGGATGCCAACCCATCCTCCATTTGCGAGCTACCTAGGCAGATCAAGCTTGCCAGCTATCCCTCTTCCCTAAGGTTGCCAGATCTCAGGGCCTAGACCAGCCTTTCTCAACCTGGAGGAATCCTTGAAATAATTTTCAGATCTCAGGGAATCCCCCTATAATAATTATTATATGCACAGCTTAAAAATGAGAGCCAGTGTGGAGTCGTGGTTTGAGTGCTGGGAGAATTTCTCGATTTATAGAGTCCCTGCTAGTCTGAAAATCACAGTGCTGCCTCTTCTCCACCACTGATTCCAAAGGTGCATCTACAATGTAGAACGAATGTAGTTTTCCACCATTTAAAACACTGTAGCATCATCCTATGGAATCCTGGGATTTGTAATGGCATATATAAGTCTGTCCCGGGCTTCCCACTCCACCAAATAAATGTCTCTGGAGAAGTCTATGGAAGCTCATGCTGCCAACTTCTTTCTTTCAATTAGTCTCAAAGGTGCTACAAGATCTCTCTACATACTGATTTCTACAGACTAACACAGCTATATTTTTTTGAATTCTGAGATCTGTAGTTCGACAAGGTCTTTAGTCTTCCCTGCCAAAGAGGTCCAGTGCCTCACAAAACTACAAATCCCAGGATTCTGTTGGATGGAGCCATGGCAGTTAAACCGCATTCTTTCTATAGTGTCAATGCAGCCCAAGTCAGCATTCTTAGGATCGTGTTGCAAGACTTCAAGTTAAAAGGTACAATTCGTGGAGCCGTTTTCTATGACCTCTAGTTCTGGAAAAACCTTGCACAACCGAAATGGCAGCCTCACTAGAGGGCCCCTTCAGGCATAAATCCAGAGAGGAAGACTCTCTGGGTCATCTCCCTCACGTCACACAAGAAGGAGTGTAAAATATCCACCACTGGGCTGCTAAATATAGCCGCACAGCACTCCAAAATGTGAAACTGCATCCGGTAGAATATTAACAGCTTCTGAAGTGGGGTTATGCACTCCAGATATTTGGCCTAGTGTTGCCAAGAATTCCTCAGATGAAGGAAGAGAATGAACTTTTTCTTTTTCTTTTTTGGGCTACCTACGTGCCATACCTCAGAGAGGGAGAGATGGGGAGGATTGGTGGCTTCCGTGTCAGTAGGGCAGTGAATCCTCCTCCGGGTTTTAGTTGGCATTTTAAAGAGCTGTCCAAGGTGCTGACGTTGTTTTATATGTTTTTGTGTGTGAAAGAGAGAGAGAGAGGGAGAATAGGGCTGCATTCACACTGGAGAAATAAACCGGTTTAAGTGCCGTGGCTCAATGCTGTGAAATTCTGGGAATTGTAGTTTGTTGTGGGGTCCAGAGCGGAGCTCCGCTCCGCTCTGGGCCCCACAACAAACTACAATTCCCAGAATTTCACAGCATTGAGCCACGGCACTTAAACTGGTTTATTTCTCCAGTGTGAACGCAGCCTTGGTTTCATCACCTTGGAGCATTCTTTTAAAGTTCAGACTAGAACCCAGAACTGAGTTGGTGTCTCACCAATCTGGAAGGCATACCAGCTGCTGGAAAATGAGGAAAAACAAGAAGGAAAGATAGAAAGCATGAATGGGAGAGAAAGAGAGAGAAAGAGAGAGAGTTGAAGGGAAAGATGATAAAGGGCAGGACTTGCTCTACCATGAAGCAAGATGCTGCCTCAGGGAGCAAAATTATTTATTCATGTATTTACACATACATCTTATCCCATGTGATAAACGCCAATGTCTCACAAAACTACAATTTCCAGAATTCCATAGCACTGAGCCATGGCAGTTAAACCTCATGTCAATTCTGCAGCCAATGAGTCAGAGGAAAGAAAGTAAAAGGAAAAAGGGAGAAAGAAGACGAGGAAGAGACAGATAAGTTTTAAGAGAGAAGATACTGAGAGAAAAGAGAGACACCGGTGATGAGGAGAGAAGCTGTACATACATTTACATGGGGGATGTGGATGTTTTTCATTACAGGTATCCTGGAATTTAATTACATAAATGCAATTTAATCCCATAGATGCAGTATGTGTGTTTGTGGGAATGAATGAATGAATGAATGAATGAGTGGCTGTGCTTTTGTGAAACCTTTTGCACACATGCCCAAGATGATGGACTCTGAATCCCATCAGAACTGAATCAATGGTCAAGAAGAACGGGAATCTGTGTTAGCCAAAAACACAACCCACAACTCACACCTCATCACTCCTCATCCCATCATCTGTTTTTGAGATCTCAGCTGCTCCATCTCACAACTGTGCCCTCCACAAATCTTGAAGAAAAAAACCAAGCTGTCCAAGAAACTGTTGAAAGATCTGGGCATATTTACTCTGAAGAAGCGGAGGCGATGGGTGAGCCATCTTCATCTTTGGCTGTCAGGAAAAAGATGGAGCAGAAGGAAATCAATTCAAATGATAAGAAAGGAGAGTCTAAAGATGTTATTACAGTGCAAGGAGGATATGGACAAACTGGACTATGTTCAGAGGAGGGTGGCCAGTCAAAACCTACGAAGAACCTACGGCCAGTCAAAACCTACGAAGAACAGTTTTGATTGTTGTGCATGTTGTTTATCTTGGAGCAGAGAAAAGATGGAGAGGTGATGTGATATTTAAACACCTAAAAGAAAGGAAGGGGGCTCATTTTCTTCTGCTCCAGGCCCTAGAACATGAACCAATGGATTTAAGTGACAAGAAAAGAGATTTCACCCTCAAACCTCGGTGAGAGATATTGGACAAAGGAATGGACTGCCTTCTTTGGAGGGCCTTAAACAGAGGTTGGAAGGCCATCTTTTATTAGCGCATAGAGAGTGTATTCCTGCACTGGCAAGGGTTTGGACAAGTTGGCCTTTGGGGGATCCCTTCCAACTCTTGGGATTCTACAATGAGAAAGACCATCCTGACTGGATGAAATGTTGGTCAGTGGAAGAGCTTCCCAGGAGAAGTGGCAGGCTGCTTTTGTTTGGAGGTACTTTTAACAGAAGAAGCTACATGGCCACCCGTTTGGCTCCTTTGGAGAGAATTTCTTGCATTGGCATGGGGCTGGACTAAATGCCCCTGGGGGGGGGGGACTCTTTCCAAATTGATGCCTCCTTTTCAAAGGAGAGGAAGGGAGATGGAAAGAAAGCAGGCAAAGGGAGCAGCCACACACCCCCTTCCTTATCCTGCCCCTTTCTTCCCCATCCATCTACAAAACCCCTGCCCCCTTCATTCCTCTAGACTAGATGACCTTTAAGGGTCCCTTCTACATCTTAAAAGGAGAGAAAGGGAGGAGGAGAGAAAATAGGCATGGGGGGGGGCATCCATATCCCATTCCCTCCCTATCCTGGCCCCTTGTCCTCTTTATCCACCTGCCCTTTTCCTCCCTCCAGACTAGATGACCTTTAGGGGTCCCTTCTGCCTCTCTGCCTGCCCTGGGAAGGCTGCCCTTGGAGGAGGAGGAGGAGGAGGAGGGTGGACTTTGTCTCCCACGTCACCCGGGGGGCGGAGGGGTGGGAGGGCTGGCAGCTTGGCGGGCTCTTTATCATCTCTGCCAAGGCCAAGGCTGGCTGCTGCTGCTGGCTCTCTCCTCCTGGTCCTGAGCCTGATCCTGGGACTGATCCTGGTGCCTCCTCCTCCTCCTCCTCCTTGCAGCAGCAGCAGCAGCAGCCCTATCACCAGCACCAGCACCACCACCCTCCTCCTCCTGATCGTCCTCATCATGTCCTCTTCGCTGCTAGAGGCGTCGGGCTTCTTCCTGGCCACCCTGGGCTGGGGGATGCTGGCCATCACCCTCTTCAACAGCTACTGGAGGGTCTCCACCGTCTCCGGGAACGTCATCACCACCTCCACCCTCTTCGAGAACCTCTGGCAGAGCTGTGCCACCGACTCCACGGGGGTCTACAACTGCTGGGAGTTCCAGTCCTTGCTCGAGCTGCCTGGTAAGTTGGCAACCCAGGAGATGACTGATGATGATGATGATGATGATAGATAGATAGCACCTAGTTGTCCCACAGCCACCAGGGAGTTGATGATGATGATGATGATAGACAGACAGACAGACGGATGGATGGATAGTGCCCAGTTGTCCTACAGCCACCAGGGAGACGATGATGATGATCATGATCATGATGAAGATGATGATCATGATGATGATGATAGATGGTGCCTAGTTGCCCCACAGCCACCAGGGAGTTAATGATGATAGACAGACAGGCAGACAGATAGATGAATGGATGGATACATAGTGCCCAGTTGTCCCACAGCCACTAGGGAGATGATGATGATGATGATGATGATGATGATGATGATGATGATGATGATAGATGGTGCGTAGTTACCGCACAGCCACCAGGGAGATGATGATGATGACAGACAGACAAACAGACAGATAGATAGATAGATAGATAGATGGATAGAGAGTGCCCAGTTCTCCCATCCACCAGGGAGATGATGATGATGATTTTTAATTTTTAAAAATTTTATTAATTAAAAACCCACAACACACAAAAAACCCCAACGATACAATTGTGTTGTAAACATTGTAACATATGCTATTGTCTACAATTTCTTCCACCAAACCATTCTAAACACATAATATTGCTCCCAACTTTCAACAAATTTTCCTAGTCTTTCATATTTCACGATGATGATGATGATGATGATGATGATGATGGACCAGTGCTCTAAACACTCTTTTTCTAAACGGAGCTGGAGGCAAGCTCACTGACAGAAAGGGTGCTTCTTTGGAATGGGTGCATCTGCCAGGGATTCCCAAACTTTGCTCCTCCAGTCTTGATCTCTCTACATACTGATTCTACAAACATGGCTATATCTTTGTGCTTTTTAGTGAATCCAATAAAGGTGTCACTATAGTTTTTTGTGGGTTTTCCAGACTATGTGGCTATATTCTAGAAGAGTTTATTCCTGATGTTTTGCCAGCGTCTGTGACTGGCATCTTCAGAGAATACTGGCATGGAAGAGAGTTGTATATATATATATATATCCAACTCTCTTCCATGCCAGTATTCTCTGATGGTGCCAGCCACAGATGCTGGCGAAATGTCAGGAATAAACTCTTCTAGAACATGGCCACATAGTCCGAAAAACCCACAAACCCATGCTGGCCATGAAAGCCTTCGACTTCACAAAGGTATCACTGTTTTGTGGATGTTGGATGTTTTTGTGCTCAGCTTGTAAGGGTTTTCTCTTGACCACTATATGAACAAAATCTTGGACTGCAGGGCCTTTGCATCCAATGCAACGAGGCTCATCTTATGCTCTTATAGGTAGAGATGTAGAGTGGCTTTAACCGTAGACAATGAAGACATTGAAATACAGGTTGAGTCTCCCTTATCCGGGATTCCAAAATACTCCAAAATCCAAAATGTTACACGTGAGTGGCTGAGATAGTGAGATTGCTATTGATGGTTCAGTTTCCACAAACTTTGTTTCATGCACAAAATTATTTTTAAAATATTATGTATAAAATTACCTTCAGGCCATGTGGATAAGGTGTAAATGAAACATAAATGAATTTCATGTTTAGACTGTTGAGTCCCATCTTCAAGGTGTCTCTTTACGCATGTGCAAATGTTCCAAAATCGGAAAAAACATCAAAAATACCAAATACTTCTGGTCCCAAGCACTTCAGATAAGGAAGACTCAACCTATAGTTCAAGATTTCCAAAACCTTGATTCTGTCATTAATCAGAATGGAGACTATAGTTAAGAAATCAGAAGACTAGAGTTGCTCCACACTGCAGAAATAATCTGGTTTGACACCGCTTTAACTGCCCTGGCTCAATGCTATGGAATTCTGGGAACTGTAGTTTCATGAGACATTTAGCCTTCTCTGTCAAACAGTTCTGGTGCCCCAACAAACTAAAATTCTCAGAATTCCATAGCACTGAGCCATGACAGTTAAAGTGGTGTCAAACTTGATTATTTCTGCAGTGTGGATGCAGCCTAGGACCTGGAAGGTTAGTTGTGTAGGAACTAGACAAGAGTCTAGTCATATTTAATTGTTAAATTAACAATTTAATTTAATTAAATTTAATTGCATAAAGATATAACGTTGAACACCAAAATTAGGATTGTCCATGCCATCGTAATTTCCTATTTCTATTTATGGAGTTGGACAGTGAAGAAAGCAGATAGGATAAAAATCAACTCATTTGAAATGTGGGTTTGGAGAGGATTTCTATGGATACTGCAGACTGCTAAAAAGACCAATAAATGGTTTCTAGAGCAAATCAAGTCTGAAATCTCTCTTAAAACCAAGATGACTAAACTGAGACTGTCATACTTTGATCATATCATGAGAAAAGGCTAGAAAAGACAATAATGACTGCATCCGCACTGCAGAAATAATTGAGTTTGACACCACTTTCACTGCCCTGGCTCAAGGCTATGGAATTCTAGGAATTGTAGTTTGAAGAAATCTTGCCAAGCAAATCCCATAATAGGGTTGCCATAAGTGGAAACGACTTGAAGGCAGACAGCAACAACAATCTTCCAAGTTGGACAAAATGCTTCCATCTTAATGAAGATATAGAGGTAGACTAACAGATGACTCCTATTGCTCTTGCCAACTAAAGTAGACCCATTAAGGCAATGGGATTCATGTAGGCATCAACTCGCTATTTAACAATGAAATATATCTGTGTTAGTGGGAGCACTGATAGGATCCAAGCCATTGACCGTCCCTTGAAAAAGTAACATTTTGGGATCACTACTCTGCTGGCTGGGGGATTCTGGGAGCTGTAGTCAAAAAATATTTTCCCCCCAAACTCTGAAAGATGCATGTGAACAACACACAGAGGTGGGAAGGGGACATAGAACAATACAGTGGTCTTTCCACATTTGCTGGGGTTTGGGGTAAAGGACTCCCGTGAAACCGCAAGTGAAGAAAAACTGTTCTTTTTACTGAAGAGAATACCTTTCTAGGATTTCCCAGGTCCTCCAATGCAACTCTATAGTCAACATCTGCCAGATGTTGATCATAGAACCATTCTGGAGGAACTGCAAATGCTTAGAGAAGTTTTTTTCTCTAGGAACGTCTAGGTTCTCCAGCACAACTCTTTAGTCAATTTCCAGCAGAATTGTGCTGGAGGATTTAGAGATTCCAAGAGAGAACATATTAATCAAAACCGCAAATAATCAAATCTGGAGAAGTCAGAGATGCAAATGTGGAGGGCCTAATGTAGTAGAATTTGTGGAGCCCTCCAGGCATTGTTGGACTGCAACTCCCATTAGTCTGTATCCTGAAGAAGTAATGGTGAGGAAAGTTGTGAGTTCTAGTCCACCGTCATGGGGAAAGCCACTCAATTTCTCTCCCTGCCACAATAGTCAGTTTGTGAACATTTTTCCTCAAGAGGCAGCAAGAGGAACAAATTATCTGAGTGTTCGACAGAAAGGTTAAGAAAACTACCTGGGAACAACTGCCTAGCTTTTGACGGTTGCCCAAAATGGCAAGGGTTTTTTCTTCTTCATTGTTTATTGTGCTTGTTAGCATCCTGGTAGGTTGTTTGCAGTAGCTTTCTGCTGGCTGAAAAGCTTCAAAACAGCTGTGTACCCACTGGCACATGGGCAGAGAGCAAGGCCAAAGCGTGAAATTCCACTCCAGGGAGGGTAACTTGGGCACAAAGAAGAGGCTGCCAACTTCTCAGCTGACCTCCGTAGCTGCGCCTTAACCCAGCAGGATCTGGGTACCCTTGAACATTTCACAGAGGAGGGAAATTGGGACATGGATAAGATCAGTGATGTCCCCAACACTAGGGTCACCTGGTGCTGGAAGGACTGCTGGGGGTGGCATCAGCAGCCAAAAATGCATATTCACCCCACAGGCTGCCTGACTGGCAGATCCCTTCTGCCATCCAGGCTGCTTCTATCATGTTGTGAATGGGGTGTGCTGCTGCCAGGGTCTGGTACGATTGCTCAGTTAGTGAGAAAGGGAAGTGATACCCTTCATTTCTTGCCCAGCAGCCACACCAATCCTCAAAGATGCTGCCAAGAGGCAGTAGCACCCTACTCCAAACAGTGGCCACTACCGATGGGCAGCAGAGGTGCCCTGGTTGGTATAGAGAGGGTGCTGAGGGATGGATGGGAGCGATTGTCCCATTGCGTGTTCATCACCCCTCTGAGGTGTCACTCAGTGTGGTTTGCACCCTCGCACTACAGTAGTGATGCTTCTGGAGTGAGACACTGCTGGATGCCATGGCCAACTCCTTCCCACTAGAGAGTGAGATTGCGATCAAAAGTTTTGACATGCCTCCACACAGGAGTCTCTGCTTCTGCTCTTCACAGTCTTACTCACTGGCAAAGAAGGGTGGTCACATCATCCTGCAGCTCCTCTCTCGGCAGCAGAACTGACCTCCATTGTTCCGGATGTCTAACTGGCTTTTAAAGTGAGCGTCAGGGTTATCTGGGGTAGCGGCAATAGAGTTGTTGCTGCTGCTGTGTGCCTTTAAGTTGTTTCTGACTTATGGTGACTCTAAGGCAAATCAATTGATCATAATAATGAAGCTTTCTTGGCAGAATTTATGGACCACAGGCCTGGCTGCATTTGCTGCATTTGGGGAGTCCTCCTCCTCATTCTGCTTGTGGTACCTTTGGAAGTTGAAAACAGGAAGGCCTCCAACCTGGACTGTTCTCTAGCGTCAACTTCCTCACCCTTTTGAGGGGGGGGGGACTATATCCCATCCCTAACCTGTTTTGGCTTCACTTCCATCCCTTTGTAGAAGATGTGTGTGTGTGGATTTCCATTGTGCAATTGGAAGAGGAGGCACAGCAACAGAAAAAAACAACAACAAGAAAGCAATGAAGAGGCTTTGCCATGTCTCTCTTGCATCCCTTCACATCTCACCTCTGGGCCCACATCCTTGCATTATTGACCTGTCTCAAGCCAACACTCCTGTCTTTTACCTTGTCCCAACTAGCTTCCCTAGCATCACTATCTATACACTCCTGTTCTTTCTGCTCAAACTCACCCAAGGGGGTGACTCGTATATATACTGAGGATAGGGCGGCTATGGTTGAGCATCAGGGCCTGGACCCTGTTTTCCAATCCTCAGAGTGAGAGGGAAGAATCTCAGGAGAGAGCACTGCCTTGAAAAGTTTGTGTGTTCATACATTCCCCTCTTTTGGTAAAACTTGCCAGTTTTGATTTGAATAGCATACTCTGTGTAATCCTAGCTTAGTACTAAAGGCCCCTTCCTGAGCAAAGCCCAACTTTGGCTGACAAGGGTTTACAACCAGGTTGCCTAACTAAGACCTCAGAACCATAGGAACTGACTGGGAGGACCTGTGACAAAATGTTGTGGTATGGATGGAGCTTAGGGCCCCAAATCTATCCAACTCTCTAGTCAGATACTCACACTTTTCCCCCAGGATAGTCCGTTCCATCCCTCCACCCATCTCCCTACATTCAATAATCATTTCATGGCTACTCCATGCTCATGGTCTTTCCCTGATAGACAGAAAAACATGAAGAAGGAAGGAAGGGAGGAAGGAACTTTTAAAGGCTGTTTGTTAGGTTTATTTGCTCATGAGAAGGGTAACCATGTTATCAACTTTGCTCAAACAGTCACCACCTTTCGAAAGAAAAGGCAAAAGGATTTGTGGTTTTGGCATGCACAGCGAGTAAACAGGTCCGTTTCATGGCCTATAACAAAGCCATTCAATATGTAGATCTAGGGATATAAATCATAAATTTTGCTCTTGCAGGCAAGAGTGAATAATTTGACTGTTTTTCTTCTCATTGTGCAGAAATCATCAAAAATTTGCAGTTTTTGAAGACTATTCACACTTCAGGAGTTATCCTGAGTAGAAAAAAAATATGCCTTTTGTGCAGGAAAGAATTTTTTGTGTGCAGGAAACAATCTTTTGGACAAAAATGTTTCTGTGCAGAAATGCTGTTTTCTGTGCAGTCCTACATGTGCATTTTTATGTAGAATAAGTCCAGAGGCCCTTTCACACTATACAGGTATAGTGCTATGAAACCACTTTAGCTGCTATAGCAGCATCCTATGGAATTCTGGGATCTGCAGTTTGGTGAGGCACAAAACTTTGGTTGAGAATTCTAAACAACTCTTACTAAACTGAATCCCAGGATTCCATAGGACGGAGCCATAATAGTCAAAGTGGTATCAAACTGCATTAGTTCTACAGTATGGCATCAGCCTATATTCCTCCATCTGGAACTTAATACTCAAAGCAGCTGCTTCTTGTGGCTTAATATTACGATCGGCCTGAAATCCTAGCCTAATTTTCTAGGTTATGTTGTTTAAACCGTTGTCAGAATCCATTGTATTGTTGCTCATGTCCCCCTCTTTTCCTTCCTAGCCTACCTGCAAGCTTCCCGGGCCCTCATGATTACTGCGTTGGTGCTGGGCTTCTTAGGAATTCTCTGTGCCATGCTGGGGCTGCAATGCACCAAAGTGGCAGAAGACAACCCTAATGTGAAGGCAAAGATGGCTGTTCTCGGGGGATGTATGTTCATTTTGGCTGGTAAGTTAAGCAATTTAAATAAGGAGGGACCTTTTCAAAAGGAAAGGAAATTGGCTAACAAAGGAAATTACTATGGTCTGTAGAGTTGCTAGGTATGAAGCTAGAAAGCATGTACTTCAGAGGTGTCATTATGGAAATGCGAGGAATGTGGACTGTACTGGGTGACACCTCAAAAGGGTTGTCATCTGGTGCACTAGTGGGAAAGGGTGCCTTCCACTTCTGGTGATTTTGTTGGCCAAGTGGCAAAGACAGCTGCCACCATTTGTTGCCCAGAGAGCAGTTCCATCAAACCCAAAGACTGTTGAAGCCTATGGACTATTCATCATCTACATAGACATACTTCATATTAATTTCTATAATAAACACAGCCATTGGTATCTTACACTACTGACTTAGTTACAGGACCATCAATAAGGGCGTGCAAGGAGTATGGGCTGAAGTAGGTGACATCTCAGAGGAGTGTGTGACCCAGTGTGCTGCCGGGAAGGGGCTTCCTTCTGGGTTTGGTGGCTCGATGGGAAAGCAAGTCTCCTTCAACTCCATCTGTCCAGCAGCTTCTCCAGACCTGGAGTGGCTATGGATGGCAGGACCATTTATGATCATTGCAGTAGTGTCATAATTGTAAATATGTAATGTTACTGAATATTGTATGGATCAGTTATGAA
Source organism: Urosaurus nigricauda (assembly GCA_034509955.1). Taxonomy (NCBI): domain Eukaryota; kingdom Metazoa; phylum Chordata; class Lepidosauria; order Squamata; family Phrynosomatidae; genus Urosaurus; species Urosaurus nigricauda. Next base: position 7,303,798 of record JAOEGL010000006.1, read on the forward strand.
TATATACAAGACACAGGCCATGATTTCCGAAACATCAAAGCCTGTTCCTCCCAGCAGAACTTGCCAGTATATCCAGAGGTGAGGAATACTGGGAGCTGGGACCACATGATTCCCTTCTCTTATGTAAAAAGCCCCCATAAATTTGCTAATATAAAAATGTGTTTTATTCTATCTATTTTTTAAAAGAAAAGGTATTCCTACATGGATATTATTTCTTGGTATTTGGAGGCCATTCATAAACTATGGCTCCAACACACAAAGGACGAAATAGTAGCTTACTTAATAGTAGCTTATTTAACTTGTGCAGACCATTACTACACAAGGATCTCTGTGTATCATCTTCCTAATGCTACTTCACATTCCACTTATCCTTCTTTTTTCTTCTTCCTGCTTAGGTATCTGTGGTATGGTGACTATCTCCTGGTATGCTTTCAATATCACCCGAGATTTCTTTAACCCGCTCTTTGCTGGCACAAAGTAAGTGCATAAAACAGTGGCAGATAGGGGGTAGGGGTTGGATGTCAGGGAGCAGGTTGTTTAATAATGCTAAACTAAGGGATTGCAAAGTTGTTTAGGCTAGCCATCAGGGGAAAAGCCATCACTGGGTTGGCACAGACATTGTCTCTTGGTTGGGTTCCAAGATCTCAGGGCCTGTCCTTGAGCCTCAAGCTCTAGAGCCAATTCTTCAGTCATCTGGCTTGAAGAGAAGGAATCTCAGGGTGAGAGTTCTGACTTGAAAGTATGTGCTTTCCACATTGGCTAGGCTTGGTCTTTTTTATTTGAATGGCACACTCTATGCCACTGTGATTGATGCATAATGTATTATGCTTAATGGTACCACCAGGCCCCATTTCTTGTAACATCACAAGGGATTATCTCTAGGTCTCAGGTTTTAATACTGAAACCCCAGGGCCTGAGATAGTCCCAAGATAGATTCCTATGACTGCCAGCAGGGACGGTGGGGGAAGCAAATCTACTCCAAGGCTGAGATCCTGCAACAAATATATAGCTACAATGTCATTGCTATGCTTTAACTCCCCATCCCACCCCACAGAACCCACCAGTCTGTAGTGATGGAGGTCTATTCTTCTGGAGAGTGAGGTGCTAAAGAATGATGTATCCAGCTCCCTCCCACTGGCAACTGAGGCTGTGAGGAAGAGTTATGACAGGTCTCCATAGGACTCCCTGCTTCTGCTCCTCACAGCCTTGCTTGCTGGTGGGAGAGCGCTGGCCATGTCATCCTGCAGCAGAAGAGACTCATGTTGCTCCAGATGGCTGAGTGGCTTATAGGGGGGGGCTTCAGGGTCATTTGTAGTCATAGCAATAATTCCATGATCACAAATGAAAATATAAACAGTTATGATGATCTAAGTCTAACTTATAACATTGTAGCTAACAGGATGCCAGCGCAAGTTTTAGACAGTACAGGTGGCCCATGTATTATGTGAGTTCGTATAACATGGATTCACTTTCATGCATTGGAAAAAAAGTTCTCTCTAGGCATTTTCTAGATACTCCAGGAAAATTCTATGATATGCTTGCTCTGGAAGTTGATTATAGAGTCATTCCTAAAGAGAATACCTCTTTAGGTACATTTATGATCAATGTCCAGCAGAAGTATACCACAGAGTTGTGCTGGAGGATCTGGAAAATACCTAAAGAAAATATTTTGTCATTTCAGGTAAGAGAAATAGGCCTCCAGATATTATACAAAAGTTGTATTTACATGAAGGGTCTTGGAATGGATCCCTTGTGTAATATGTAAGCTTCATGTATTACTGGAGCTATTTTTTTCCCAACAGCTACACTATATAGCTGGGAGTTGTCCATGTTTTACTCAGCAGTGATTAAACACACACATACACATGGCTGAACCCTATTGCTGAAAAGAGGCTCAGCACCTTGGATAGTTCCTTTAAGTTTCACACTGAAACTTGGAGTAGATTTACCACCACCTTGAAACGGGTACCACTTTCAGCTACTCATTTTGAATCAAAGCACTGCTTAGTCTTTAATGACTAATGAAGATCCATTAGCTTTACAGAGGACCTGCTCTGGTGGAGAGGTAATGTAATGAAAATGTTATTATTGTCAAGATCTAGTGTATTGGTAGAAATCGAAAGTCATGTGTTTATACGGATCAAACCAACTGGGAAGGGGCTGGCTTCCAGTGTCTTCATTGACAGATTTCTAATGTGTCTTCTTTCACACTTCAGGTATGAAATTGGGCCTGCCCTGTACTTGGGCTGGAGTGCATCGCTGCTCGTGATAATTGGTGGCAGTTGTCTCTTCAGTTCATGTCGGAAGCAGTTATCACAGGACAAGAGGTGAGAATAGCGTGGATGAGCTGGGCATGATTCCCTCACTGCCCACTACATTTCTCTGTGGCTTGTGCCACTTCCTTGCTACTGTCATCACTGCCCTTTGTTTGCCCTGTTTCTCACTGCCACTTTCTGAGCAGCTGATTGCTCCTGTGTACAGTATAGTTATGTTATTCTTTGGACAACTCCTGGCATCCTAAGCCAGGACCTATTTAAGCTGTGTTTGAGAATGGCAACAGAAATGTATCCACAAACTCCAGTCCATCAACAGTGAATACAGACAGTGATTCCCTTGCATATTACACACACTCTAACACTAACTCCCCAGACTCACGGAGGCTCTCTAGGCCAGTTCATCATGTCTCCTTTCTGGTTCCTACACTACCTTCCAGTACTCATTCATATGGTTATCTACTCACCTTGGCTTTCTGCAGCAACCTTCTCCTGCCTTTGTCCCACAACAACATTGACCATCCAACTAACTTGTCACCTCATTTCCAAACCAACAAATGTTTACATTTCTATTGCCATTCTCTCACATAGCCTGTTTATATAGTCAGTCTCTGGACCCTCTAACTCAACCCCAGGCATCTTAAGAAGTAGACTCAAGTCTAAGAACACTCAGGCTACCAGCTTTCTTTCAATTAGTCTCAAAGGTGCTACAAGATCTCTGTATACTCGTTTTCCAGACTAACATGGTTGTCATTGAATTATCGGCCAGTAATACTGATGGTATTTTCCTCTGCTTTTGTGTCTTGACAGTTACACATATCCATATAAGGCTCCCAAGAGTGCAATGTCAGCTCCTGCAGCTTCGGTCCCCCGTCCTCGTATAGAGTCTAATGCCAGCAGTGGTGGAAAGTATGGCAAGAACGCTTACGTCTGAGCCTGCATGGGAGACAGGGGGATATGGTCCCCTGAAAAGACGTTATGGGGTACTTCTCTGGCACCCTGGAACCTGAAGGGGCTTGCTTTGTAAAGAGATGGCAAGGGACAAAGGAAATCTCTGTCCCATCTCTAGCCCAGGTCTTTGGACTTGAACTCGTGATGATGCTAGGAACTGGACAAAGGCTCTGTTGGGTTTGATCCTATCGTGCTGCCTTATATGTGGTTATTTATTGCTGAGGAAAGCTGTCTTGTGTATCACAATTTTGTCCACTTTTCCCTCTGGTTGGATGAACTTATCTAAAGGGGGGGGGGGCGGGATTTCGGTAGCTCTGTGATCAGTGGTTGTACTGAAATGTACTGGGACTCCATCACATCACATCTTTTTCCTGAAGCACCTCCTTCTTCACTTACTTGCAGAGGTTTTCAGATCAAGGAAAGGACCTTTTCAGCCAATGCAAAGAACTGGACTGATTTTTTTTTTTTTTTTTAAAATAGCAGCTTCCTATATTCCAGAGCTGTGAACTAGCATTGATCCAAATTTGCTTGAATATATTTAAATGGCTATTTTCCTAATATTATGGATGTTGTGTATCTTTCTGAAGCCTATGAATATATATCTTGTTAGACTGGGAGGCGGGATGGAGCACAACAGTGTTGAATGAAGAGAATTGGTGCAGAAAATACATTTGCTTTAACAACACTGCAATCTGATACATCCGTTCCAGAGAGTAAGTCCCACTGAAGCCAGCAAACCTTACTTTTGAGTAGACACTCATAGGCTTGTGCTGACAAAGGTAGAAGAGATCTCCTCCCCATATTTAAATGGTTATTTTTTTCATGGGAGACTACATTGCAGGGAATGAGTTGGTACATTTCACATCATGACATATGCCTGGCGGAGTCCTTCTGCAGGCCTCTAACTTTCACTGAGTGATAAGGTTGCTGCCATTGAGCTTGTTGCCAAAAGGGCCCCTTGAGTTAACCTCCATTACTACAAGGAGGGAAATTAAAATGGAGGCTGAAGCATGTAGGAATAATTCATATTTCAAGATCTAAAATTGTGGATATTCAAATACCTTCATGGGCTCTGGTTGAAAAGAAAATTCTGCTTCTGGCATGAGGAGGTTAAATTATGCATGAGCAGGTTAAAATGCACTTAATCCTGAATCCATACAGAAAGTTCAACTGCACTTTTGGAGTTAAGGATTTCTCAAAGATGCTTAGCATGGAGACTCAGTGGTGAATGAAACTTGGTTAGACCTCTAGACAGATAAGGACATTTGCTGTGATTTGGAGGGGGCACAAGTTTTAATTATTATTGTTATTTTTTTTAAAAAAGAAACTTTGGCCTCGGACACAAGAAGCACTAGATCACACATTTCAGGGGTTTTTCCCCACAATAAAATAAATATTGTTTGGAGCTGAAATAGCCTTTGTTCACCATCTTTTGAATTTCCACTTATTATGCAAGAACTATTAAAAATAAAACAAAATTATGGGAAGGAAAAGGATCTAATCAATATTAGGCCACCATGTCCAGGGGTCTGAAGGCCAAATCCTATAGCCAAATGGCTCTAAAATAGTAGTAGTAGTAGTAATAATAATAACAACAATAATAGTAATAATTTGTATGTCACCTTTCTCCCAGAGTGATACCCAAGGTGGCTCACAAAAATAAATTTTCCTTTGACCACACTATCTTACACCTTAAAAGGAAAAAAAAAAGAACATTTATATTTATAACATATTTGAATAGCCTAAAGTGCTGTGACCCTCTATACTTTCTTGCTCACTGGCTCTCTGAACACTCTGAAAGATATGGCCAAGAGAAGATTCAACTGAAACTCTCAGCTTGAGTCCCCACATTACACTAATAGTCAGCCAGGAAAACAAAACTGCTTCCTTAAAAGTGGCTGTTCAATTCAGCCCTGCCTTGGCTTTTAGGTATATGTGTGTGTGTGTGTGTGTGTGTGAACTTTTGCTTCAAAACTCCCAGCTAGGAACAAAGGACTATTGCAGACCTCCAGATATTGGGCTGGAATACCTAGCATTTCTAGCTATTGATTTTGTTGGCTAGGACTGATGGGAGTTTGCCCTCCAACATAGGGCTGCAAGACCCAGCCCTTAACATCTGGTCCCTGGAAACCTCTGCTTCTCCACACCTCTGTTGCACGCAAGCTTCAGGCTTGGATGGATTCTGCTTCCAGCATCTGAGCAAAATACCTCAACACCCAGGTTAATGTAGATCACTGACATAGTCCTTATTCCTCCTTGTCAACAGCTGTACAGAAGGCTTGAGAAAAAATGCCCTCTTGCCTCAGTGAACACAAAAGCTGTTTTATGTAGACAAATTATTGATTCCTGTAGCTTTATAGTGTCAACTCTGCCTGGCAGCAGCTCTCCAGGATTCATTTCCAATTCTACCTAGTGCTGTCAATGAATAAACCTAAGATTTTCTGCATTGCAAAGTGAGTGTTCTCCCCTTGCACTATCATCCGTCCCTAGGGTCAGAACCAAGCCCACCTCCCCATTTTGCTTTCACAGTGTCACATGCCAAATTTGACTGAAATGGAACTAGGCACTGGAAGACATTTTAGACTCCCTAATACACAGGTGTAGCTACTGATAGGGCAACAAAATGAGGGCAAATAAGTATTCTGCCTCCCAAAGAAATTCTCCTTCAGTCTCCCAATTTCTAACATTGTAGTAACTTGAAACTTGAATCAAACATTTGGAATTAAGTTTACATATCCAAAGAAAAGAGGCAGGCACAAACAGAGCAAAGGTTCTAGGTGTGTACTGTTTTTAATATCTCACTATCTGTAATGGTCAAAATTTTGGGACTGAAGGAAAATTTCTTCGGGGAATCTAAACTTCTTAATTTTGGGTTTCTATCTGGAATAAGGCCCCATATTACCCCAGCAGCCTCCAAACAAGAGAGAAGCATACTCTGTTTTCTTTACTTACATAGTACAAAATGTAAGTAAAGTACAATATGTATCCATGTTTACTCAAGAGGCAAGACCCATTGAAGTCAGGTGAATATACTCCCAGGCCAGTGCAGAGGACTGCAGCCACCTTTCTTATGCCTCCTTCTTGCAAACAATCATACAGAAGGCTGGAGAAGCAGAATCTATTGTTTGGTTGAGACTCTTCTGTTTGCAGCCAGACAGACCTTTTTGAGTGCTTATCCCTTGATTTGACTTAGACCGCAGCAGGATTCATTTTCTCTAGTTTAGGAAGGACCACAGAATCATTTGCAGATTGGGTAATAAGCATCTTTAGTCTGATGTACACTTTCTTCCTTAGCCACACAATAATGTGAAGGAAAGACAGCTAGCAGCTTTGCAATACAAACGTTTAATCTTGACACTTGCGGTAAAAGTGGAAATTAAGCACCTCTCTTTCTAAGTTACTCCTATCAGCCATAGGATGGTGACAGGTGCCAAACATGTTTTATAGAGCTACTGTGCTTGGAGGGGGGTTGGGGAAGAAGGAGTTTTTTTTTTAATTGTGTATAATCCATCAGAAAATGGGGAGGCCAGTGTTCCCACTGAGTTGGAGAGTATCACCCTGGCTAGTCACCCATGAAAAGATTCAAACTCAGGCCCAGAAGAGAATATTATGAGGATGAGAGAAAGAAGCTCATGTCTCCTTAAACTGGGTTCTTTAGCAATATAATTCCCCCTCATGTTTAGAGAAAAGAATAGTCAGTGTTCAATACCAGAATCTACCTTGCTATAAAAAAGACAGGGTTATTTGACAGCCACATATCCAAGACAGCACCTCAAAACTTTCCCTTCTCAAACATCATGGTCCAATAAGGGGGTTTCACAAGATTAACAGCCATATCAAATCCACCTCCCCAATTTAGATAAAAATATCAAACCAAGGAAGTTGCAACAGAGGAAAATATCTGCAGAGGCAGCTCTGGTTTCTCTCAGTGCCATCAGTTCTAGAGATCACTCCATGCTATGGATTAACTTCGGCACTTTTGGCCCAGAGCTTTTTGGGCAGGTGAACTTCAACGGAAGAAAAATGGCATACTTTTTTTGGTAAGTAAAGAAAGGAACATTTGCCTCTGGGACTGAAGATGAGCTACTTGGTTAATGGTTACAACGTGAAGGGGCTTGGACAGAGATGACTTGGAGAAGGTTGGTTTCCCTGCACCAACTCATGACCTGCTGAAGGTTGACCACACAAGGCCAATGAAACTCAGCCTAATTGGTTTGAGGGCCAATGTGAAAGGCAGGTTTTCTGAGAGGTTTACAGCTCTGCATGCAAAGTATGTCCCACCTCAAAGCTCCAGTTCATAGTTCACTCACTGTCTTTCTTCAGGACCTGGTTTATTCAGCAATAAGGACCTGGTTTATTCAGCAATAAGCCATCTTGACAGATGAGGAGGGACGTTTGAACACAACAGGGGAAATCCCTTCCTATCCCCCTTTTCCTGTTGTGTAGCAGTTGTTTCCAGTTCCCCTGGAGTCTCTTGGTTAGCTAAATGCTGTCCAGAAGTCAGACTGTTCATTAGCCACAGTTTTTGCCTTCTTGTTCTGGGCTTGGCCAAAGTTAGTTGAAGTGAAATTTAAAATGGAAGTTCCCCGAGCCAAAGGGGTTGAATTCGAAGGGCCAGTGATGCTGGTGTCCTCCCCCACCGCGCTGGTTCTCTGGATCTAGCGGGTCTTCACCGGAGTCATACTTCTGTCTCATTTCTAGAAGCGGGGGAAAAAAGAGGAAGATTTCAGCTAGTAAAATTTCCAGAAAATGAAGCTGTGAAAAAAATTGTTTCCCCCTCATTTCATTGGGGGGGGGGGATTGGAAATTATGGAGAGGAGGGGGGGGGAAGGGAGAGCAACATTAACATATTTTACCAACTGAAAGTCTCTCTGTTGCTTTAGGAATATTAATTACATTATGTGTAATTTGGCTTGGCATAAAATTATCATGGTTGATATATAAAAGCTATAATTCATTCAGCAAATAATTAAATTCAATTCATTTTTTAAAATATTTTTGCTGCCAATGGGTCTACAAGGACCTGAACTGTAAGGAACCATTTTTCTTTTGTCCATTTATGAGGAGGCAAAGGAACTACAACAGTAGCATCTAATAAAAAGCAGAAGAAACTACCTACATAATTAAAATAAAGAAGGCTATTTTGTCTTCTCTGGTCCTTCCCAGTGCCAAATGAACTCAGCACCATTCAAGAACTGAGAAAAGATAACCAATATCAGAAATTACTAAATAGCAAGTGTTAACAATGCCTAACTAAACCATACATAATTTCAAATTAACGGCAGGCTGTTTTCCCGTTTATTATAAACAATAAACAAACTTCTCCTGCTCAATGCCCATACTGCCCCTCTTTGTTCTTTGTGCCAGGCTCTTCCCACAGGAACGGCCTTGTGCAAGCCTCAGCCAAGTCTGCTTCCTTTACAGTGTTATCATATCACATAGGGATGAGATAACCACTTCCCTGCAGTGATTGCCTCAATGTATATCCCATCAGAAAATCTAAAGTACCCAACACCATCCTTAAGTGTTTGTACTAAAATTGATGGCAGGCAAGATACATGAAGCAACTCCTGACACTTGCATGTCTTATTCAGGTGAAAGAAAGCAAAACATCAGTTAAAGCAGAGCAGGACTCCTCTGGATGGATTTTACCTGGATCTGTTAGGACTTCTTTAGCAGCTGCAATGTCTATAAATTTCTTCTCAGCTTCCTTTTTCTCATCTTCTGACTGGAAATTGTCAGGGTGCCATTGCTGAGCTAGCTTTCGGTAGGCTTTGATGATTTCCTGCTTATTTGCATTTCTGGGATGGTGGGTAAACATAAACAGGATTTATTATCAATTTTTTTCAGGGAAAAGCACAACAATAAGCTTTGGAGAAAAAAGCAGGAGGAACATTTTGTATAGCTCTTAAGACATCCATCCATCCAAGACTTTCTGAATCAATTGTTGCAACTTAGACAAATCCTACTGTTGGATTTCGGTCTTGAAGTGCAGCTCAGACAGAGTTACTGTGTCAATTCCAAAAAGGATAGGAGAAACAAAGGAGAATTGATCTCTTCAGTCTTCCAGATACTTTGGACTACAACTCCCAGAATACCTGTACACAGATCATCATAATGGCTGGGGTTGCTGGAAACGAAAATCCACACATCTGGAGGGCTAAAGATTCCTCATCTTTAAACCAGGCATTCAATTTTATAGATACAAACTCATCAAGCCTCCTCTATAACTGTAACAATAATGCAATAGGGTCTATGATGGCTCGGGCCTCAATCTCTTTTTTCATTTAGGGCTGGGAAAGCAATGTAGGCCACACAAAATACCTCTGAATGCCAAGGATTTTGTAATAGTCTCGCTTCCTGGACTGCTTCAGAAGCTTCTGTGCCCTCTCCAGCCCTTCTTTCAATTCCTCATTCTCGCCCTCAAGCTCTCTGGCTTCGTGATAGTCTTCGACAGCTACAAATAAGGCAAAGTTGGCTTCCATCAAGAAAAGAATATGCAAAGTTGTTTATTTCATGTTTTTTTTCTCCTCAAGTTGCCATATTCCCCAGGGGTAAGGTTACTGTCCCTGCGCAGAACTGCCTAGTGTCAGGGAATCCCAAGAATCCCAGTTCTTGCTTTTCCTTTAAAGAAACAGCCAAGTTCCAATTTACTGTGAATCCTAACAAAACTGACAGCACTCAGGCAGTTACCTTGAGTTTACACTCATATGAAAGTGGAGGTTCCATGATGATAAGAAATGGTTGGGCTGGGAAAATGTCCCACAAAAATTATTGGGCTCAGAAAGAATGGGTTGAATCCTGTTGGTACCAACTAGAGTAATCACATTAAATCAGTGGGCTTTACTTGTGTGCTGACTCACCATTCAACAACGGATTCAAAGGGTGTAGTCTAGCAGGGACTAACCAGCAGGCTAAGGGCCACTGCCTCTGTGTCCTTCTTAAAAGCTTAAAGGGAGTATCCAGCTAGCCACTGCTGGAAACACAACATTGGGCTGGACAAACTGTTGGTGTGATCCTGTAAGGCTCTGATCTTTTTAAGAGATGTCCCCTCCCCAACCATTATTGATCCACGTACCTTTCTCAAACTCCTCATTCAGGATGTAGGCTTCAGCTCTGTCACGCAGGATGAACACATTCCTGGGGTCAAGCTGATGAGCTTCTGTACAGATGTCTATGGCGTCATGATACTGTTTGCTCTGCAGTCAGAAAAGATGAAGAAGACCTGCATCGGTGTCCCCTTCTTCAACACTTCCTTTTTATGTCCTGTACCATCATCTATTGTATCTATCACATCCAAGTCAGATTAGACTTATCAGTCACTAGAGGAGGGGAATGAGAACCTCCAGTCTAGAGCTCTGACATGCTACCAATGGAGTTGACTTCCTGGTCACTTGGGTCTGGGGGGAAAAACACCTCTCTTGGGCCTACAATGGCCCAGAGAGTACCAAAACCAAGGTGAATTGTCTCCTGTGACCTCTAGATGGCAGTGGAAGGCAATGAGGTGCAAAACAGATTTTTTTTCAATGTGTGTCACTCTCTACTGAGGGAGGGCAATGGGCTCCCTTGCAGCTTGCTAGTCAGGCATTCCTGCTGCAGGGGAGGGGGTCATCACAGGTCATAAAATCAGAGTTGGAAGGGACCTCAAAGGCAATTTAGTCTAATCCCCTGCCATACAACATCCATACAAGAACACACAACTAAGCACTCTGGATAGATGGCTATTCAACCTCTGTCCAAAAAACTCCGAAGGAGAGTACACCACCCTCCAAGGCAGTCTGTTCCATCATCAAACAATTATTACAGCAAAAAGGTCCTTATGTTTAAGTGGAATCTCTCTCTCTCTCTCTCTCTCTTTTTTTTTTTTTGGTAATTTAAATCCATTGGTTCTCATTCTAGTCGTTGGAGCAGACTCTAGACAGAAGAGACTCCCCTCCTCTGTGCAAGAATGATAATGTTTCAAAGGTTCTCTTAGATATAAAGCCAGAAAGCCCCATTATCACAAGCAGGAAACAAAAGCCCCAAGAGACTGAACAACAAGACCAAAGGCGAATGGTAAGGAAGTGATGGCAGAGGCAGAAAGGAAGCTCATATTCTTCTATGTCAGAAATGGCATATCAAACCTAAGGCTCTCAACCCTTACTCAAAATTGTATCAAATTTCAGTGCTACAAATATGACCAATTAAACTAAGCACGGCAATTTCTTTTGTTCATTTTAAAAACTACTACAGAGAATATTTCATTTGCCACATACAATTGTTTAATTCCTTTCTTGCAAAGTGGGATTAGTTCAGTTGTACAGGTCAGATGGCCCAGCCTCACCTTGGATAAACAGTGGCAGATGCGTCCTTTTGCCTTAGTGGTATAGATTGTTATGCTGGGCTCTGTTTTCATGACTGCTTTATATTTCTCTATGGCATCTTCATACCTATTGCCAGAAAAAGAAAAAAATTATTTGGGAAGGAACAGAGTCTTATGGCCACATTCATTTCTTCTCAAGACAACAGGAAAGGGCTGTTTCTTTCTTGTGCTGCTTGTAGCTGGTGGGAAATAGGCTGGCCAAGTGGATCCCTGAGGCTGAAGCCAGGAAGGCAGCTCTTACACCAATTATCTAAGCTTACATTTTCTTACCCAAATGTGCCATTGATAAAGACTGGAAAGTGTAGTGTTTGTTAAGCATTGCAAACTCACAATTGAGATTTCTTTTTATTATATTATATTTATTATATTATTATATAATATAATAAGCATATAATCTAAAAAGGATACAGTTGGCCCTGCTTATCCACTGATATTTTACCCATGGATTCAAGCATCCACAGCTTGAAAATATTCCAAAAAAGTCTAAATTCCAAATAGCAAACCTTGATTTTCCATTTTATATAAAGGACACCATTTTGATCTGCCATTATATTTGGTGGAACTTGAGCATCCACAGATTTTGTTATCCACTGGGGATCCTAGAACCAAACCCCAGCAGATATCAAGGTCCCACTGTGTGTGCATGCAAGCTGGCTCAGTCTGCACACACCTTTGGAACAACCTCAGCACACACTGTTTTTCTGCAGAGGATATTTGATTTTGTCACATAAACTGGAAACTCAACCCCGGTACTCTCGCAAACATGAAACCAAGGAAGGTTGAAAAGGGTGCATTGAGAGAACCCTCACCTTTGAGCTTTGATGTGTTCCTCAGCTGATTCCAGTTGCTTGGCAAGCTTCTTCACTTGCTTGTAGTGGGAGAAGCAATCCTTGTCGTCCTGGTCCAACTTCAAACACTCCCGTACTTGGCTGGGGAGAAAATAATATGGGTTTAGCTATGGAAAGAAGGACTTCAAACAAGATACTCTTCACTGGGCAAGGTAGGGATAGAAGCTCAGAGAGAGACCAACACACCTAAAGGCATCTTGAGATACCTGACTGAGTTAGGAATACTCCACCCGACCACCTCTAAAGTATGATGCTGCGTTATTTATTGCATTTTTAACCCTCTCTTTTCATACCACTTTGGAATTCATGGAAGTTTTCAGGTAGATGGTTATTCAAGAATTAACAATGATAGGTTCACCTTAGGGTTGCCATAAGTCAGAAATTAATTGAAGGCATACAACAACAGCAACGCAAAACTGAATGTCTGTGCAGTATTCCTTCCAACCAATCCTTTCCTCTAAAGAACATATCAATGAATAACATTATGGGATAACACCAGAGTTTTGTCTGTGCAAAAAATAAAGTAACCAGCACATGTCAACAAGCAAAGATGCTTAGCACTCACTTTAGGGATTCCTCATGCTCCCCCAAGTTGTAATGGAGCTTGCTGAGCTTCAGGAAAGCTGCCCTGTTATCGTTCCGTAGCTTGGTGGTGGGTTTCAAGTCCATGATGGCCTTGTTGTAGTTGCCAAGGTACAGATAGCACTCAGAGCGCAGCTCTTTTGCTTCTGGGTCCCATGGGGAAATCTGACAAAGTAATGAAACATAGATGTTACTTGAGAAATTTGGCAAACAGTTCTTGTGAGCTATTCTGAATAAATAATACATTACTCAAGCCAGACAAACCATGCCATCAACAGGCAAATCACTGTATCAAGAGTTCATGCTCTCACTCTCAGAAAAGAAATGTGTCAAAACATAGGTTCCTAATTTTGTTCAGTCATCTTTCCTCCACAGCCATTTTAGCAAGGGAACAGGAGTTCCTCTTAAGACTGTCCAATATATTCAGACCTAATTGCCTCTTATAAAGCAAGCATCCTTGTGCCCTAGTTTTTTCTTGAGTGAACCTGGCACAACTTGGTTACTTCATTCCACAGCAATGTGAAGAGGAACAGCAAGACACAAAATGTGCCTTGCAGTAAGATGACAACCAGTCCCAAGAGCCCACACAAACCAATCCCTGCTTATTAATGAGAATTTAAAGCCAGATGCTCTGAGCCCTAATGCAATGTTCTGTCTGCTGGGTCATGCAAGAATAGGATGAATTAAGGACAAGGTACCTCGATTACTCGATCCAGAAAACTGATTGCTTCCAGGTAGTTTTTCCTCTGAAAGGCTGCCCGAGCTTCTTGCATGGAAAGTTCTAGTTTAGTGACCGATGTGAGCTGGCTTTCTGCCTCTGTGTTATCTGGACTGCTCCTGAGCTGATGAAATAGTTGGAAGAATAAAGATAGAAATTTCCTTGGATTAGGTCACTGTCTATGACAAAGGCAAATGCTAAACTGCAACAGCTTGGGTTATAGCCAGTAATGGATGTTACTTGAGAAATTTAGCAAACAGTGAAGGGACAAAAGATCAGGGACGACACACCAAGGGGAAATGGTTGTTAGAATATATACAAGATGTGACAGGTCATTTTCAGAAGACCTGTTTCTGTCTGTTTCTGTCTAACCAGGCAGATCTCCCCTCCATGACTCCTTGTTTTAATTCATTACATTTTCCTATTAGTTTGAATCCCTAATTTCTAGTCACTGTATTCTATACACACACACACACACACACACACAAACATTTTGCACAGCATAGATAGTTGGATAAGTACAAGATGCAAATCCAAAGGTGGAGACATCTTCTCTGACACCAGTATTTATATATGCATGGTCATGCATGGAGACTAGTATTGGAATTGGTCACAAATAAAGCAGATGGGTTTGCTGATGGAATCCCAGATGGATTCCCAAAGAAGCCCTAAAGAATCTTTCACAGGGACCATGCCTATCCCCACTGTGAGGAATTCATGTGTACCAAATCCCACAATTTCTAGGTGTGGGCTTGTTGCTTACCACAGCTTCAAAGTCCTCCTTGGCTTCCTGTGTGCTTCCTTGTTTTAAGAGGATGTTGCCTCGCTGCAGTCTGGCCTGAGGGACAGAAAATGACCAATTCTTTTAGCAAAAAGCAAGGACATTGCAGAGGAATACCACAGAGCAAGTGGGATCATTTCCTGTTTAGAAAAAAGGAAATAACTTTGTTGGGTTGCTTCTGTGCACAAACAAAAGTAGTCAAATATGTGTGTTTGAGCAAGGGCTCATGGGAATTTGAATTCATCAACATCAGGAGAAGCACAGGTTCTTTAGCCCTATTATATGGCAAAATAGAAAGCCTGACCAATATGCCCAACAAATTCATTTATTTATCCACAGGAACAACTAGCCTGATTCCTGGAATTGGTAACAAAAAATGTGCCACTTCAGGGACCTTCCTTTTCTCAAGAAAGAATTATTTTGCAATTTCTACTTGTCCTGAAGCTGCAGAAGGAGAAAGAAAGACACTGTGACAGAAATATAAGGGCTCTTGGGCATTTTAAAATAAGTGTTTTGTACGGCTCCAATCAGACATAAGGCACTCAAAAACCATTTGAGGGCTAAAAAGCAAGAGTAAATACATTATATACATATAAAATTACAATTTATTCATTAATGATCTAGAATGATTTCTATCAGTTGTTATACAACATGTCATGTTGTTTAGAAAGACTCTCTAACTAACACAACAAGCATCAACCCTGGTCTTTTGAATAGCAATTCAGCACTTTTGACCAAGAATAATCCCCTCCCCTTCGTTCCTTTCCTTTAAGAAGACGGACAAGGAAAGACAAGACTTACAGCCAGGAAATCCGGCTTGAGCTCAATAGCCTTTGAGAGGTCTGGCAGCGCTGATTTGAACTTGCCCATGGCCAAATAGATGGCTGCACGTTTGTAGTAGGTAAGGTAGTTTTTGGGATCACTTTCTGGGAACACAAAACAAGAGGGGCATTTCTTTCAGTTTCAGAAAGGTACCACACATCTCTTCCCATTGTAGCCCTTCTGTCAAGTGATAAACATAAACAAAGCTTTACTAATTTGCAGTCCTGCACATTACTGAAGTCCTACATATGCCATTTAGTTGCATGAGTAACACACTGGCAGCACTGAAGAAGACCAGCTCTCTCCCAGTTTGCAAAAGGCTTCCCTGCTTAGTTTCCTTGAAGAGATACTTCATTTGCAAGTCTGCCTTGAACTTTAATAGATCATTCAAGGCAGAGCAGGAAAACTTCAGTTTAGCACAGCAGAGACTTATCTTTTAATTTCTGCTCCCCCTTAAGAGCCCACAAAGTGATCTTGGCTCAGCCACTACCTCTCAGTCTGGCTTCCTTTCCAGGACTGTTGTGGAGACAAAAGAAGAGGACAGAAGTACACACACCGTGCCAAGCTTGATGGAGGAAGCTTTGGCAATGGCATCCTGGTCACTAAAGAGTAACACAACTGTATGAGTGTTGGATTACTCTTGAGGTAGCCAAAGGATTTGAGTAGATTTTTTTTAGGGACACCATTATGTAGAATTGCTAGAGAAATGTTAATCTTCATCCAACGGGATACCCTGTTCAAGTGTGAAAACTTCCAGATCCTTTGGGACAAAAATGATATAATAACAAATTGGGGCAGATATATTCAAAGAGATAATCTCTCCCCTTTTCCTTATTATACTATGACAGACCAACGGATTTATTTTAACATGAGCTTTTGTGAATTTTAATCCACTTTGTCAAATGTGGATTGAAATCCATGGAAGTTCACCATAAAATAGTTAGTCTTAAAGGTACTGCAAGATTCTGCTCTCTCCACTTCCTTCCAAGGCAGGTGGTAGCTGTTTGGAGTGACAGAAGGTTGGTCAGTGAGTTTGTGTAGCCTTGGGAAAATTGTTTGAGGCTCGACAAAAGTCCCAACACATACTTCTTAGAAGAACATCTGAAAACTAGATTTTAACTTTGCTAGAGTAGTATAGGGACTTGTGTAGCACCATTATGTTAGGGGGTTTATGTTTCTTTTAAATGGGGCTAAATGTGACCTAAAACTGTTTTGTACTTTTCTAAGTCCTTATGTTGTGCCTGAAGAAAGGGTGTCCTTTGTGTAGATATAATGCCTCTCAAATGTAATCTAGCTACTTACTTAGAATAAAGCCCTCCCTATAAAAAAGGGGTGGGCAACTGGATGGCTAGGGGGATCCATTCACCTCCTCTGAGAGACCCTGGAGAACAGCATCTCCCCACTGCACCTGATGCTATATATATGCGTGTGTGTGTATGTGTGTCTTTATTGCCTCCTCCATGAAATCTGTGGGGTCACCATAAGTCAACAGGCGACTTGAAGGCACACAGATACACATATACTCTGTAGGGGACATAGGGGGTATGTTCACCATATTTTGAGGCCTTTCCTAGGCCACTCTGGGTCTACAGGCCACTACTCCAAGACAGCCAGCCCTGATTATTGGGGTTCCAGAAAAAGGGTGACGATGGCTGTGGAACTACTGACAAGTTTTTGGAAAGTGGGAACCTTCTCTTGCACTGAAATGTGAGAGGCAGAGGACCAAACCCTTCACAGACATAAAGGATAAAAAGGTAAATTATGAAGAAACAATTAGAGCAATCATCCAGTTTGGGAATTAGTTTCTTAGCTAATTAACTCCATTTAATGATTCAGGAGTGGGTAACATTTGGCTCTCCTGATGGTTTTAGATCCCAAGTACAGTTGGCTCTGCTTATCCACGGATTTTTTTTTACCCTCGGATCCAAACATCCAAAGCTTGAAAATATTTTTTAAAAAGTATAAATTCCAAATAGCAAACCTTGATTTTCTGTTTTATATAAGGGACACCTTTTTGCTCTGCCATTATATTTAATGGGTCTTGAGCATCCATGGATTTTATTATCCACAGGGGATCCTGGAACCAAACCTCAATGGATAACAAGGTCCCACTGTACTACTTTTGGCTATACTGGTTACGGTTCCTGGAAGCTAAAGCAAAAAGCATCTAGTTTCTCAACCTGTTTTACCCTGAAGGAACCCTTGAAATAATTTTCAGATCTCAGGGAAGCCCTGCCAAAGATTATTCCATATATACCTTGAAGATGTTTCTTTTGTTTCAGTCATGATCTCTTACAGAAGACCAATGTCTTCTTGAAGAACCTTAAGGTTTGCAGGGAGCAGTTGGTGAGAAACCCTGATCCAAGGGCCCACTTTATATTTTTGTTTTTTTGTTTTAAATTCAATAAAATAATTTCCACTTAAACCTTTGAAAGGGCTTGAGCATTTAAACCAAATGTGCTAAAGCAAAGAACATTATTGACAGGACTACTTTTTCCTGAAAAACCCACTTCACTGAACAGATCTAGAAGCTTCCTTTCAATGGCCTTTTACCAAGATCATGAGAAGGTTCAGGTGGCTATGTGAACTGTCAAGAAGGCCATGGCAGTATCAGCAAGCACAAAATCTGACCCCAGATGCTTCCACTCTCTGCTCAGAGACTGCAATCGGACAGGCCAGGTTACTCACCCACTGCTGAGTGATAGTGAGACAGTGCTTCAGCCAACTGCCCCGCTGCCAACAGCTTCCGCCCCATTTCCAGGTGGTTTTCAATCTCAGCTTGCCCAGCAGCCAGCAAACCTTTAACAATCCAGGAGAAGGAGAATATTTTAAGAACAGAGGGCCACATCTTGGTGATAATGCACTTATTTCATCTGCAGATCTGATGTTGCATCCTTAACATGTCTAACCGTATTAGCCCAGAGGCCTGTGACCTCACTGGAATGGAGACATGTTGGATTGCAAAAGAGAGGTCCCTGTTGAGATGCAAATGGACTTTAAATTTCATGAACTTTGACAAGAATTATGTTGTACAAAAAACGGAATGGAATGTACAGTACAAGGGAAGGAATGTACAGTACAACCTTGATTTTATTTTATAATTAATAAAGATTATAATACCCCCCAAACTTTGAAAATCTCCCTATTGCCACATGGCCAGAAGGAGAAGGAGCCTGCCTGCAAAAGATATCCTTCCCAACATAACATCTTTACTAAGGACTGAAAAAACATGCAGGCATCTACTAACATCTCCCATTGTTTTTATTTCTTTCCGTCTTCTCCTGTTTGGTTTGTAATATCTTGTCTGATGAAGATGCCAATGGAGCTTCGAAAGCTTGCAACAGGTGTATTGTGCATTTCAGTTGGCCAATAAAGGGATCACTAATGGATTTTTGTTTGTATAATAGCCCAGAGATACTGTTTTAGAACGACTTGTCTCATGTGATTGTTGGAGGAAAGCTATGTATCATGAGCTCACCAAAGGCAGGATATAAATGTAACAGATATCTTAAAATCAGTAACAACAAACAATAACAAGAGGATGCTCATGGTGAACTAGTCACTATTTTTGAGCCTAGCCAACCTCACAGGTTTGTTCTTAAGATAAAATGGAAGGTAGAGGAGTATCTGTGTCACCTTGATCTCTTTGCCGATCTCAGTTTCAGGAGGTTTTTGGGACTGATTTTTTTTTAATGCAGAAAGAAAATTAAGAGCTAAATATAGCAAATGCAGAGAGTTCAGATTTCTTGGCAGTTCTCCTGAAAGAAAGATCAGTTCCTCTTCTCTTCTGGTTTTACCCAGTAACTAACTTCTACAGGTCAGTCATTTTCTTTTGTTTAGATCCCATAGTTTTCCTGCCAAGTATATCCCATGATAGGTTCGCCCTAGGGTCACCACAAGCGACTTGAAGGAACACAACAACAACAACAACGGAGGATGTATCATGTGACCCTGAGCAAGTCAGACTCTCTCAGCCTCAGAGGATAGCAATAGCAAACCCAAACTCTGAAGAAACTGGCCAAGAAAACCCCATCTTAGGGTTGCCTTAGGGCTTCCATAAGCCAAAAAGTGACTTGGAGGCACACAAGAGGAAGAGGGTAAGGTAATTTAGGGGCCCCACTGAGTCACAGAATCATAGAGTTGGAAGAGAATCCAAGGGCCACCCAGTCCAACCCCCTTCTGCCATGCAGGAATTCTCAATCAAAGACAGATGGCCATTCAGCCTCTGTTTAAAGACCTCCAAGGAAGAAGACTCCACCACACTCCGAGGGAGTTTGTTCCACGGTTGAAGTTCCTCCTAACGTTGAGGTGGAATCTCTTTTCCTGCAGTTTGCATCCATTGCTTGGCGTTCTAGTCTCTGGAGGAGCAGAAAACAAGCTTGATTTTTGCTTCCTGCATGGCAGAACGGGTTTGGACTGGATGGTCCTTGGGATCTGTTCCAACTTGCTCCCTCCTCAATATGACATCTGTGTCTGTTCTAAAGTAATTTAATAATATTATTTTAATAATAATATTAATAATAAATATGATTAATAATATTATTTTAATTCAATTCATAATTAATTTAATTTAATTTTAATTGAATATAAATTTCTCTATTAATATATATTTATCACTTTAAATTAATAATATCAATTTGATAACATTAATATTATTAACAATAACTCAATGATGTCAATAATGTGCCTGTTTTAAAGTAATTTAATAATATTATTAATAATATTATTTTAATTCAATTCATAATTAATTTAATTTAATTATAATTTAATTTTAATATAAATTAACTCAATTAATTTAATTTATATTTATCAATTTAAATTAATAAGATCAATTTGATAATATTAATATTATTAACAATAACTCAATGATGTCAATAATGTGCCTGTTTTAAAGTAATTTAATATTATTTTAATATTATTAATAATATTATTTTAATTCAATTCATAATTAATTTAATTTAATTAAAATTTAATTTTAATATAAATTAACTCAATTAATTTAATTTATATTTATCAATTTAAATTAATAAGATCAATTTGATAACATGAATATTATTAATAATAACTCAATGATGTCAATAATGTGCCTGTTTTAAAGTAATTTAATAACATTATTTTAATAATATTATTAATAATATTATTATAATTCAATTCATAATTAAATTTAATTATAATTTAATTTGAATATAAATTAACTCGATTAATTTAATTTATATTTATCAATTTAAATTAATAAGATCAATTGGATAATATTAATATTAATAATAAATAATGTTAATGTGTCTGTCTTAAAGTAATGTAATAATTTTATTTTAATAATAATATTAATAATAATATTATAATATAATTTTAACCAAAATAATATTAATAATAATAATAAATAACAACAGTAAGGTAGTTTGGGAGGTAAGTCACACTCTCTCAGCCTCAGCAAAGGCCTGGAAACAAGGCTAAGACCAAGCAATGACGTCACCAGAAAGGGGCGGGGCTGGGAGATGTGGGCGGGGCGCCAGGACGCCGCGTCACGGTGAGTGGGCGTGGCTTAGGCCAAAGGAGGCCTGAGGGTAGGAAAGGGAGGCTGCGGCCTGCTCGTTGCCATGGTTACCTGGCAGCTGGAGGTCCAGCAGGACGCAGAGCAAGGACGCGGCCCACAGCAGCCTCCGCTCGCAGCCGCCGGGGCCTTCGCCGCCGCTCCCGAGCAGCCCCAGGCCGCGCCAAACCGGCTGCTCCCCTCCGGACTCCATGTCCCAGCTCCGGAACCAACTCACTTCCGCATCCGTTTATTAAAAAAACAACCCACACATACGCACACTTCCGGCGCTCTATCCCCCCACCTCTATGCTCAACTTAGGAAGCGGCCTTTCTAGGACTCCCTCTTTGTGTCCTCCTCCGAACGTTCCAATCGCGGGGAAAAAGAGGAGGGGACGCGTGGCCAATCAGCTTCTTGGATTTGAACGAGGTAGCCAATCAGAGGAGAGGAGGTCACAGGGCTTTGAGGACTGTTGCTAGGTAAGATATATGAGGAAGTATTACTGTACTGTATTATTAAATAATAATAATAATTTAAAAATTTATTATTAATTTAGTTAATAAATTTAATAAATTTATTATTTATAATTATAATAATTAAAAAATAATAAATTAAAAATAATAAATTAAAAATAAATTAAGTTATTAAATGCTACTAAATACTTAACATTTGTGCAAATAGTACACTGTGGAAATAATGCGGGTTGACACCACTTTAACTGCCATGGCTCCATGGGATTTGTAGTTTGGTGGCAGAGAAGGCAATAAAACTACATTTCCCAGGATTCCCTAGCACTGAGCCAAGGCAGTTAAAGCAGTCTCAAGCTGGATTTATTTCTGCAGTATGTGTTTTGGAACCAACCTTGGTTCCAAAACACACACTGCAGAAATAAATCCAGCTTGAAACTGCTTTAACTGCCTTGGCTCAAGGCTAGAGAATCCTGGGAAATATAGTTTTATTGTGGGCACCAGAGCTCTCTCTCTTTCTGACAGGGAAGGCTCAATGCCTCACAAAACTACATTTCCCAGGATTCCCTAGCATTGAGCGCAGGGTAGTTAAAGCAGCCTCAAACTGGATTATTTCCACAGAGTGTGTGTGTGTGTGTGTTGGACCCTTGCGAAACTACGAATCCCAGGATTCCATAGCACGGAGCTATGGCACTCAAAGTGGTGCCGAGGCGCATTATTTTCTTCTGCGATGTTCTTTGTCAGGGTTTCCCAAAATTTGATATTTGGGACTTCGGTTCCCAGAATCCCTGAGTGTTGGCCAAGCTGGGAGTTGAAGTCTGGGAGTGTTGACTTCTGGGAGTTGAAGTCTAGAATATCTGGAGGGTTAAAATTGGCATCGCTTTAACAGCCCTGGCTGAAGGCTATGGAATTCTGGGAGTTGGAGTTTGTTGTGGGGCCCAGAGCGGAGCGGAGCTCCGCTCTGGACCCCACAACAAACTCCAACTCCCAGAATTCCATAGCCTTCAGCCAGGGCCGTTAAAGCAGTGCCAAACCTATAAGTTCCCAATGCAAGACTTGACTGCAGAACTGTATATACTCGAATACAAGTCAACCCCATGTATAAGTGAAGAGTTTTAGGGCCAAAACTATGACCCTTGGATAAGTCGAGGGTAAAACTTAGGGGCATTATTATAGCAAAGGACCTGAAGGATGAAGCAAAGCAAAATGATGTCAAAGAACTTAACAAGATCCCAACAGACGTAACTCTTTGCGCTTTCTCTTAAGGCTGGATGGATAAGAGAGTAATGGGGGTTCAGTGCTTCCAGGAGAGATTATACTCTTGCTTTGTACCTGGGGATGGTTCCTTCTTTTAAATAAGAGTTCAGATACTGTACTCACATTGACCCATGGATAAGTCGACTCAGGTTTTTTGGGTCAATTTTTCGACCTAAATTTCTAGACTTACACATGAGTGTATACAGTACACTGCAAAGCATTTACTGTACTCATAGGGTTTACATTTACTCACGCTCGTTTTGAATAATCAATTAGATTTTGAGCTTGCAGACATACGTCTATGCTGCTTATTGCTTAGAAAGACTGAGATGGCAGGATCTGTGCAATGCCTGAACTTTGCTTAGAAGTCAAATGACCAAACTGAGACTTTCCTACTTTGGCTGTATCATGAGAAGACATGACCCGTTAGAAAAGACGATAATGCTTGGTAAAGGGAGAGGCAGTAGGAAAAGAGGAAGATCTCATTACAAGCGGATAGACTATGGGTGCATCTATGCTGTAGAAATGACGCAGTTTGACGCCACTTTAACTACCATGCCTTGGGGGTTGTAGTTTTGTGAGGCACTAGCCCTCTTTGGCAGAGAAGGCTAAAAAGACTTTATAAAATTACAAATGCCAGGATTCCGTAACATGGAGCTACAGCACTTAAAGAGCCATCAAACTGCATTATTTCTACAGTGCAGATACATCCTCAGTGAAGGACGTCGCAGTCCTGAGCTTGCAAGGCTGTTGATGGAGGTTTGTAGGGTCATCATAAACTGAAGCCAACCGAATGGCAGTTGATGACAACAGGGCTTGTGTTGCATCAACAGTGTGTACGTTTGTTATGCCACCCCATTTTGGATAATCTGCCATTTTCTCTTTTCCCAGAGTGTGTGCCGAGGATGCGTTGAGCCTAATGGAGCCAGACTGCAAGCGCCGGAAAACTGTGGAGCCCAATGATAGCTCTGGGTGGGAAGTGCTCCCAGTTCTTTCAGAGAAGGAGTCTCAAGGAGTCACACTAATGCCAGCTTATGTTGCTCCGGTGCTGGATAAGAAGGAGGCGTGCCGGCTAGTGAAGGAGGTCTCCGCTGTCTATCCACTGGGTGACCACCCACACCTGAAGCGCATCCGTGCCCGTGTCTCTCCAAACAGCCCACACCCCCTGGAAATAATCTTGTGCCTAGCCAGCTCCAGGAAAGAGCAGGATGGCTTGCAATCTCTCTCTGAACTTTTCCCCAGTGGCCAAGTGGACCTGCGTGGCTTAGGACAACCATTCTTAACCTTGGTCCCTGTTCACCCGCCTTTGACACGTCCCCAGTATGAGGAAGCTTCTTCTCACTGGCCTGTCACTTTCCACGAGAACAAACGCGTCACTCAAGCCATCAACGGGAGCCTCTTCATTCCTTCGGAGAAGGCTGCCATACAAAAACACATGGAGCTCGCCATCCACGCAGCAGAACAGGGGGCAAAGAAGGGCATGAGGCCGGTAGGTGCTGTGGTGGTTGACCCGATCTCTGGCAGGGTTCTGGCTGTTGGGCACGATTGCCGGGATGGCTGCAACCCATTGCTCCATGCTGCCATGGTCTGCATTGACCTGGTGGCCCATGGCCAAGGAGGTGGGGCATACTGCTACAAAGACTACCCCGCTTGCACTTTCCTTGAGCCAGACCACCAATCGGATCATTCTTCCTCTACCGTCAATGGGATCCCGTACATCTGCACTGGCTACGACATGTACTTGACTAGGGAACCCTGTGCCATGTGCGCGATGGCGCTGGTGCATTCACGGATTGAGAGGGTTTTCTATGGGGTGCCTTCTCCTCATGGCGCCCTGGGGACCAGTTTCCACATCCACAGTCGCAAAGACCTCAACCACCGCTATGAGGTGTTCCGGGGTGTCTTAGAAGGACGGTGCCGGAGCCTGACGCAGGTTCCTGTTCTCAAGGAATCGGCGAGAGACAGTGCTTAAAGCTGGGAATCCTTTATTTCTGTGCTTTCTTTGTACTTTTTAAAAATAAAAACAAAATCATTTTAATAACAGTTATGAGTGTTGGGATGGATCAAGATTCTGGAGGGCTTGACAGTGAGGGAGCACATAGCATGGATTTGTTGTGCCATGGCGCATGGGGGGCAATGAGGAATGGGGTCCAGTTCCCCAGTTTGAGATTGGGACACTCCCTTATAATCCACTATCTGTTCAACCAGCCGCTTGGCTTTAGGCCATTTCAGTGGTCAATCAGAAATCCAATATAGTCCTTCAGCCCTTCTTTAGGAGCCAGTTTCCAAAAAGGGTAGCTGCGGGGATCTTAGGCCAACAAAATATTAGCAAAGAGTCCCGTGACACACACTGTAGACTAATATTTATTATAGCAGAAACTTTCAGTCATCTGTAGCCCACCTGATCCTTTCCACCCAAGGTGAGTTTATAAATATAAATATGCATTTGGGGTGTCACAGAACTCTGTTGTTTTTAGAGGCCGATGTTTTATAGTGATCGTTCTCTCTCTTCATGAGAAATATCCTGCAAGAAGAACAGAATAATGGTGGAGATTTTTTTTGTATCTTGCCAAATTTTTGGGGGGAATTATTCTAAGCAAAAATACATGGGGTTTCCTGAACATAGAAAAAAGTGGAAAAGCTTTTTTTTTTCTATGTGAAAAAACTATTAAAAATAAGTGAAAAAACTAATAAAAATAAGTCACTTTTCAGAAATTCAATTCTTTCCCCTAAATGAAATTAATGATAATATAATAATTGCAACTCCATTCTTTTGCTAAATGAAGAAAATATTAAGAATGTATTTTAAAAAGCCACTTGCTAGAAATGCCATTGTTTCACTAAGTGAAGAAATTATTAAAAATAAGTCACTTTTCAGAAACTCAATTCTTTCCCTAAATGAAATTAATAAGAGTATAATCATAGCAACTGCCTTTGTTCGCTAAATGAAGAAATTATTTAAAAAATGTCATTTTTCAGAAACCCAATTCTTTCCCCAAATGAAATTAATAATAAAATAAAATAAAAGCTTTATTTTTACCACACCTCTCTGTCAAAAGACAATCAAGGTGACTT